>BMAO01010380.1:0-440295 GCA_019973975.1 Trichonephila clavata
ATTTTTAAGTCTTCTTGCTATATTGTATAGAAATTTAGAGAATTAGATAGTAGCTCAGAAGTGTGTCTTCTACTTCACTTGATAGTTATTGAAATTGTTGGTCTGTCGTAAATAGCCTTTGTATAGTTTCTAGTATGATGGTTTCTGGTCACTTGACTAAGATTCGAAATTATGAGTTCAGTCGCCAGCAGATCTCATATTGCTCTTAAGTACGATGTTAATGATTAATTTATCAACCAATCAAAGATTAAATTACTGAAATGATCTTATGATCATAAATCATTAAGGAAAGTCTCTCTGAAGTTTTTGAATAAATTATTCATACTTAGATGATGAATAATCGTTCTTATTTGACAAAAATATATTTTTTTCATTAGAAAGACATTTAACGTCATTCACTTTTCTTTCATTCAACGAGTCTGCGATAATAGGTAGATATTTGCCTCTTTGTTTTTGTTGAAATGTTTGTGAGATTTTGGATCAGTTTTTATTAGTTGCAAATGAATTAATGGTTAAAACGGTACCGAAAAAATCAAATATTCAAAGTAATCAAGTATTTTATTTTTTATTTTTTGTGTTTTTAGAAGCAAACTCCGTTGCTTTCATACATTTGTATAACTATTCAACCATACTAAAAATTGAAATTTTCATCGTTTTTTGTAAGAAATTAAATGTTTAAAAAGGCTCTAATAAAACTAATAAATGTAAAATATATAGCTAAAACAAAATAACATTATACTGAACAATGTTAATGGGGGGGGGGAGATTTACATGGAATATCAAACTACGGTTTGTTTTCCAGAAATGAAAGACAAATTAGCTCGTATTGGCATACTTCTGTTGAATATTCTCCACCTTTAATAATGAAATGGAATTACACTTTCCAAACAAAATAAAGCATGCCAAGATCTCAAAGAAATCCTATTTTTTTCCTTAAAAAAAACTATGTTTTTTAAAAAAATTTTAAGAAACTTTTTTTATGATATGCCATTTAAAATTTAAAAAAAAAAAACAATATAAACTATTTTAAAAATATTTTTAAAAATAGTAATACAGATTTTAATCAATAAAATAATTTAAAAAGTTCCTTTGTTGTTTTGTATATTTTAAATCAATCACAATTTTTCACGGCAAACTTCTTTCAATCGCTCATGTTTTCGAGAATAAATTTCGTAAGAGGCATATAAGTACTGTTCTTATTACTCCATGATCTTCTTTAGAAATGAAAATCAAAACATCAACTTCAACTCTTCCTTTATTATTACGGATAATATTGCTACAAGATGTATATTGGTCAATGAAAGTAATAAACTCGAAATGTGGAATTAATTTTTTTCTCCAATTATACAAATCAGTTACGGAAAAGATATATCATTTAGTTTATTTCTTTAACAATTTGCTTAAATGAATATATATAAATTATAATTTTATAATAACAGATCATAGAATTAATTACATTAATATTATAATTATATAATTAAAAAAACAAATTAATTTATAAGAAAATATATTATTTTCTTACAAATCATTTCTTTATATTTTTTTCTTCACCAGAAGATACTTTAACGATTACTTTTATTTTTAAAAGTAACTTCCGATGACGCATTTATATATTACCAAAAAAAAATAGTTCTTTATAACTAAAGAAGTACTGTAACAATATATGCAATTGAAATGAAAACGAACTCAATAAAATTTAGCATTTTTTTAAACTTTTTGACTGATTATCAACTTTACTTGATATGTAATCAGAATTTCGAGAATAATTTATTATTGGGTCAAATTACTATAAATTTCAAAACAGCAGTAATAACACTATATTTATTTCAAGATTTTTAAACTGTTCCTTCGTACTTTTGATCTTGGCATGTTTTGAAGCCAAATACGCGAGTATACTGTTTTATTATCCGGACGCAAATCTCACCAAGGAAACTATTTATGATGTCACACAAAATACTCCCAAAGAAAAACTAATTTGTTCGTGTACAGCCAGGAGCAACACTTTTGGCATTTGTCGCCAAGTGCCCTGCACACTTAAAAAGTGCCTTTTCTTGATACAACAGTAAATAGCCATTACTTTGTACTTTTTTTCTTTTATTTATTGTTTTCTTTTAATAAAGTATCGTAGCATTAAATTTGCAAGGGTGTTGAACTCATACTTGCTTATTTCACGATTAATCCTTTCGTTATGTGTGTGTTTGTATTTTTGAACTGTTAAAACTTTTTAATATTCGTATCTATTAATTATCTGAAAATTGAGATCTAATGCATTATTTTTAACTTTTGGGTTTCTTTATTTAATTGCAAAGTTTTATTTGAAACGCATTCTGTCATTGCAAACATTGCTCAACTAAGAAAATCATGTACATTATTTCATGATTTCCTAAATTACTGTATTTTCTCTCACCTTTAATATTTTCTTTTTATCTCAAGAGCATCCTTTGTTTTAAAGGCACTGAAAATTTTTTTTCTTCCTGATCTAGTGAAAATTAATTTTGTGGTTCATAAAATGTACCATTTTGCTAAAACCTATGATAATCTTTCTTCAACATTTTATTGGAATTTTTCCTACTTTGATATTTTAATAACAACATCTTTTCCATTATTTTTATCGACTTTATTAAGCCACTAATGACGATAGGGAATACATGTCTAACAATGACATAATGTGTGTGTGTGTATTGAATGTGCTTTTTTCTAAGTCAATCCATCATCTTGTTAACGTCGAAGGTTATTCAGAACATCTTCCGTGGCGATTCATTATCTTTCAAATTCGGTTTAGTTCTCTAATATTATTTTTTAATAATCATCATCGAGAATATTCTACATCGAATTTTTTTTAAAAAGTTTGTTTCTGTTTATATTTTAAACTAAGTAATATTTTTTTTAAATATCGTAAATTTCGATCGTATTCAAATGACTTGTGCGTGTAACATCAATAAACTTTGCAAACTCTCAATAAGCCTGTAGAGTATTTTTCAATCCACTTGATAAATTTATTCACAATTTTGAACAGGAAATCACACAGAATCAAATTAAGATTTTAATTGGTATTTTATTTAACAGACATTTTAAAGCTTTCCGTTTTGAGGAATAGCGAGAAAAAAACTTTTTTATGAAGTTAATAGAGTATATTAATCATAATATCGGAATTAGGAGATGTTCAAGTTGCAGCTGTGCAACCTGTTCTAACTTTTATTTAGATTTGACTTATGAACACCTAAGACTAATAAATAGAATTGCAATCTCTCTTCTACCTAGTATGTCGCTTCTTCTTTCATACGCTTAGCGAGAAAATTTGTACTAGAAGAAAAATGCCTAAATAGTTAAAAAATCGATTAATTTATTTTCATAAGCTTGTAGAGAGAGCATAAGCTCGTAGAAAAAATATCCTCAACTGGAAAAAATAAAATTCTATAAAATTACGCTATTGTTACTAGAAAAACCTCCCAATAAGACAAGATTAGTTTTAATTAATAGCAAAAAAAGTTACTAGAAGGCTATTGGCAAAGAACATCATAATAATGAACCACAGCGAAATGGATGGCAACTAAAAAAATAATTGCTTCTCTTAACTTCCGCACCACTTTAAAAGTCAGCATTGTTGACCTTAGTAATTGCCGAATTCCCTTTGGTTCACCTTTAAATTCCCCCTATACATTAAAACTTAAAATGTTTAACATTTGTGCACGAAGTAAAAAAGGCAGTTATTCTCAGAAAGTTATTTTAGAAACTCTTTCCTTTCCATTCTTTCATCAGTTATTGAAACATATTTGTGGAAGATTAATCTTTTTTTTGTCCGATTTTTATCTGATAAAGACTCAAAAATATTTGTATACGAAATTAAGATAGTTTTTTTCCTTTTTTTTAAAATCAATATAATAATTGCGTTTAAAACTGTCCATTCATTTGATTGTTAATTTTGAATGTTTTTGCTATATAATGAAAAAGTTTAAGAATCTGATATAGTTTTTAAGTATTCTAAAAATTCATAACAATCTAAATATAAAAGATTTCATTGTCCGAAAAGCCATAATATTAACTGACCCGTTATCAGAGTCTTCTGTAAAATTTTATGTTAAAGTAAAATATAGTTAAATTGTTATGGTTAAATCGGCCAAAAACTTATCATTCTTGAATAATATAAGGTCAAAAAAAGTTTCATAGCCTATAAGAAAAAATTATTTATAATATTGGACAAAAACAAGGATCGAAATTCTTGTCAGTAATTAAAAAGGATTATTCTGAGACATTGAAAAAATTAATCCAGTTAAAAACAATTGTTATTTACTTTTAAAAATTTATTTAAAAAGATGATTTTGAAAATTTGATTTTTTTTTTGCATAATGATAATAAAGCATACTCATAAAACGTATACTTCATGACCTCCAAATTTAACAATTCTAACCACCTTAGCAGTAAAGTACCATATCATGCTAAACATATGCATAATACAATCAAACATGTTAGTTTAACACGTTGTTACATCCTTCCGGATTTGAAATAACACTTTGTTATATCCACAATTTTTTTTAAAAAGAAAATGACTTTCAATAACCTTCTAACTGTTCAAGAAAAACGAAGCAAAATAAAACCCGGCAGTAACTCGCATCCTTTCCAGAAAGTAGACCAAATACCTTTCTCAAAACCTTCAAAGGGCAACCCTTTCACTTTCGAACATATTTTTTTTGTATCTTCTTTATTTTTTTAAGTTCCTCTTCCTTTTAAAAAAAGATAACGACTACTTTCTACTACAGAAAAATCAGGAACGGCATTCCTTCCGTCAGCTGCAGCTACCTGTTCGCTTGGATTTCAAGGTCGCTATCTACTCTCCCCTTTCTCTACAAAAAAGAAAGGGAGTGAAAAAAAGGTATGCCTAACTACAGGCCCCGAGTTTCCTTCCGGCACTCTTGAGCATCGACAAATAAATAACTACTGTAAAAATATTTAAAAAAAAAAAAAATGTTGGACTGAAAGGGTTTTGCTTTTTAACTGGTTCAACCCTTTTCCTAGAATGGTTTGATCGTAGCAGAACGTTTTGGGGCATTTCTTACCTGTGCAACTTTTAGTCCATATACTAAATGTTTCCTCTAAAATTTAATTTCTCTCACTATTTTAATAACATATAGCAAATGGAAAATGTTTCTTAACGAAAGCGTTTAAAATTTCTTTACCTTTTTTGTTAATTTTGTGAAAGGGATTTTTTGTGAAAATATGGATTATATCATGTGACCTTCAAGTAAGTCATTTTGTTATTACGTTCAGTTAAAGATTTCTTACTTTGATTTTATTAAAAATAAGAAATAACTTGAGATTATATTCTAAACTTATGTTCCTTTTTTGTTTTTTAATTGCAATTATATCATTAATTAATTGGATTAACTCTTTTAATAACGAGAGAAATATTTAGCATTTTTTAATCGAGAGTTAGGTCAAACATGAGCAAATTGATTTTCTCTTTCGAAATTTGTAAATATTTCATTGATTATTCTTGACTTATGAGTACGATTTTCTACTATATTTTCGAACAAATCAGGTTTCCGTCTATTAAAATATCAATCTATAGAAAGAAAAATTAAATAAAAAATCTATATTTTACAATTCTGCTTTTTGAAATTTATAATTAAATATTATCTGTTGTGTTAAAGTTTTTAATTCTGAATTACATTAACAAATATGTAATTTTATTGCTTGTTAAAAATTATCAATTATTGCTTTAATAATTTCTTAACTTGTATCGTATACTTTTAAATAATTATTATTTTAAAAACGTTAAAAAAGAATACATATTTGGGAACGGATATGAATTTTTGGACTTCACACTTAGTTGTATACAATGATTTTTTTTAAAAAAAATATTAACTTCAGATTTGAATATAAAATTTTCTTTGTATACATTTAGCATACTGAAAAAAATAATAGGGAGATTATATTCAATAAATAATTTTGAAGTAAAATACAAATCTAGATTTGTTTATATATTTATTTTAAAAATTTTAATATATATATATACTTTTTAAATATATATTAAAAGTTGGATTATTGATTTTTGTGACCTTTGAATGAATTTTTATTTGCCGGGAAGAAGAATCCTTAAGAACAATTAATTAACCTCAACATTTTTTGAAGGGGGGGGGGGACATTCAATTATATATATTATTAGTTAACTGTAAATTTATTAGTAAAAGTATTAGAAATTTAAAAGGATTAAATTTTTGAATCTTTCAAATAAATAAATTTTTATCCCTTATCTGTCCGGGCATTTCTATACATACTATCTACTTAAACCTAATCATGAATAATAACTTAAATTTTTGTATGCATTTTACTTTATGTAGATAATAAATGCTATATTATGAGGATTAGCCCATTTATGTAAAATGAACCATCTGTGTAAATATATAATTACGGTTTATTTTATTACATTTTGAATTGTGATATTTCTATATCAAATTTTTTGTAATAATTTAACGATTATTAGCTGACTTTTTCCTTCAACCGGATTATCATTGATTTTTATTTTTGCATTTATTTTACATTTATGAAGGCGGGGAAAAAATTTTCGTAGAAAATACAATTAATAAATTTAGGTAATGTAAAAGCTTATCGTTTTTACAAACTTGATAATAATAATAATAATTTCAAAAAGGACACACTTTACATAAATGTAAAATAAATTTTAAAATTTTACGAGATAATCTTCCAACCTCTAATATTTCAATCAAACTTGTTTAAAATCAATTTCATTGTGGAGCATTTCAATGTTCATCAGGCAAGTTCCTGATATACTTTGCACTCTTTGCTTTAAATGTCTCGCCTTTATAGTTCCCGTTTGCTTACCTGAATTTGGACAAAAAGTTTTATGCAAAATAAATACGATATTATTTTAATCGGTTATATTTATTTTAACAATGTAACAGTTATTTTATGATGTGTTTTTGGCTCTATTCAGTTTGCTGAGTGCAGGTGTTATCAGCCACAGGCAAAATATCGCCAACTATTACCAATTTCTGTCGTTCTCCGCCAATTTCTTAGAAGTAATTCAGAGGAACTAAATTAATACTTAATAAAAATACTCAATAAAAGATAACACAACTAAGTATTTTTTTTATAAATTCATAGTTTGTATGTCATGTCTAAAAAATGCCTGCTAGGTGGAATTTGTGTCCGCTCTACCAAATAGTATTATGTTTGTTTACCAAAGTAAATAAATATTAATGATTAGAATATATACCATTTGACCAAAACAAAATTATTAGTTTCCAACTGATTTTTCAGTGTCCTCTACCACTTTAAAAATATTTCTGTATAGTTTTAAGCATACTTTTATACATATTCAAAAATGAGATATAAGGGACTTTTAATTTGGATGATAATCACATAATGTTATTAACGACGTTCCTCTATATTGTTACATAACATCTGATACAAAGTATTACAACATGTAATGAATGTATCACCTCAAAAAGAAAAAAAAAAGAAGAAAACAAGTTGTTCAATAGTGAAAAGTAGTTCTTTTAAAAGCAATTATACAATTTTCTGAGCACAGGGACATGCATTAAAGAAAAGGAATTACTAATATGGGCGCGGCCATCACTGCCGATTCAGAGAATGGTGAAATGGAAGCCATGTTTGAATAGCTTTTCTATGACAACAACAAATCAATCCTATTAACTAAGGAGAATTTTGAGCCATTCATTTGGAAATTTGGTATCTTACGGTTACTGGTTTTGCGTACTATCTGTAATCTTAGTCCAATTTTGAATGCATCAGTGTTTTTTTTAAAACCTGTAAAAGAAATAACATAAAGCCTTTTTTATACTTAACATAACCAGATCTATTACGTATATGTGATTATTTTTATTAATTTATATTAGTTTTCATATAATCTTCTGTTCTTTGTATGCTGTTTTTATTAGGTTTCTTTATAAATTTATTTATTTTCCTTTTTCTAACACTTTTATTATGTCTTATAACATATTTATATAATCAAATATCAATTAAATAATTATGAAATATTGTGAAGTTTTAAAATTATGTGTATATTAGTTGTCTAATATGCTACGCATATTTTCTAAGGAAATTCATAGCAATTTAATGTTGAAAGTAATATTGAAAAGTTCTGAAAATTCATTTTATATTTTTAGCAAAAATAAATAAAATAAAAATAAATTCAAAAAAATATTTTTCACTGAATGAAATGAGAATAAAAAATATAACAGTTTAGAAGTGAAAATCCTCTTAATTTAGAAAAAAAATTCCTATTAATTTTAAAAACATTAAAGTAATTAAAAGATTTTTGTACAGTAAAATTAAATTTTATAAATTCTTTTTATGGGTTTAGTGGAACAGGAAAATATCATTAATATAACATTATTTATTTCAACTATATGAAAAATGGATTTAAAATTAAAATTTTCAGAAGATTTATTTTAGATTATTTATAAGTTTGATTAAAAAATGTACACTGGTGTCCAAAAGTTAAGCATAAATCGTAAAATGCAAAAAACATGGAATAAATATTCGTAAAATTATTCCAAATTTCTTGCGGATGTTAATTGGGTGAAGAAGAAACATTGGGTTTATGCAAAACTTTTCAGTCGACTACGTCCTGCTCGAAACACCGGCGCATGTCGGAACGCGGAGAAACCGATTCACGCAGCATAGGCAGTTCAGACAAGTTTCGTGCAACTGCTGTGCGAAGGAACGTTGTTAACCATCAAACAAGGTGAATGATGGCACAAAGACGCCAATTGGACATGTTTACGAAAGGAAGAATCGTTGGAATGCTGGAATCCTCATGATCACAAAACGAAGTGTCTAGAATTCTGAATGTGTACCAGTCTGTGATCTCATGACTGTGGCAGAGGTTTCAAAGAACGGGAGATGTTACCCGACAACCAGTATCAGGTCGACCACGAGTCACAACCCCTAGCCAAGACCAATATCTGGTAATAAGTGCGCGACGTCAGAGGGGCAGTATTGCCAGAGCACTGGGTTCGGCGCTCACAGGAATACGAATTTCGAGACAAATTGTTTACAGGAGACTCAATCATGCTGGCCTGTATGCCAGAAGACCAGCAGTTTGCATTCCCCTCACGTCTGCGCATAAACGCGCTCGTTTGAACTGGAGTTTGAAACATCAACATTGGAGTGTGGGAGAGTCGGCCAATGTGATGTTCAGTGACGAGTCCCGGTTTAGTCTGAGTAGTGATCCTCGGCGGGTACCGATATGGAGAGAACGTGGAACACGTTTTGAACCAAGAAACATAACGAAAAGACATCATTTTCCATCAAGGGGAGTAATGGTATGGGCAGGCATCATGATGGACGGCCGCACAGACCTCCCTTTCTTTGACACGGAATCTGTGACTGCTCAAAGATACAGAGACGAAGTTCTTGAACCTTATGTTCGCTTGTTTCGAGGTGCTGTCGGTCCTGACTTCATATTCATGGATGATAATGCGCCATGTCACCGAGCGGTGCTTATTGATGACTTCCTTGAAACGGAAAACATCCAGCGCATGTCGTGGCCTGCGAACTCCCCTGATTTGAATCCTATCGAGCATGTATGGGATGTGCTCGGGAGACAAATTGCAGCCCTTTCGCACCCACCAAGCTCCGTTACAGAACTGAAGAGAGCTCTCCAAGAAGCTTGGAACTGTTTGAGGCCACAACTCATTCATCATCTGATAGCAAGTATGGTAAATCGCTGTGCAGCGTGCCTGGCTGTCAGAGGTGACCACACGCCTTTTTAAACTCCAGCATCAGTATTTTATTTAATGTTTTCTTTCATTTTTTTCCTTTAAAGTGTGAATACTTGCTATGCTCAGTTTTCTTTCAAACTGCTACTTCGGATTATAAAATTAATTATTATCATTCTTTTGATTTGCTTCCTTATTTTATAACCATTTTACACCTGCATATCACGTTTCCCGCCATTCTGATTTACAGTTCCTTCTTTATTCACATAATTATCAATTATACTTAACTTTTGGACACCAGTGTATGTAATGTTAATTATTGAGTTATGTAAATATTTCATACTTGAATGATCAGAATTTTTTTTTGAGGCTACGTTCGAAAGATTTTATGAATAGTTGCAAATATGTAAATGAAAGAAATTTAAGAAATCATATCTATATGACTGCTCAGTTTTATTTAAAAATTTGTATGAATATTTTAATGGTTTTAAATTGTTATGTATTTCTTTATTAAAAAAAAAGACTTGCAATTTTTATTAATTAACCCCTTTCTTGATCTTGAGGGAAGTGTTTCTTCCCTCCTTAATAGCGCAATATTTATTGGTTAAAATTTTTACTTTTCTGTAAAAAAAAAAAAAAAAAAAATTGAATATGCTAAAATTGGTGAGCTAGCAATTTAAAGTAAAATTTCATTCCTCTGAAAATTCTACTACTTTGTAAAAAAATTCTAATTTTATGTAATACGATTCGCTTACTTTTTTATAATTTCTCTTTATCAGTTTCTTCTTTCTTTTCGAAATAAAAACAGCTATCCGCTCATGTTGTTTGTGATTGTCTAGAATATCAAAAACACGAGGAGAAATATCAATCAGTATACACAACTTTCGGAAGGCACTTAATATTTTTTCAGCCCAGTAGTTACTACTAGTTCAATAAATAGCTTTTGTTGCGTTTAAAAAGCTTTAAATGCAAAAATACTAGGTGCGAAAAACCATTTCCTAAATTTATGATTTAGATGTACTGTGTTTATTAGAGTTATTATATTTTTCACTCCAAAATATGATCAGATAAATAAACTGAGATAAAAGAGAGAACCACTGAGATTTCAAAATGCCTCAAAGTTTTTCATAGTGATGTGAGGAATTTGGGAAAGCACAGATACTAGCTACAGGGTTAAAGTCCATATATGACCTCGATTGAGAACTACGAGGTACATCCTCAGAATCTTTGTAGGAAAAAATTATGTTAATTTGAACTCACTTATAGTCCTCACACAGATCTAAAGCAGCATAGACTGAAAACCGCCAACAGTCTTCCGGCAAATCTAGAGCAATATCAATTCAAACCTACGATTAAATCCTCACTTAGATCCAAAGCAGAGTTTTCAAAACGAGGTCCTTAGAAGCCATTGAAAAGAGCAACAAAAAAATTGTACTTTGGGATCCATAAAAAGAATCAGAAGCTGAAAAATCTGTTTTTTAATAAAATGATTCTGTAACAACAATATAATAAACTAGAATAGTCCAGAAGAAATTTTCTTGAAGAAGTTAATTGTATTTTATGGAACTTTTTAAAATTAAATGGGGGGGGGGGATATATATCCACATGATAAATTTTCGCAGAAATCATTATTTAATGACCAACTAATTTAGCAATTAGTATTGATGTGATGAATGTTATTGTTCAAATGAACAAGGTTCCCTAAGTACCTAAAAGATAATGCGACTCCGGTAGTGATCATTGGTGCCGCAGAACCTTCTTCGAAAAATTGAATAAAAATATTAAATTTCAATTCCTTTTTTATAATTTATATATATTTATAACTTTCAGTTAAAATTTCTATTTGAAAAATTTGCAATTTATTTTTTTCATATTATATTGGGACACATAAATTATTATAGTCGTGTTAACGTATAAATAAATATTTCCTTTCGGATTTGTTTAATTATTAGCTTCTAGTAACTTACAAATAAATATTTACTTTATGAACATTAAATATACGCGTATATGAGGTCCACGTATGTGAAGTTAAAAGCGAATAGAAGGGTAAAAGGGTCATAAGCAAAAAAAAAAAAAAAAAAATGTTGTGAACCTTCTATCTTCGATCTGGCTCGTGAGCCACGATTGGCCCGTTGAGGGGATTTTAGTGACCCCTCATTTAAATTTGAGGCAAATAAAAACATAATTTGTCTGCTTTTTGTCGTAAGAAAACACCATTTTTCTATTATTCTTGAAATTTAAAATATTTCACTAATGTGTTTGATATTCATTTGAGATAAAAAATTTCTGAAAATAATACATTTTTTCAAAAATTTTGCTGTATCTTAAATAGTTTTAAATGCAAAAAAAATCTGACTATGCGTAAAATCTGATAAATTTTCGGAAGAAAAATGCACTTTTATCTTTAACAGTTATGCAACGTAATTCGACTAACAGAATTGCAACGTAATTCGTAATTCTCCATTTAACTTTTTTGAAACCTATATATATATATACACACACACAAATGTAAACATCATCTCTTCCTTTAGAATCAGTTATAGACCTCTAAAACAAGCCTCCTTTTTTTATATAAATTCCCTGACTATAATATTTTTTTCTCAGTCGGGTTCATGGATAACTGTAAATTTATTGATGTAGCCCGCGGGTCATTGTAATATTATTCTTTTAGCCCTCAAGCGTGAAAGGTTGAAAACCCCTAATCTAGAGCAATATTAATTCAAACCCACCAGTATGATTGAGGTAACCAAGTTGTCAAGACCGCAAACTCGTTGCCGGTTTTTTTTAACTGTCCTGTCGGAGTTCGATCTCTCATGCCTTTGAAGATCCACCTTGTAGAGGGGTAGATGAACGTTAAATCTATCGGGACTCAAAGTTCTCACACTGGTGTAGTGTAGAAATATAAAGAGTGGGGTAACGTCGACTTCATCACTTGATTGAGGTTTGAAATTGCGACATCCGTCTCCAGCAGCCTTAGTGTAGTTTTTCAAGTGTGACGTAAAAAGAATCAAATCAAACCCACCTACAATCCACATAGATCTTGTGCTAAATTAATTCAAACCAACGATATGCAACAAAGGAATTAAAATTTGATAACAATATCATTCACCAACAGCAATTTAGAAAGTATCCTTCAGGTTCTTTTACTCCAAGCATATCAAACGGCAAACAAGGAGAATAAACTTCCCCTATTACTTTGACTTTTTAGAATCAATACATTATTTATGTTGCGGAGATGAAGAATCGGATATTTGTATTTGTTTCTGTCTACAGGCCAATCTTCTTTTGATTAATTGAAATCCTATTCAGATGTTAAAAAAAGAAAAGAAATGGTATCGTTTTTGTTAATTGAAGGCGCAACTGTGATTGTAATTAAAATAAATATTAATTTTAAATGAATACGTAAAAAGGAAAATATTCCAATTTTTCAGTAATGATCTACTACAATATCGATCCGTAACATCAAAGAAAGAGCTACTTTTATAGAGTCTGAGATGTGTGTTTTTATTTTGAAAAGTTTAAATATTGGATTCTGGAATGAATAGACGATTTCAATTAGTATTTGCATTCTTGAATAAACATTAGTATTGTTGATTCAATGGGATTCTTCTTTTACATAGCATTTAAAAATCAAAGAAATACTTTTAGTCTGTACTTTTTTCTCGCTCTGAATGCCACTTTTATTTCAATGTATGCATAAATTGCTGATTTAAAATGTAATCATTAGTTAAAAAAGGGAATTTAATACATTTTACCAATAAAATAAAGCAAAATGCTACGTTATATAATATTGCAAGTATTTCATTTGTAATAATTTTTTTAATTACAGATAACTTTTATTGTAACTTCAGAGGAAAGGGAAGCTACCTTCCAGCTTCCTGTATAAGGAAGCTACCTTATACAGAAAAATTACCGCTTTATTGTACAGTTAGCTCTCTGTTATAAAAAAGCCAATTCTTTTACATCAGAGTTTACCAATATTTTTAAACAGTGTATTTGATTTAAGGGGACACAAGACGAATCAAATGTCAAAAATTGGTCAAAAAATCAAATCAATTTTTTTAGTTTAAACTATTTTTTATATATTTTTTATGATCTCATAAAATTTGAAAGCTGAAAGTTTAAAAACTTCAGAGCTGTGATAACTTTTATGTTAATTTTTATTTACATCCCAATGACAAATAAAAACTTCAAACTGATTTGTACGAGAAAGAAAAATAACTAGTTTATTTTTATTTAAAAAGCTAAGGCATTTTTTGTTGTGTCAAATGCTTTGATATTTTTTCTAACTATTGCCATTAGTACATATAACAAATTTTGGAATGCATTTTTAAATCAAAGCAATACTTATTTTTTAAAATAATAGCATAATCTATAGATTTTATACAATTTTAAGGAATTTTCAGTAGCATTCGTAAAAAAGTTTTTCATGCATATCAGTCATGTTATCACAAAGCCCACACCAACTTTTGTTATACACAGTTCAACGTACTTGTAAATCAAATTTCATGCTTGTAAGTCAAATATTTATTAGGAATAGCCTTTAAAAATCATAAGTTCTTAAATTTTTCTTTAAAAATTTAAATGGTTAACTTTTTGTTGTATTTTGAACACAAAAACTGTTTTGCATAAACATAGTGGACTACCAAAAATTTTTGAATAACATTATAGCAAATCCCCCCCCCGCCGCAGAGAGAGTTGTTTTTTTAATTTATATTTTAAAAAACAAAAAAATTTTTTTTAGAACAAGCGATTTTGAGAAATATTTAATGGTATTACATCACTGAAAATATTATTCGAGAATATTTGACAACAAAGATTTCAATAAAAATTTACTACAAAAAAGTTATATGATTCTTCATACATTTTCTTTTCAGGAAAGTCATTTGACAATTTCTTATATCGTAAGATTATTCATTAAGATTTGAACTTCAGTTAACTTGTATGCGAGACAATATTTATATCTTTGTTTTATATAGACTAAAGATAAAATCTCTAACGTCGATATATGTATATTTTTTTTCAATTACCTTTTAAATAAAACTCTAAAATATGTTTAATTCAAAAAATAAATCTCAAAATGAAATAGTAGGTTGTGCGAACTGATTTCTGATTTAGTAATATTATTTTCGTCTTTTTTTGCAACGATAAGATTACCTATAGTTTTATGTGCCCAATTTTATCTTTGATTCTCTTGATAAATTCTATTTTCCATTTCCTGATTTTTATATGATTCCCCGTCTTTTTATTCCTTTTAAGCTGCATTTTAAAAACCTTATATATTCATTTTTTTCATCCGACGTCAAACACAATTTCTTTCAAAAGAGAATTTTTTTTGTTTCATAAAATATTTAAATCTCACAGGAGAGAATTTTTGATTCTTCAGTTATTCCCAAAATTTATTAAATATTCACACATGAAAAGCGACTTTCACTTAAAAATTTCTTGTAAGAAGCAAAGAAAAAAAAAGTTTTTTCCAACTTTTTTTTCCTCCCGTCATACCTTTTTATCATAGATGAAACATAAAATTTTTTTTCCTGCTGTTAAGACAAATTTTATTTTAGCTGAAGAAGACACGAGTCACATAGTTTTTAAAGTAGAAGTTATAGAAGGAAAGAAAGCCTTTTAAAATTTCATAAATTAGATGAAAATGTTTAAAATCTCAAAATTGTGATTATAATTTTTTAGGTTAAAGATACTCTTATGTTATATATTTACGAACAATGCATATTTCATTATGGCTGATGTATTATTAATAAAAGATTAAACAAAAACTGAAAATTCATCATTGTGATCATTATTCTCATTCGGATACATATTTAATCAATTAAATAAGATTAGTGTAATGTTTATGAATCAGAAATAAGTAAGAATTCCCTTAATATAAGTATTTTTCTCAAATATAAGCTTTTTCACTTTGTCATTTACTTTAAAATATTTTTATTGTTTTACCATAGTGAAACGGTATGTAGGGTTTCTAAGAAATGAATGTAATTAGTAAATTCTTGAATTGATTTTCTTAAACAATGGTCTAATTATTCGTCATTTACTAATTACATCACAAAAATTTATTACATTGCAATTTGCTTTGACTAGGTTTAACACTTGGTATAAATACTTCATTTCGTATATTTACTCTATTTTCTTTCAATTCGTCATTTTAAAAAAAATATTTATAAAGAGATTGTTTATTTATTATGAAAATAGATGTATATTAAATAACTTATTTGTGTTCTCTAATAAAATGTTTATAAAATAAAACTATAGGCATTAAAAGTAATAATCGGATAAAATATTTTAAAGACTTATGTAAAAGTTTAATTTTAAAAACAAATAATGTTTTTAAATACAATTTAATTAAAGTTTTATAATTTATAAATTTCAATTCCCTTAAAAAATCTAAAAAAAAATTAAGTAAAAGATAACCGTATAAAAGTTAGATGAAATATCAAATACAGTGAATGAAAAATTGATATACATGGTAGAGAGGAAATCTAGATATTTAATGATTTGCAATCGCATATATATGCATATAAGAGAAGGATTTTATTTTTTTCGAAAAATGAGAGATTAATTGTAGGAATTATTTTTAAAAATTCTAAAAATGTATTCGCACTTTGAATATTATGCTAGTAGAATTAATAAATATTAAAAGTATGAAAATATTTGATTTAACAGATCCAATATAGTAGTGACATGATTTTCGAATAGAACACGAATGTTATTATTCACATTAGATTATTTTCTTATGATCATAATTTACTTGCTATTGATCACTTAAAACAATATCGAATATTAAAATTCAGCTATACATATATCTCTTTTCCGCATTAATATTTTTAAGTTTTCGCTGCATTTATCTTTCTTTAAAATGAATTGATGATTTTATTATTTTAAACACTTTTCCCTAAAATACTTTATTAACTGTTTTCTCTCTCCTTTTTTTGTTTTAATAACTAAAGTTAGAATACGTTTATATTGACAAAAATTATTATTGGAATTACAGTGACTATCGAAGAATAATAATTCTAACTTTAAATAATGGTTCCAGAGTCTAAAATGCGGATGAAAACATATGGCAGTTTCCCTCGATCAATTTTCCAAATCGATAGTCTTACGCACGAGAGATTTTATCTTAACTTTCATGAAGAATGCTTGATCTTTTCATGTCAAATTCAGAAATTCTTAATTTATGCCAAGGAATGAAAGATAGAAGTTAGTGAAAAATTGTAAAGGGAAAAAATGTTTTCGTGCAATAGTTATACTACATTCTTTCACTAATGTTAAAAAATAAATAAAATGATAAAAAGTAAGATAGATAGTTTGAAATGTTTACGAAATAGTGCAGCATGATTTTTTATAGCTACATTTTGTCTTTTCTAGTTTTTTTGTTTTGCAAGAATATTTAAAACATCTATGCGTAATTAAACATAATGCACTTTGTACGAAAGAAAAAGTGCTATTAACGGACTCTCTTATAATTAAGTAATGTACCCTAAAAGCTTTTCCGTCATTCATAATATTAATGTGAAAAACGTATAAATTTATTTTTCTTTCTTATGTATTTTTAAATACTTCTGTTACTAATAAGAGCTGCGGGTTGAAAATTTATTGGTCTGCAGGAATCATAATGCTAGTCTTAAAACTAAAGAAATTGTTCTAAAAATTAATATTTACAGAAAATATAACAGCATGTTTCCTTAATCATAACTGATTTATTCAGCAATATGTTAGTTAGCATATAATGGAATAGGCCGTTCTATGGTTTGTCGAATCAAAAGCAAAGGAAAAATGAAACAGAAAATAACTATCAATATTTTGCAGAATGAATTTTTTCCCCACTGAAGTTTTGAGAACGATTTATTAAAATAAAAAAAAAAAGATATAGATAAATATAATGACTAAAAATTTTTTTAAAAAAAAGGGGAAGGATATGAACAAGCACTAAGGATTTTTTAGCAGAAAGGTAAAATAAAAATTTTAAAATTTATTGCTTAAATATTCGTTTATTTAAATTATGGTACTACTGTACTGCAATGTGTAAGTTCGTATATCTTAGTCATTTTTCGCTTGGAAAAAGCTGACGAAACCGCAATGTTTGTAAGAAATTACCAAACTATTCTAGAACTTGCAATAGGGGAAAACTGTGCAACAATACTAAACCAGTTTTTAAAAGGAACTTTGAATTGCCCTCTTCTAGTGTCATGTTGTCACAATGTCCTATCATTGATAATAAATGCTGAAGTAATTTTATTTCAGGCAACACTGAACAGTTTATAAAGCAAGAAGAACTATGGTTAAAAAGTTATAATTGTTAACACTAGACCAAAGCAGGTAGATGTGACACCGAAATAAAATGAAATTTACCGCTCATGCGTTATAATTAAGATATACACGTGCGAGTAAATAAAATAATATCAAATAATTTTTTTAATCATAATATTTTATTATGAATTTTATCACTATTTCAATGAGAAAAAGGATTTTTTTCTTAAAAGCGAAACATAGTTATAAAATATATGTTATAATATTTTATAATGAACTTAATTTTATTTCAATAAGAAAAAAAGAATTTAAAAGAAATAAAAATAATGCATAATTATTACATACACTTATGAAAAATACGTTACTTATATTGAAAGCTTCAACAATCCTTGCCACTTGGCCGTGGTTAAAAATAACAAAATCCGTTGCCAATAGCAGTATTGCTTCTAACAGCGACGTGAATAAACAATCAGAATATTTTAACAAATTCACATACTAGAAAAACAGTTTTGTTCTTCTAATATTTTATTATTAATGACATAAAATTCAAAACATACGTTTAATTAAAAACGAGTGCTTAAATAATTAGATATTTAAAAAAGTTCTTTTTTTAACTTATTTTGTAAATAAGTGAGATAGATAAACAAAAATACTTCAAAAACCAAAACTGAAAGAGGTTTTTCAGTTCAGATTTTATTAAACTGAATTATTTTTGCAAAAATTTACAACAAAAACTGTTTAAATCAGAAATAAAAATAAATTCTGACAGGGGTTTTCAAATTAAGTAAGAAAATTATGTTTAACGTCAAGCATTTAACAAATATTTCTGAAAGTCTTGTCATACTTTAAAAGAGTATTTGCAGCAAACAAATATGTGCAAAAAAAGTGCTTTGAATAGAATAATTCAATTAGCGAAGACTGTTATAAATTTTCGGATAAATTCTTTTCTCTGTATTTATTATAAATATACGTGCACCTGATGTTACAAAACCACGGAAATACCATAACTGTTAACTTGGCTTAACTGCACATCTTTTACAGCGTGCGACTTTATTCAGCTGCGCTGTATTTAATACAAGCATGCAAGCAAACACTACTAAAAGAATCTAAATATCTTTTTACTGAGAATAAGCATTTATTTATTATCATTTTATGGTAACACAACATCCGGTACGTAACAATTACTGCATTTCTATGTACATTACTAAGAATTTTACCTGAAATCATTGATTATTGCAACGAATATAAAGGTTCATAATACACTTCCGGAGAAAAGAGCGAATAAAGGATGTTCTTATCTTCAATCGAAAAGACAGTTATGTTTATGATGCTTAAAAAATATGAAAATAGCCAGAATTATAAGAAAAATGGCTTTGTTAATATTTAAAGAACAAATTGATTGAATTATTCAAATAATACTTTTCAATTTTTGGTTATATAACATCTGCATACTTTGACATGCTGAGTATTTTTATGTGCTTATATTATTTGACATCTTTTGATGGTATTTACAAATACAAGAATCCTATCTTGATTATTTCGGATGACAAATTGGGGCTCCTTAGTAGAAAACATAGCTTTTGATCTTCCTTTTTATTTTTGTATTGTAGAAGCTATTATGGTAAAGGTCACGAATTTCAAGGTAATCAATTTGAATTCTAATTTCACGAAAAGTGTTGTGCTGAATAATAGGATCTGGACCAGAGCTCTATATTCTCGTACAGTATGGTGCAAGAATTTCAGAAATCATATTAGCGTAGATGTTCTCTTTTTACTCGATCGTGGTTCAAAATTGCGTTTTGTAGTTAAAAGACGTTAAATATTATTTTATTTACTCCTTTTCAGTGGGGTTTTGTTCGACATGTGGTCGCATATCGTATACATCTTTATTATTGAAAAATATCATTTAGTGGAAAAGTAGCAAAATCTTAAAATAAATAAATAATATACAGATTACATTTTTGAATTAAAAGAATTAGAACAATACTTTATGTAGTTTTTTTAATGTATTAAAATAGTGTGAGCGCGTGGCCAATTTGGAGCCGCTCCTTCACCGTCTTGCCTACCTAAGGGTGGGGTGGGGACAAAGCATCACCAGAAGCTTCCATACTAACTCTTATTTTATTACTATTCAAACACAAAATCAACCACAAGTGAAACTACAAAAGGAGATCATAGGAGTGATATATAAAGAGAGCAATCTATTCTAAGTGAAAAACTCTAAGTAAACAAGTCTAAGTGAACAAGCGCAAGTGATCTGATTAACTAAATCTGATTCAATTTATCTTAGATCCTTAATCCCCTAATTTATTATCTTAGCAACTCCTTCCTTAACTCACGTTGTGAAAATGAAATACTCAATGAAATATTCTCACCTACGAATCACCTCAACAGTTCCCCTGCTCCTTCTATCTTACATTTATAAAACCTTGACTTTATATAGTCAAACTAATTTAAATATCAAGGTTTCTTCTTGAGAGGCTGTGAGTTAACGCAAATGCTAGCCCCAAAATTTCTCCCAGAGAATTAGTAATAAGGTCGCGTACAGATCCGTCACAATAGTAAGAAAATAAGCATTGATTATCTTACATTAATGAATTTCGAATTTAACTTGAATACATTTTGCTTTTCGGAATGAAAATTTTACATCACTGTACTTTTTAAAATCATTAAATTTTAATGTAATCAATGTCTTTGAAATGATACATATGAAAACTTTTTCATTGATTAGTTAAAGACTTGAAATTCAAAATGTTTTAAACATTTATTATGTTTTTTCTCATTAAAAATGCATCTTGTTATATATTTTTGTTGTTATTTCATGTTTACATTTCTTCATTACTCTGTGCTATGTCCTAAATATGCTTATTGTTCAATTTAAAGAAATTTTCTTAAAATATTTTTATTGAATTTCCTTTACATTTGAAATATGGCACCCATTTTTTTTAAAGTTTCGACGATAGCTTCAAAAAATGTGCATAGTTTTGGTGCTTTTTACAAATCTTCGAAAAAGAACACCTTCTATTGTGAAAATCTCAAAGCGTTGGAATACAAACCCATGAAAATATGAAGGTGTTCAACAGAGGGAAATAAATCTGTTTTTACGTAATGTTAACGAACAGAATATAAATTCTTCATATTATTTTTGACTTTCAATCCAATTTCTTCCTGTATAAAAGTATCTCATGCTTGCTTTTTACATTGTAATGCTAAGTTATTAATTAATTTTATTTGTAAAAGGAAAAAAAAGACGTATTTATAAAATTCTTCAGTTGAGTAATAATATATATTTCTATAAGCAGAACAAATCTTTTTCAATATTGGGATAAATTTTTCTCCCCTAAAATGTGCTCCCAGTTAGGGTTTTTTTTCATGACATTAGTTAAATACAGCCATTGAACAAGCATGCTATTTATTACAAAATATTAAATTCCAGGGAAAATTCCTAATAATTTAAATCAACATATTTATTACTTTCTCAAGAATTAGTGGTTTTCCTGGAAAAAAGGAAAGAGAGAAATGTGTTTTTATTATAAAAAAGTAAGCAATAGAAACTTTCTCAGCTTATACTGCAGTACTTAAAAACTGTTAGAAACAGAGTTAGAAAAATTCCATACCCAATTACCTCAATTTTTTTTTCATGTAATGTTGAAGAATAGGAACTATTTTTAGGAAAACATCTATAAGATTAAAATTATATTTTATTTCTCAATATTATACTGAACAATTTATATTAGCAGCATTACATTTTATTACAATATTAATTTAGAAAAAAAGGCGGTCTATTTCTTCTAGTATATTATTCTTATATACTCCACTCCTAAAACGTCTGCAAGGAAAATTTTTAATTTATAAAGTTTCTCTACATTTAAAGCTTTAAAGTAATAAACAAGTACGTACTTCACGCAACTCCGTGAATTTATTAGAAAATTGTGACATGTTCCTGTCGGAAAATCTGATTTGAATTTGTATGAATTAGGGTGTTTTTTTTTTTTTTTTTTAAATTTTAGGTGAAGACAGGCTTAAATGTTTTATCAGTTTCTTTATTACCGTTCTTCATAACATTTCGATGTAATCTGGATTTTTAAATCGTAACAAATATTTCAAACTCGTTTTAATCGGATTTTTTCTCGTTAACTTTTGCATGTGCTTACAATTCAGATAAGTTTCTCATTATGAAGAAAATATTCGAATGTCAGAGAAAAAAGCAAGATTTTAAACTTAAAGTGATAAATATTAATATAAAATCTACAGAAAAAAATCAAGAACCAAAAGAAGGAAAAATATAATTGAAGATCAAAATCCTCATTATCTATCTCTTTCAGTAAAATGGATTAAATTAGTCTATTTACTGAGACTAAAATAATAAAATATTGCATACATTAAAACATATTGATATGTCTCTAACTTAATAGTCAGCTTTAAGAGGTTACTTTCCTTGAATATAACGACATATAAGTCAGGATGATGGAAGTTGGTCAACTTAAACTCTCGTGAAGTTATGATCAAATTTCGGAAACTCTACTCTATGTTTCAAAGGTTTTCTAATAATTTCACGCAGCACGCCCAAACTAACAATAGATTTTTAGAAAGTAAAATATCCCAGTATAAAAATAAATCCATTTATCATACAATGTTCGTAAAATTTTGAAATATTTTACAAATAGGCTCTTTTTTGAACTTTAATACATAAGAATCAAATGTTAATTCATCATTACCATGTAGAAGATAATGTATAAAAAATGCTTTATATATTTGAGAGAATGAATGCATTTAATTAAAATTTGTCCAATTATTATACTAGGATAATAAACTCTACAGGATAATAAAATTTGAAAAAATATACCACGCTTTGGTCACATTACTAAATATTGTCGGATAACAGCCTTAAACAGCATCGGGGAAATTAAATATTTAAAGATAATTATGAGAAAAGAACTTAAAATAAAAAAAATCGTATCTATATAAATATTTTAATTAATTTAATCATTGAAGAAAAATTGTAAAATTTTTATAATACATTATTGTCGCTTCGCATATTTAAGCAATATTTTACTCAATATACCACCTGTATTGAATTTCAGTAATTATATTAGCTATTTTCAAAATGAAACTTTTTAAAGTGGTATTAGTAGTAATTATAAAAAAGATAATAAAGGTTAATTAATAATAATAATATAAATGCATCACAATGTTAAGGTTGTTAAATGTGATACTTCTATCTTCTTTTCTGTTTCATAGTAACATGACCAACTTTTGTACATAATATAAAACTTAACTTTAATGTAATTATTTAAGTGAAATTTTATTTCAGTGTCTTTTTACCTTTACAATAAATTCAAAATTTTTAATAATTTATTAAAGTTTGTAAATAAATATATATGTATATTTTATATATATATATATATATATATATATACTAACATTTCTTAACTTATGATGTTAATATTTTTGTATCTTCCGAGATATTTGTGTAATGTAATTAACATTTATCTCTTAAACAATGCTTAATTTTTTTCATTTTTTTCTTTAGAATAGGAAAATTATTCCGATTTTAAATGGGGGGCATTATATTATTATAAATATTATTTAAATATTTATTTAAACATTGCATCTTATTTATTATAAATTGATTAATTATTACATTAATACTCATTGTATTGCATACATCTAAATTTGAATAAAATTCTTTAAGCTTATCTTTGCCAAATTCACGAGAACTTGACAAATGCGGAGTAAATTTTGAGACAGAAAAATGTCTCAATTTTGAAAATTTGCAACATAGTAATTCCTACATCTGCTAATAATATAACGTTTTTAACATTTCAAAATATACCATAAAAATTACTTTTTTAATTTTAATACGTAAATAGATAGCTCATTTAGCATTATGGTATAGGAGAAAAAAATACGAAGCACATACCAGGAAAAATGGATCAATTAGATAAAAATGAGGAATACGAGATAAAATATGCTGCTTTCTGTAGAATAGTGAAGCCAGAATGTAGTATTAATGTTGGGGCATGTTTAAATCCATAAAATTTTTTTCCAAATTTAGGTCCTATTTGTTATGCAAAAACAGCCTTAATTATGAATAAAGAATTCACCTGAAAAGGACATACAATAACTTTATAAGAAATATAATTGCACACCTGCAGTATCTTGCAAACAGAGGCTTAAATAGGGGATAAAACCATTTTCTTCATTCCTTCCTAATAAAATGTAAGTCATAAAGGAATCCGGCAAGCTTTCCCGGAAATTTTTGAGTTTAAAAATATAAAAAATTTCATTTTTCATAGAAAATTATAAGGAACGAAAATAGCAGTAATAAATAGGTAAAACAATTATAACAATAATGATACTATGAAAAATTAACTAAATAACAGAGAGAAAAACTAAATTCAAGAAACAGAAGTCCATATAAAAATTATTACCCCCAATTAGTTCTTAAAATTTATAGAATTTAAAATACTATTTTGAAATTCATTCGTCATTATTTAACATCAACTTGGCGTCCGGAGACCGACGTCTCCCCTCTTACACACGCATTTGCTTGCAAAGTTTTTGTTCCTCTTATATTACACATAACGGATAATTAAAATGTCCCCGTCTTTTATAATTCTTAGTGTTCTAATAACATAGAGTTTCAGATGTCTTTTTCTTTTTTCTTTAATGTTTACATATTTATTTTATAAATAATACACAGCCGCAAAACGCTAAATATTTTTTGAAATGTTTTTCTTTTGTTGATTTATTTACGTAAAGGTGTTATCAAAACTGTATTGTGTTTCAATGAATTTTTATTTCTTTATACGCGTATGCAAAACATGATTTTCGAGTAATTAAATTAAAAAATATAAAAATTGTAAGAAGTGCGCGGGACGTTTTTAAATGCATGTAAGCTCTGCGAAATGGGCTTTGGGCACTGGACTTGTGCTTAATGAGTATACTCGTCGTGAAGAAGTTGCAGGATTTTGTGTCATGATGAGTATATCCCTCCTGCGTAAGAAGTAGTGGTCATTGCCTATTTAAATTGTAATTGTTGAGAAAGATAAAATATATTCTCAAATTTCAAGATGTTTAGAACTTTTTGAGGCCAGATTAACGTAAAACAAATAAATAAATAAAAAAATTTAAGATGAATGCATGCCTCTCCGTATACACCGACTGAAACAACGTATTTCAAATAACGAATTTATGTGCGTTGATAATGTTTTTTAGAAGTTAGCAAAAGTCGGAAAATTGATTTATAATAAGGTTCCTTCAGGTATGGTCAGCCATGGGACAAATGCATGATGCCGATTAGGTGCTGAACCCATAGATAGCTGCTGGCCCGAAGTTACCTAGCTATCAAGTGGTGTAAATGCCAATTGTTAGATGTTAGAACCATGTGCTGACATTAAAGTAATGGCCAAATGCCCTGCTGCCTTATGAATAGTTATTTTATTGGGATGGGAATGATAAGGATGCTGTCTGGTAAGAGGACTGTATTCGAGTAAAATGTATATAAAAAATATGTATGTTAACTAAATAAATAAGTTTTAAAGTAATAAAATTGGCATTTTTTTTTAAAATAAATCTTTTTTTTATCCAATATTTTAACAGTGATACTTTCTTTGTGATTGATAAGTATACTCGTCATCGGTCTATATCCGGGACACACATAGTTCGTCGCTTTTAAACGGACCTGCCAGAGTTTAGTTGATGTGTGTTAACTTGGTAAATGTTTCCTATTTCATAGCGATCATTTATCTTCTCGACATGTATATCAGTCTCGTTGATTTGCGTACGGGTGTTTTTGATTTTAGCACGCAATATTTTTGAAAAGGATTATTAAAAGTTATGTTTGACATCCGAAACTTTTCAATACCCCAGATAGATTTACTTTCACTTTTTCGAAATGTTATACCCTTTGGATGCTTCTATTCTCGTTCCTTTTATATACAAAGTTGGAAAAGAAGAAGGTTGGTGCCATAAAATTAGAAACATTCCCACCCCCCTCCTAAACTCGAAATTGCACTTGTTGATATTTCTATTTTTGCAGCTTTTCATTCTTTTGACCATCTAACTGAATTTTAAAATTTGCTTCATTTGACATTTTTTTAACTATAGGTTTTTTTTATATGTTTGTATTTTTTTATGTTCCCTCTTCTATGTCTCTTGTATACTTTTAATAATCTTAATATAATAACAAAATTCTCTATTTATGAATAACCTAAAACTCATGTATTTATTTAATAATAGCTGCTAATTTAGTTTTTGTTATTTGAAATTATTCTGGATTATTTTGTAATTATTCTGAATTGTCTAATTTGTTCATTCTAATATTTGGTGCTTAACTTCTCTGGTTTTTTTTTCAGTCGATCTATGAAACTAATTTAAATCTGCATTTATTTTAGAAATAATATAACATACTTGCGTGAAAATATGTAAGTATGTCTAACATTGTTAAATCTTTCAGAAAATACTTAAAAGTATATTTTATAAATTGTTTGTAGAATTGTGTCATATTAAAAGTAATCACATAATATGGATTATGTAATCATCAAAAAAAATTTTTTTAAAAAAATAATTTATAGTATAAAAATTTGTACAAATATAGCCAGAATCAAGCAAACTGTGCTTAAGAAAAGTCAATGTATTTTGGAATGTTTTAAATTGAAGGAAAATGAATTAATGAGGATTAATAAAGATGTGTAAAAAATAGAGTTAAATAAGATAAGTTAAAAATATAGATAAATTTTTAGATATTTCCTCCATAACTGATTTACGAATATAATTCATTGTGTACGTATATGTGGAAAAGTTATTTATGTTCTGATTATGGTTACATGTCAAAAAACAGTTTTTAAACAGACTGTAGCCACACATGGAAAAATGCCTTTTTAAAAATAAAACTGTGTTTTTGGAATTTGAGTAAATTGTCTTTCGGTAATTAAAAGTAAATAGGAAATTTGAAAATACTGTTGAATTAAACAAATTTTTTTTCACTGTACCATCGTATTAACTTAGGGACCACCTATATTTTCAGAAATTAGTTCTCATTTAATTACGATGGATTCTGAATACCAAGTACTTAATATTCGATACAATGTCCATAATATTAATAAAAGAAACACAGAAACATTTTAAACAAAAATAAAACAAAGGCCCCTTATCAAACCTCAGTAACAAGATAAAACACAAAAGAGCCTCATTTGATTCCTGTCATTCACTCTTTATTTTGTACTCCGATAAACGAACGGAAATCGCCTTAACATGCGAATTTGAAATCAATCAATAGCATACTCCAACTGACACAAAGAAAGAAACTAGAGCCGTCACGCAACACCATTTCGAAGGGCAGTGGGAAATACCAACCAACCTCAACACAAAGGCGTCCACCACATAAAATAAATCCATCACAAGCCACCATCGGATGTTTTTCCAAATCACGGAACGGCCTCTGGCCAAGATAGATGACCCGACACGTCCCCTGATCTCATAATTCGAAGCATTCCGTTCTCCAAAGAGGATGTAGAACAAGATGGTACCTAATCGATAAAAGTTACTTGTAGGTAAAATGTCGATCCCAATTAAGGATCAATCACAATTATTTGGAAATCTGTCGCGATTTGCGGTGCATTCGGACGTTTAGACCTCATAAATGCTAATGATATCGTTGTTGATTGAGCACCAGTGCGAGTCCTGGGACAAAGAAATCGTAATTCAATCATGACTCTCCCATTATTTAAAGCTCAATGAGGAATTAATAAGAGCACCGGGGAATTTCCGGAAATAGACGCCCATTTGTTACCTAAAAGAGGCGAAAAGGAATTAGGGTGCTTAAAAATAGTTTTAGAGGAGGGTGCTTTGCTTTTCAGTATTGTGCTTATGTCTTAGCTGATGTTTATTTAAGAATAAGGAAGAGGATCGTGTGTTCTTTAAAATGTATGAAATTATTTAAAAACTTGGATTTAATCTTTTTCTTAGATTTTAATCATTGATTATGTGGTTCTTTGAATTTTAAATTGAAAATTATTTTTTTATTAAGGTAATTTTTCTTTTAAACCATAAAGTGTTTTTAAAAACGTAATTTTAATGTAAAATAATTGTTTAAAATGAGCTTTTGAAATGTAAATATATCTGCATGCTCAAAATTTTAGCTCCCTACCTCGTTATTTTTTAATGTAAACAGTAGAATTTAGTTGTAATATCGCAGTTAAATGTGTGATACTTATAATATTTCCTAAAAAACTCTTCTTAAAATAAAACATAAAATATGTTAGTTAAAGGGTAATATGAAAGGTATTGAAATATCGATGTTCTGGAAGAGACAAGGCAGATCCGAGATCCAAGTCATTGAAATTCTTATGAACATTTTTTTCCTTATATGAAATGAATAGCATTTACAGAATTAATAAATGGCTTTACTTATAGTTTTGATGAAAGTGACTCGATATTTAACGGAAATACTTGGAAAATGTAAATTACCAACAATTGAACTATAAAAGATATGTATTTATATAAAATACCATACAATATGCATGTGTTAATTAATAATTTCCAGAATTTTGAGGAATCTACTGTTCCGTAAGCATTATTTGCTTATCTTACGACTATTTAAGCATAAATATGTCATTTAATAGCAAAACCCTTCTACTAAATTGACTAAAAATAGGCTTTGGGGCTTGATATACATTAAAAATTTTAATTAGTTTGAATGTCAATAAGAATTAGAAGAAAAAACGCGATAAAATAAGACATTTTTAGAATTGCAAAACGATCAAACAGAAAGATCTTAGCGTGAATCCTTCTTCTCCCGTAATTTACGAACTCCTTACTTGTTACTATTCTCAACAGTCAAAATAGTAAAATTTTTAGTATTAAAATTCTCAAGAAAATTATACTAAAGCTCTTTTTTAGATGATTAGGGAAGGAGAATAATTTTTTTTTTGCTTTGTGTGTAAATATATTAAAATACATTCAACGATATATATATCTTGTAGAGAAATTTTGATTATATATGTATTCAAAATTTCTTAAATTTAAATTGATTTAAAACTTGATTGCAATAATTAATACACCCACCTTATAGAGAGGTAGAAAATGTTAAATCTGTTGAGGACTCAAATCCTCGCATTGGGCTGGAAAAAAAGCGAGGTGTTATCCATATCATTCACCCAAGGTTCAGAATTACGAGGTTCATTGTCTACAACTCCCACATAACTTCATTTATATATCTCGATATTAATAAACAATTAACCATAACCAGAATAAAAAGAAAAAAAATTTAAAGGTATTATATCTTAATTAGATAACTGTGCCAAAATACGCCTTTAATAACAACGATATATAGAAAAATCACTTCCGTTTAATAAATGAACATGAAAATCCTTTTGTTTCACAATTCTGAATGCGAAAACCGATCTTTGAAATATATCTTTATATTTCAGTAACGAAAATCTTTATACGAGTATTTTTTAAAAATAATCTTTTAAATAAATCCTTATTATGTGTCGCTAGATACCAATTGAAGTCAAAATTAAATATTTTCTGCTGATAATTTAATTCTGAAGAATCTAAAATTTTGAAATAAATTTATTAATATGTAGAAATGAATATTTTTAATTTTTAAACAAATATTAACTCATTAAAAATTACGTATCAATTTAAGAGGAAACCACTTTCGTAGCAAATTCTATTTAAATATAGACATTTTTAACTGATATTTACAATTTTAGAGAAGGATTTAATTATTAATTTTCAGTGCATCAAAATTGATACCCCTAAATATTATCTAAGTAATTCCTTCCATTCTAAGGAAAATCTCCTAAATTTTCTTTATCCGTCATAACTTAGTAAATATATAAATATTTTAAAAGTATTTTCTTAAGTCAAAGGGAATTAAATTGAAAATTAAATTAAGAATAACAATATTGTGATAAATATTGCATTTATAATGAAGAATTATATTCTCATTTTTAATAAATATCAATTCTTTTTCAAAAGCAACTCCTAGAATTATAAAAATCATTGAAATTCTAATCTATTAATTCTTTGAAAGACATTTTAAACGCATGAGTTCGGCTTCTGTTGCAATAAACTTAGAAACTTTGCTTATGAAAATTTTTCATTAAGCCCTTGTAATAAAAGAATTAAAAGTTGTTATTCACAATAATCCGTTTAATTTAATTTAAAGAATTTTTTAAGTAGTCTGTTTATTATGTAAAGTAATTTTATAAACAAATAACTTGTAAAAATCTATTTGAGGCATTTTTAAGATGATGTTTCTCAGACAAATATTGCGTAACTTTTTAATTAACGAAACCGACTATTACATTAAATTATAAAATATTCTAAAATAAATTCTGCAATGTTGAGAAATCCTATTAATGAATTTAAATCACAAGTCTTTTTGTCTGTTTCTTTGTAAAAGCCCGAATCTAACAATAAAAATTAATTTTCTCGTGTAATACTTGAAGACAAGAAACTCGACCGCGTATAAAAGTTATGTTACTAATAAATTAATTTATCTTGTGCAACAATGTCAATAAATCTTCTTAAGTTTTATTCCTTTAAGCTTAGTTTTTCGTCATTTAGAAGCCCAAATTAAAATGTTTATTAAATTAACTTTAAGTCTAGGTTTGAAACTTCCGTAACTCACGGAATTTTAAATATATTAATTGAAATGAGAGAATCTACATTAAAACCAAGTATTGTTGAATTGTATAACTACATTTCTTATTAAACAAAGGGAAATGTTCTTTGTGCTTTTATATACATTAAATGTATAGTATAAAGTATTTTAAAATTGTTTTTTTTTTTTCTTTCATTGATTACGCATTAAGTTGGATGGGAAATTTTTTTGCAAAATTTCTAAACCTACACATGCGGAAAAGATGTTTCTTGTATATAGATAAAGGAAAAAACAAAATAAAAAATTAATTTTTGTATTAAGTACTGTCACAAAGTGAGCGAATTTTAGGTATTTGTGCTTTTTTTATGGTAAATAGTCAAAGTAATTTTTTAAAAGGAAAAACAGGTATTTTAGTACTTTTTAACATTTATTACTATGAGAAGACGCATACTAAATAGTTTTAAAGGGGGAAAAACATCAAGTATCTTTAACAACTTTTTTTAATATCAATTTAAAAAAAACGTACTGTCGAAATTGCTGTACACCTGTGGTCTTTAAAGTATATTTCACGGAACCCTGGGGTTCTACAAGGCATACCCAGGGGTTCCACGAGTTATAATAAAAAATTAATATGAAATAAATATGTTTGCAAAATGGATTCACGTTTGTATATTTACAAGTATCTAAAGTTTTTCCTATTCATTAAAATTGAAAATTTTATTTATACATAACTTTATTTTGAAACACTTTTTAAACCTTTATTATAATATAATAAACGAATTTTTTAAAACGTTCTATCTTTATATATAGACTTCCTACAAGATTGTGAATATTCTATTGTTTATTATCTCGGGTTCCACGAGATAATTTAATACTCGTTAGCGCAATGTCTTGCAAAACTAAATAGTTTTTTAATGAAAAATGTGCTTTTTTATGTCTGCGGAAAACAACATCTATAAGGAAGGAAAGGTAACAACATGCTAACAGAGTTGATGTTTAAATCTAAATTTAACTAGGAATAGTTTCTAAATTTTAGGTTGCTGTTTTTAAGGGAAATATATTTTTCTAAGTAAGTGGTTACAGAAACAAAGTATAAAAAACAAATTAAACTCAAATCATGTAATGCGATTGCATTTAAACTCAATAGAACAAGACTTCGACAGTTTATGTAAAAAATACTAACTTATATCCTAGTTACAAAATATAATGCATGGATAGATGATACTTGAATCACAAATTAATATTATTAATAAGTAACTTATACTAAAATATTAGATTAGAGCTTTCTAATAATAAATGCAATATTTTTTTTTTATAATTGCCTTTAAATTTTTATAAAGTGCCTATAACATGTTGATCTACTTTAAATATTATTGTGAGATATGCTCTTCGAAGTATGTGTACGAAATGGGGTTCCACAAAAACCATTTCATATTATAGGGGTTCCACGAGAAAAATTTCTAGTTATAGAGGTTGCACAAAACACCTTCAAATTCTAGCGTTTCCGTGAGTTGAAAAAGTTTGAAGAGTTTGCTGAACACGAGATAATGAGAAAGACGGAAAAAAGCATGGATCGGTGTGGGGAGAGAGAACTGGGTGTTATGAAATGTTATTTACATTGTACTACTTACCATTCAGTATTCTTTTTATAAAAAATCATCATTTTGGTCTTCGTTATTGTAGGAAAATAGTTTTACTTTAAACCTAGAATCATCTTACCAAAATTAGGTATCCGAACACGCTGAAATGAGCAAATTCTGTCAAAACACATATTCTTTGTTTTTTATTTTATTGAATAGCACTGTATCTTTCGGTTTTACAAAACATATTTTGTTTCCACGCTACCTAGAAGCCAAGTTAAAATCAATTTTATAAAATTAGAAAAACAGGAAGTGGATTTTTAATCTACCAGAAATGGACATTTAAATTCTAAGTGTTCAAAATTATCATGACGAGCCTGATAACTAAAAAGGTTATTAATGTATTTCAATAAAACTCTTTGAATTTAATATTTATATTATTTTCTAGAGAGTGTACTAAAATATTTCTAATCGGATGAATACTTTTTGAGTTATATCTCATAAAGAATGTCACATTTCTTATAATATTTACTCGATAAACTAAAATTTTTAAATGTTAATAAAACATTAAAATTTTAATACATTCTCTAGATAAATGCATATAATTTGTTTTAGTAACACTCTTACTGATAAAAGTTTATAATCTTTTTCTTTAATTGCTTTAAAGCTTGAAAAAATATTGCTAAAATTTCATTTATAATTGTAATTTTTATAAATTTTTGATAATGTTTTAAAAATTGTTGTAAGTTAAAGGCTAGTATTTATTGGTATTGAGATTCCTAAAAAAGCATTTATAGTGTTTTAGTATGCTATTTTTTTTTTAAAGAAAGTACTCGGAACGTGTTCAGATACATACCTTTAGTCTTTTTCCATTTTATTTGAAAATTCAACTCCTTTGTGGCAATATTAAATTTTTAAATTATTTTTTGAAATCTTTTTTCTCCTAATCTCCATACCATAGAATATCCTTTTTTTAGGCTCCAATGACTCATAATTTTTTTCCATATAACCACAACCCTCCTCCCCCCATCCCTTTTGTGCATTATTATGCACAAAAAGAAGGTTTCCCTTCTGCGTTTGTGATTAGCCTATGAATATTGTTAGAATACCTTTAAAATAAAAATATATTTAGAGTTTTTATAAAAAATTGTCATTTGTGGAATGCATTATATGTGACGAATATAATGCTTTGCAATTGTGATAAATAATTATTATTTAGTAATACAATTTGGCAAATTTTCAGTCTATTTTAGATAAAAAAAGACATATATATATAACAGAAAAAAATTATTCAGAAATGCAACCATCAAGAAAAAGAAAGATCATATTATTCCTAGATGCTCAACATTACAATCTGGAGTAATTACTATTGAATTCTTGCCGGATCGTACTTTAATTTGAACCCGCAGAAGATGGATCGTTGATTCGCACAATGTCGCTAGATTACATTAATATCTTCTTACAGAGATATTTTATCGCAGATGATTCTATTAACAGTGAATAAATCATAGCAGATATTGGATATTTTGACTGCTGGAATGAAGATTTCTGAATTATAAATATGCATGCGTTATATACAGTGATAGAAAAGTTATAGATTATATAATTGTGATACATGAGTTGCTTGTAGTTCATTGCATAAGTGGCTCATTTTAATACTAGTGATATTTTAATCGAAAGTTTGTATCGTAAATCACTTTTTAGATATGTTTTGTTAACAAATGCAGAAATGCAGCCTCAGTTCAGAATGTTTCTCTAATTTTTATTTATTTTTTAATGGGAATTAACAAACGTAAAATGAATAATATAAATAACTAAAAGCTATATGAATGCAGTTCTTTTGTTAGATAGAAGAATAAAAAAGTTAATTAAAAATACTTAGATAAAATAATAATTAGAAAATTTAAAAATATATCTATTTAAATTATCAGAAACAAATAATATTAAAAATAGCAATAATGTTGAGCATTTTTACTTCTAATAAAAGGTAAGATACGTTATAATGGTTGTGTGTTTATAATATGCAACTACAATTTTACTAAAATGTTTACCATCAGCACAACGCCTCTGGCATAACGTTGTTCAAAAAATATGTCAAGATACGCAATAAAACATGAATTTATAAACTTAAGTTTTATTTTAAAGAATATTCTTACTTACATTTATAACTGTCTGTTATTACTGAAATATAGCTAAAGAATATAATTATATATATACTTACATATATAATTGTCTTATATATATAAATGTCTAACCAAACAACAAGACAAAATCATTGCAGTTTTTTCTTCAAATTCTTCGACATATGTTCTTCAGAGTCATCATTCGTAATTAATTTATTTAACAAACATACGAGATAAGTTTTTATAAAATTGTTTATAATTGAAATAGTAATTATATTGTTCCAAAGATACAATCAGATAATATTGTATAAATGTAGGAAAAATGACGTAGCAGAAAATAATCTGAAAACAAAATTTAAAAGTAAATTATCATATTAACTAATAATGCTGTAGCTTTGCATATTTACCCTGAGCTTGGTGCTCATCTGACGATTTAAAGACACGTATTCAAAAAAAAATATGTACAAGTACTAAAAAAATAATACAAAGTAAAATTATGTACCTCACTTGGATGAAGTAAAAAAACACGTTTTACTCTCGCAATTGGAACAATTCTATTTTAGTTTATGCAAATTGTATTCTTGTATTTAAAATCTGTGTAAAAAGGATTTGAAAATAAAATGAAGACGAACTAATACATACGATTGTTCACAAAATGTGTATGATGCTAAGTTTAGTCAGAAAATAATTGCACAAAAAATGATTCGCTACAAAAGGGACTCAAAGGTTAAAGAAAGGTATAAATATAAATATAATTTAAATGCTTCATTTCTTATGAAAATACAAAAAAAAATTAATTTATTCAGTAATAACACAATTAATTTTAAAATAAACTTGGAGAATATACCAAGCCTTAAGTTTTAAATCCAAACGAAACACAATAACCCACATTGCCCTTCAACAGTTAAGTATATATTTACGGATTTTTATTAGCTAAAAAGATAAGAGCAATCTCATATCTAATCTCTGGTAATTCTTCACCCAATGTGTTTTCTATCCTAATCATCAAACAAATCTTTAAACCCGAATGAAGCTATTTTTTATTTAAACTCATTGATGTATGACATTCTTACATTGATGAAAATTTATAATATACCTGCAATAGATATTTCAAAAAGCTTTCAATGTCCAACATAAGAAAAAATGTGACTTTTCCTTTGACTTTGTAAAATTTTTGTAAAATAATTTTGATTCTGAGCAAAGTGGGTTCTGAAGCCATACGGGGGCAATAGGGGGTGAACTTCGTAATTTTGAAAAACTGGTCAAAAGGTCAGGATGACATCTGAACTAGTACCTCACTCTCCAAACTTTTCTACGACGTCAATGTGAGGAGATCTGTCCTCGACAGAATTAGTGTTCTTCGGCGCATGTACGTATTTTAACTATATTACTTGGAAAAAAATTAAGTTTTAAATCAATTTAAAATTTAAAAAATTATAAAAATATTTATCTCTCTCTCACTGAAGGTATTTTTATATAACTACAAAACTCCTTTTACTAGCTCAAAAAAGAACTTAAATATAAATTTCTTTTAAATTATAATGTTGAAATTTAAAAATATTGTTGTTTTGAGTGTTGGGAGCAGTAACAAATAAGAAGCTTTAAAAATACAGGGGAAAAAAGATTCACATGAAGATCTTTCACTGTAATTCTAAGAATATCTCATTTTCTCGTTTTATTTTCCCTAATATTAAAATCAGTTTTAACGAAAATGAAAAGAAATTTATCTTTGAATGTGTTTTGGTACTTAAAAAAATCAACTATTATTCTCTTTTCCTATTAAACATCTCAAAAAGAACCTAAGTATACTTTTCCATCGAACTATAATGTTATAAAATTTTAAAATGTGGTTATTTAGAGTATTGGGAACACAGTAACGAATAAGGAGTTTTAAAAATACAGGAGAAAAGGGATTCACATGAAAATCTTTCGCTATAATTCTAAAAATGTCTTATTTTCTAGTTTCCTTTCTCTAACTCTACTTAATATTGAAATTAATTTTTTAAATTAACGAAAATGAAAAGAAATTTATCTTTGAATGTATTTGGTAAATTAAAAAATCAACAACTATTCTCTTTTGCTATTAATCATCTCAAAAAAGAACCTAAGTATACTTTTGTTATGAATTATAATAGTATAAAATTCTAAAATTAGGTTCGTTTGAGTATTGGTAACAATAATAAATAAGAAGCTCATAAAATGTAGGAGGAGGGAAGGGCTCATACGCGTGAAGATTTTTCTATTTTCAGAAGTTTTATTAATTTTATATTTCTAAACAATGTAATGAGTAACGTAAATGTTATTGCGTTTCATACATGAAAAAATAGTCATATTAATTTCAATAGCTTGTATCTAGGGTCTACTTTATCTCTTTCACAATATCGATGTTTTAATATCTTTCAACTTTTCTTTTAAATCGCACCTTTAAAACTTTTTTTAAAAAAAGAGAACGCTTTTAAGATACATAATAAGCATTATGTTTAATTGTGGGATTGCAATTTATTTCCGTTTAGTTGGTGCAGAGCAAAAGGAGGATAAAACTGTAGACGAAAATAAATTTTTATATTTATATTAAAAAAATACCGAGGTAGGAAAGCTTAAGTTTTGAATATATGTACATATATTTCAAAGAGAAAAATTGTCCTTCCTTTAATTGGTACAGAGAAAAATTCTTTCGGTTTATAATTGGAGGAAGGGGGGGGGGGTGAAATGTAAACTTTTATTTTATAGTCTTCTGTGGGATTCTTCAGATTATGTTGCAAATTTAAAAAGTTTGCCAAAATAATTCATTTACATTTACGTCTCCCTCATTTCTCAATTACTTATTTGTTTAATATCTTTGAAAAATAAACTGAACTAGTTGTTTTGGAAGCACGCGCAAGGTATACTAAAAATTATTTTCAGATAAACATTCTTCATACTATTGAAAATAATATCAAATTATTGCAAATTTCCCCAAATAGTAAAATTTTCTTTAAAAATATTTTTATCGCATAAAATCTTAAAAGATTTTTTATTAACATCTGTATAAAATAATGATTGGACGCCTCTCTTTAAAATAATTTTCTGTGACTACATCTTTGTGATTAACATTAAAAACAAATCATTTGCCCTAAAACGAGATTACAAAAAATGAAAATATACATTTTTATTTAAAATTTTTTCTTATAGAACGAAATATATTCCATTTTTAAATTTTCATCTGTCTTAAGGGGAAAAAAACGGGACACATTATAAAATAGCGTAAGAAAAAAACCACATAGCTATTACGTTCTTGATTTCTCTATCAGCTAAGCTAATTTAAAAACTCTGCACTCATATCTATCTCCTTTCTTATATTTTTTTCAGTATCAATATTTTTGTATAGTTAAATTAAATTAATTCTTAACAACTAAATTTTCAATTGACCTCGAATAATAGGAGTTTGAACCATTTAATTGATATATTTATAGTCAAGAATTAGTATTAAAAATATTCATCTTTTTTTGCCTATAAAAGTATCCGTAAAAAAGTATCATTAATACGTACCTTTTTTCTTTGATTTTATTATAGAAGTAACAAATTTGGAATTTAATTTCTTTTAAAAATAAATTTAAGGGGAAAAAAGTGAATCTGATGAGGCAAAAATTTTTAGTTTTAATTTTTACGTTAATAGAGAACAGTTATTAGGGTTTAGAAAATAACAAATACATCTTTCCATATCAATCATACGTCTCCTTTTTTTAATATGTTTTCTGTAACATTAAAATATTTGAAAATAAATATTACACTCCTATGAGTTTTCCCTGGTTTTAATATATATTATTAAATGTCAATCATTGTTTAACATTTATTATTAAATGATTTGAATATAAATACCTTCTCTCAACGTTGCATTTATGTATTATTAAGGTGAAAATAACATGCTTATTTTAAAAGCGAATGTTAGTTTAAATTTGTTATTCTAAGCAAAATGGTATGCTTTAATTAAGAATATTATTTCACGTTCAATCATATCCTCTTACCTCTATTTATTTTAACTAACTCATTTTCATTCAAATATCTCTTTTCAATTCTTATGTTTCGGGAACTATCATTTTTTTAAATTAAAAACTGGAAGTTAAGGTGATGTGACTTAAATATAAAGCGAAATTGTTTCTTTGTTATCTCTCTCTATATATAAGTTCTTCGTGATGCTGTAATAAATTTACTTATACATAAGGTATAGTTAATAAATGTAACTACATCTTGAAGCGGACAGAAATATCTCCCTCTATTTATTTTTTAAAAAAATATTGAAAATGGGAATTTTATTATTAAAAATAAAATGCATAGATTGTTTTGCCAAACGATGCAAAGCAATCATTTTTCATTTCAATATGTACAACAGAAATACGATAGTAAGGACTTGCTATTAAAATCTTTATATGATAATATTTTTAAATATAATTAAAATATATTCTTTTATTTTTCTCTATTTTTTTATTTATTATAAATATTTTACATATAAATAGCAGATAGTTTGGCTCAAGAAAGAAATATTTACAAATAAAAAAATAAATCTTGTTGCATGGTTTTAAAATTTGATTATAATTAAAATTTTATATTCGAATTTGTATCTACAGATTTTTATAGAAGTCGCATTGTAAGATCCCAAGTTTTAGAAATGTTTTTAAATAACGTGCTTTAATACTGTATATTAAATATTTTAATATTATATAGTATAAGGAATGAGAGAGTGAGTCTAAAATATCTGGTTTGTTCTCACGTTGATTACTTAAAATTTATAATAAAATCTATAAATGTATAACTAATCTCTTTAATATACAAGATTATTCAGAACTTTTTTGAGAAACCTTCAAAGTGTGTAAGAGCACACAACAAAAAATTTGTTTACCAGAATATAGGGCATATGAATGGCACTTAACGTCGCAAACATAAAAAAATAAGACATGAAAGAAAAGAAATCTAATGTTTACTTACACATTGATGATAAATGCTTATAACACCGAGACTACTTCCTATGAGAATATCTGAAGGTTTGTATTTGTAAGGTTTTTGTCGCTTATGAGGATCTCGATCCTCGAATATTCGTTGGAGCTGCACTTGTGTCAGAAGTTTTTCTTCAACTACATAAGAACTTGCATCCGTATTTACAAAGCTTTTGACTCTTTATGAGGACCTCAGTGCTCGAGCATTCATTGGAGCTGTACATGTGTGAGAAATACCTGGCAACTTAAAAAAATTATTCCCCAATCATTTCATCGATGCAGCCAAGCATGTATTACTGTTGGTAGACGCAATCTGAAGCTACTGTTGCAAAATTCTTGTAGAGAAGCACTTATATCAAAGATGCTATAAATTATTAAATTTATGTTTTCTTTCAAGTCTGTTTCTTCGTGTCTTAACGCGTCACTGGCGTTCATACGTTATTAAACAAGCAAATGTTTCCATGTGTTTCATCATGTGTGTTTTAATGTTTATTTCATGAACTCATAATTATTTTGTTTAAAATTATTCGAGTAAATCCGTTTAGCAATCCACAGACAAAACGTGAAAAAAAAAATAAGTCGAGTCAAACTTACATTGATACGAAAGCGCTTTTTTTTCTGGAAAAATATATCGAGTATGAATTTCGCCTTTTTATATACGTAGATAAGAAAAATTTTAAGTAACACGTAAGTTTATCTGTGTAAGTATCTTATGTATGCAATCTAAATGTTAAAATAACTCTTTGCATACATTCCCTTTTGTTTGTTTTTCCGGGGAATCGAAATATTTTTACTCTATTGACAAAATATGAGTTGAATTTGTAATAAAGGGTTGATTTTTCTGGGAAGATAAATCGAATATCAGGATATATATCACTAACAAAGGATTCGATTGGGTCAGATAAGCTTCGAATTTTGCAACCTTATAACCAAATTGTGCGATATTTTAGTAATTTTTAATATATTCTTTGATAATTGGGCTTAGCGTTTGATGTTTCATTTCTAGTGAGTTTATTTTGAAATTATATAAATTTTTAATTTAAGTATACTCTTCTATTGAATCATGCACTCTTTTGTTAATGTATTTTTTTATTCGCTAGATGATGCAGCACAAAGAAAAAAGAATATGATTACATAGGCTGAAAGTTGATTCTATCGAAAGAATTATATAAATGAAATTTAACCTCAGACACATTGTATACTTTAAAAATATTTTGGGTTATATATGCAAATACAAAGAATTAGTTTTAAAAGATTCATTGAGAAACAAACTGACATCGGAAGGAAGCTCGACATTATATTCAAGCAGTAACTTGTGGATCTCCTCATTTTAAAATTTATGGATATGATAGCCTTTAGAAATGTCAAATAGCTTCAATTTTCAAACTGCTGCATGCGTACTTCTAAGGACGCCTTATATGAGCTGTTTTTCGAAAAAATAAAATAAACATTCACTTAAAAATGTGCCCCAAAATATTTTCAAAAAAGATAAAGATATAATATAGGGTGGGAGGGCAAATTAGACTTTTAATGAAAATCAAGATATACAATAAGGCCCTATGACCAGGATAAGCATTGAAAAATGTCTGAGAATATTTTTAAAATGTTATTAATTCAAAAAAATCTATACATTTTTATTAAATTTTGACTGTCTAATTACAAATTCAACAAAGTTTAAAATAAAAATAATTTTAATTTAAATAACGATATTAAAAGATTATACAGGCACCTGGTTAGGAGAAAAAGAGGAGAAATTTCAGATACGTTTGTTTAAAACATTTTTATATTCGAATCATCTTCCGTTAACTGCAAATAACACTCTTATAATATTTTTACTCTTGTTTATATATTATGATGAATATTAAAGCTAGCCTAATAATAATAATAATAAAAACGATTAAAAATTGTTTTTATTTTATTTTTATTTTTGTTAATAGGTTAAGCATTTCCACATATGCTTCGATATCCTTGCGATTTTTTTTATCAACTTATATTTCATTAGATTCAAGGAAAATACATCGATAACTTTATTTTTTAGCATTTTGATCAATCGTGAAATTTCGCTTATTCGAATTTTTTGGCGCAAAATTTCTAATGGACTTTCACAATTTACTTTAAACGATCCAAAGCTATGTTATTTAAAATTAAACAGCTTTTTTAAAAAAAAATTATGATTATTTATATAATCTAGTGAAACTATTAAGCGTAGGTGGAGTATTTGAAATTTATAATGAAGAGTGATAAAGATAATACACACGCATCTAAACATGAAAAATTAATTCCCATTTTTCTACTAAATCATTCTTTGTCTTTGATTGAATTGAGATTTGAACCTATGTCTTATCTATTAAAATGAGTTTATATTGTCCCGTAGATTTATGGTACACAAGAAATGACGTCTTGCGATTTTTTAAGGCCCTAGGCCTTTGTGCAAAAAGTAGGCCCCGCCTACGATACTTTTAATTAGACAGTACATACCATGCTCTTTCAAAGACTCGTACAAATGATATTCCGTAACAAATAAATATGCGTGACTCACAATTTTACAACCCTAAGCACAAACCTCTTCGACTGACTGCCATCTTTGGACTAAATGAGTAACGATGGTTATGTTGGAAGACCTAGACCTAAACCTAGACATGGACGATGGACATTAAATAATAATGCAGTCTTGCCACTGTTGCCTTTTGGTATATAGTTCGAAAGTCCCAGTTTTTTGGAGAATATGTTCGGCAATAACACATTTGATGATTAAAATTATTCGAATCATGATCTGATTGAGACCAAGTCGAGAACGATATCAGGGCCTGGGGCGGATCCAGTTCGTTCATGTCTTTAAACGTCCGGTGCACAAGTGAGAAAAAAGCAGGACTGCGGTACTAATTTCAATTTAAGACTTATATTGATTTAAAAAAAATCAGATTAGTCATTTCCAGAATCTTCTAGAGCAGCGATACTCAACCTGGGCCCACAGAGCCTTTTTAAGTGGCCCGGTCATGAATCATTGCTCTGAGAAATTCTTTTATTTAAGACAATGTTTTAAAAATTTGGTCGGATATTCTTTCACAAGAAATCAAATGTATCAGTTTTTCTTTTTTGCAGTCGATGTCGTACTGCTGTCAATTGATATTCTTTTTCTATTTGTAACGGCTACGGTTAGTGATAACAGACAACAGGGGAGTAGCTATAATTTTATGGGTGGAACTAATTTTGAACAATATTTTGTACCTTTCGAGCGAAAAATGTTCAAACGATTTGGAGTAATGACTGTTTTGTAGTAAAAAACAAACATGGACCAGTGCTTGTTTGATTTGTCACGCAAGTGCTGTATTTAAAAAATACCAATAAACAGGAATCATTCAACGTCACTTTTCCTCTTTCAAGAGGTGATATAAATAGGCTTTACTGAATATTTTTTACAACAGTTACAAAGTTTTTTGTCAGTGGTAATGTCACAGTAATAACAAAGACATCCTAAGAACTTTGTTATATTATTGGTAATCATATGAAACTGTTTACTGATGCAAAAATTGGGAGGGAGTGTTTTTTAAATGCTTTTAATTTAGTGTTAGTGAAGAAAATAAATAAAATATAAAAGATAATAACTAACAAAAAGCAAATCAGGAGTTAAAAAGTTTGATCAATTTTCCATATTTTAAATTTCCAATGTTATCTTGGTCTTAAAGCATTCCCCCCCCCCCCTTGTGAAACCTTATGTTGGGGCCCGCGCGGAATAGCTAACATACGAGTACCCCTGTTCTAGAGTTTTGGAAAATTCTAGAAAATAACCAGTACAAAGCAAAGGAATATTCTGGAAGTACCAAGAAAAAAAAACCAGGTCTAATAAAAAGTAATTAGGTAAAAATCGTCTTCCTCCAAATTCTATTTAAGTATCTTCTATATGGCAAGTTGCTGTGGCCACAATGGAGAAAACTAACTTTGTAACGCTATCATCTGAATAAAGTATCCCTTTTTATTTCTGTAACCAATTAGTTATTGCGTTAGATATATATATCATCATTCTAAATTCACTCTTATTAATAAATTCGTATTTAATCTACGCAACAATTCTTTCAAAATAAGCTTTTGACTAAAACGATGACTTCATTTTAATTCTCTCAATCTAATAAAGAAAAATAGAATCGTAAACAACTGCTCTTAAAACTAAAAACAAAACAAAAAACACAATATTTATAGCGTAAGAGATACATTTAAATTTACTCTATTTGAATTCAAAACAAGCTCAAGTCTTAATTACGTTCGAAAAATAAAATCATAATGAATGGTAATTTATAAAAGGAACGAGAATTACTTAATATGAACACGCGTACATTAAATACATTTATTTGGTATTCAAATAGACACACGTTGAAATTTACAGTCTGTTTCATTTTTCTGTTTCCCGCGTTATTCCTGATTCTAATTCCATTGTTTAAGTTAATGAAAGACGGTTCTTTGCATCGTTGTTTATTGTGAAAAAATTTCGCATGAAATCTTTCATTATGCTTTGTTTCAAATGAAGAAATAAAAGATGTTTTTATATATATTCGGAAACAAAATGAAGTATTATTTCAATTAAAGCAATTCCATTTGCTCAACGAACTTCTATTTCAGACTGCATTCCTAGTTTTCCTTCTTTTTCCTCAGTTTCATTTGCATATTAAGCCTAAAATCTGGAAAAGTGCTATTGCATTTAGAGTGCTATTTCATTTTTACAATCCTTTGATGTTCAATTAAAATAATGAATGTTTATATTTGAATTATTTAATGACATAAAAGGCAAATGCTAACTAGAATGATATTTCAAATAGAAAATAAAATATTTAATAATTGGAAGAAACAGTTTGAGACTAATATGCATTATGAAATTATTCCATTTCTAAAAAAAGTTGTCGCAAAGGTAGAATGGAAGATTTAAGTATATATAAATGAAGACTTATGGAAAAAATTAACATTTTACAGAATAATATGAAATTTAAAACCTTTAATAAGTATTATAACATGAATTCTCAATTGCTGCATTCTTTCTAAATGATTTCATTAAAAAAATTTCAAAGTTATTCTATGTTATGGGGATTTTTAATCAAAATTTTAGCAAATATTCAGAAAATGTCATTTCAAAATGGTAATTAAAATTTTATAAAATTCGGTAGAATAGAAAAAATTTAATGACATGATTTTTCAGCATTTATATTTTTAATAGAAGCATTTACTCATTTTTTCCATATTGATTCTTTTTATAATAATATCAAAAGGGACTTAATTAGTTTAATTTGTTTGAAATTATATTTACAAAGCTATATAAAATATCTTAAGCAGATTTTTGAATACTTTCAAAGAGCTTTTTGAAGCGTATTTTAATTAATATTTTGATTCTATACCATTTAGTGTGAATATTCATTCGAATTATATTTCTTTAAATTCCCTTAATTAATTAATATATTAAAACAGATTTTTATATTACAGTCAAATATATTTTGAATTTATGTATATATAAATGCTTTGAGAGAGAGAGAGAAGTTATTGAAATAGTTCAATTAAATTAAATTAAATTTATTTTATGTGATATTATTCGACAGTATTTTAAATTCATCTTATTTTATTTATTCCTTTTTTTTAATACAGGCATAAATCACAAATGTATTTTAATACAAAATTTTTAATACAACGCAGTATAATTGTCTTCAGTATAGCAAATGTTCGGGGACAGAACAAAGGTAAAAAATGCGTAGTATGAGTTTTTAGCTTTGTCGTTTAATGTACATAAATTAAATTAAATGTTTTTAAAAAACAATATATAAACGCTTTTAATATCTGTGTATTGTTTTCATATATGTAAATTACCACTTTGATTAATAAGAAAAAGGGAGAATTTTAAAACATTAAGTGAAATATTTCTAGAACAGTGAATTATGAATGCATAATTTAAAATACTTTTTCAAATATTTATTTTACTGCTTTGAAAATTGAATATAATAATTTTTTTAGCATAAATGTTTGTTTGTCATATTATTTCAAATGGGCGGGAAGTCTGATTAAAAATATTATCGTACGAGATTGTTTACATAAACATAAAAAATATATATTCTGGTTCAATCAATCCAAAAGTGAAATTGTATTTAATTGTCCCTGTTGACAGTTATAAACATGGTTTTAATTATAAAATCGTTCCATATAATTATGTAGAAACTGATTAATTGCATTAATTTTTATTCCTTAAAATAAATTTTCCATTTGTTAAATTATTTTAGACAATAATCTCTTAATTTTTTTTTTTGAAAAATAATTATGTATTAACTGTTAAAAAATAATCATCGCAATTTTTTTTGCATAAAAATAAATTTTAATAAAGTTTATAAATGTTAAACAACGAAATTTTTGAATTATTTTCATTTAAAGTTAGCTTTGAAATAAAGAAAAATAAATGAATTTATATTTCAGAAATAGAAAAAGAATAGCAACAATGAAAATAATACAGATATACTTTCCCGTTTTCCTAAGCTTTCTTTTAGTGTGATATTTTGCATTCACATTAAAAATTTAACAAACTATTCCCTCTCATGAAGATTTTAAATGTTTTTTTTTTATTTATCTAGTTTTATTTATTAAAAAAATAATCTAGCTATATTTGTTATGACAAATATAAATTCTCTTAAATAGGTTAATTGCGGAACATTTTTATAATTAATGAATGTGAAAAGTTTATATTATGTCTAAAGACTATTTTTTTAAAAAAAAATAAAACAAATTTGTCCATTTATTTGATTTAGAGTAAAATGTTTCGGATGTAAATTAAAAAAAGGATTTCTACGCCAAAAACCATATTCAGTTTAGTTAATGCATTTTCACATGGTTTTTCAAATTAAATAATGCTCTTTATTTCATATAGCATGGTTTTTAGTCTACATGGATCACATCTTTCTTTTTATTATGAAAATTATATCTTTTTAGAACAATTTTTTTGGTTGTTTCTTTGAGGAACGTAGCTACCATTGAAAAAAAAGTTGAATGTATTTGTAACAGCGAAAAAAATATATATTTCATGATAATGGGAGATACCAAATTCTTAACAACATTGAACTTTTGTTTCATTCTCAAAATATTTGTTTCAGTAATACTTTTTTGAAAAATTTATCATAAAATTCCAAAAATTTTAAATCGTTATTTTTATTTAATTGTAAAATACCTGTTTTGAATAAAAATCATTAAACTTAATTAATAAGTAAAGCTGAGGTAAGATAATAAATGAATATCCATTCATACTTATGCAATGTATAGCATTCTTTTCACAGTACAAGATGCTAATTCAAAAATTTTTTTTAGAAAATTGAATAGACTTAGAACTTATCTTATTAGATTTGGGTAAAATATTATGTTTAAGAGACCCGGGACATAAAAAAAAGTCATATTTTTTAATTAAAAAATATACGTCGAGTATCTATCACTACCAATAAAAGTTGTTCAAAATAAATAAGTTTTTAGTCTAGTTTTTATTTTTTATTTGCTTAAAAAATTTAGTATTTTTTGATTTTTTTAAAAATTTAATATGCTACTTGCTATTTAAATTCTTTAAACGCCACGAAATCACATATTTTAATTGTATTGTAATAAACCCATGAGGTGTTCCCATGTTTGGTAAATTTAGTAAAAAGCTTCATTTTTGATAATTCATAATTTTTTTCAGAAAAAAATAAACTGCAACGCAAAATTTTTACTGTCTAAAAAATTAACAGTTTTTTTTTCTATATGTCGATTTTTCTTTTTTGCATTTAAATATGGAAAAAAAATTATGAAAACCTTATATTTAGAACTTAAATCGCAAAATACAACTTCACTATATAAAAGAGCCCGTGACACTGTAAATCAGTGATTCCCAAAGTGGTTTATATAGACCCCCAGGGGTCTATGACGACCTGCAAGGGATCCACGCCTACGAAAAAATAATTTGGGGGTCCATAATGTATAAATGGGGGTCTACGATAGTGGCTCTCATGAACCAGATCGTGATTTTAATTTTTTTTTAATTAATCAAGTGAAAACCGGATTTTACGCCTTTAATAGATTTATTAACTAAATTTAATGAGGTTCATTTGATGTTACTAGGCAACTGTATAAATGTTATTAAAACAAGGACCATCATTTCAGTATTTTTTGCGGGAATTAAGCTAAAGGAGTATAATATTGTGGACGTCGTGAATTTTCCCAGTTTCTCAATTGACCGCAGACAATCTGCCAAGAAAATGACTTTTTGACCTACGTTTATAACATTTAAATGCCCTTTATTCAGATTTTGAAACTAGGTCTGAGAATGTTTTGACTATAGTAATACCACAGTAGGCAATGAACTCATATGGTCAGATTGAAAAAAAAGTTGTATTACAAGAGGAACTGATAGGAATAGGCACTAACGAGCTTAGAAATGCATGCCAGCCATTTTGGCTTTAAAAGCATATACCTGTTATTTATCCCGATTTATGGAATATCGTAAGAAAGTTTTTAATTGCTTCTCCTGGTGTGAAGGAGTTTCAGCGCAGTTGCCAATCTCCAAAACAAAAAAAAGATGGAGAGAGGGGTGAAGGAAACTAACCTAAGAGATTTAGAGTTAAACCTGACAAAACTGATGTCAAATGTTGAAAATTTGTTATTCTTGCACCAGATTCATTCCTCCCGTTAAAAGTACTTTCTTGTTGCAAAATTTTATATATTAATTAAATTTTAATTTTAAATTAATTAACATGTTTTTTTAAAGTTTTAAACACCCCACTTCCCTACAATTAGAAAATAAAATCTTTTAAAGAAGTATCTCTATACCAGCCATCAGAAAGACATTTAAGTAGATAAATTTGCAGTAATTCAATATTAGGTAGTCTACCCCAAATCGAAAAACATGGTAAGGGGTGAGAGAACAAAGAGAGACAAAAAAGTTTGGGAACCTCTGCTGTAAAAAAAAATTTATATGGAATTATGTGATGATGCAACAAACATGAGAATTAACATTTTTGACTTCATTCTTTTTAATTAAAAAAGATCTGGCTTAAGTATTAGGTTGTAACATATGAAACGTCCGATTTCTCTAATCTGCTTTAAATACGTATAACTTTTTATAGAACAATTTAGTATTAATCAAAATAAGAATCATTAATTTCAACATACTTTTGCCTAAGGGAAACTAGTTTTTCTTATGCCGGTATCATAAAATTCGGAGGCAACAAACTCATTGAATACCGTTTTAGCATCTTGGATTTCTGAAACACTTCTCCTGTAGGAAGTTATCCAGATGTTTGAAAAAATGATAATCCGTAGGTGAGAGGTCAAGTGGTCTAGAGTTTCGTTGCCCATCGCATGCAACTTTTGACGAGTCATCGTTGAAACTGTCGTGGAGAAGAATTGGGCTTTTTTTTGTTGAATAATGCCCGCTATTCATGGGCAAGTTTCTGGTGCAATTCGTCGTTTTCATTCCAATACTTATCCGCTGTGATGGTTTCGCCTGGTTTTAGAAATCTGTGGTGAATCAAATCGGCTTAGGACCACCAAATAGTCACTATAATCTTCTTTTGAAGGAGTTTTGATTTCGAGAAGTGTAGTGGAGATTTGTCGACATCCAGTCATTGCATTGAGTCACTGCCCTGTACAGAATCCAATTTTCGTCCCCCATTTTTTTTATTTTACAATCGATTGAGGAACGGATCATTTTGGTTGCAAAGAAGAAGTGTAGAAGATGTTTCAAAACTTTTATTTTTATTTATTTTTATTCTCATTCAATTTATGAAGAACCCATTTATCCATTTTTTTTAAAACTCAGCCATTCAGTTTCAGATGACGGGCTATGGTTGTAGGAATTACACATAGTCTCTAACAGTATTGCCGGGATTTTGTTCAACAGTCGTTCGATGTCCGCAACTGTCTCTGGCCTGCACTGGTCTTTATTTGTGAGACTTTCTTCACTAGATTCGAACTTTGCGTACCAATGTCAAATGGTATGTACGTTCATTTGCTAAGCCGTCTGCAAATGCGGCATTAATGTTTCGGGCAGCTGCTGCAGCATTATGATCACTCTTCCACTCATACAAAAATGATACTTTAAAACAGAGGTTCCCAAACTTTTTTTTGTCTCAGATACCCCTTGCCATGTTTTTCGGCATTGAGTGGACCCTCACTTACCTAATATTGAATTGTTGCCAATTTATCAACTTAAATGTCTTTTTCCTAGCTGGTATAGAGCTATACTCGTACTTTATAAGATTTAAATTTTTTAGTGATGTATAGTGTTAAAACTTAAAAAACATAAGTAAGTTAATTAAATTAAAATTTAATTAATACATTAAATAACTGAAAAAACTAATAAATGCTTTTAATGTGAGAGATGAATCTGGTGTTTCAATAACACATTTTCAACATTTGGCATCAATCTTGGCAAAATTAACCCAAAATCTCCTCAGTTAGTAGTGTCCAGTCTTCTTTTTTCCCCCTTTCAAGTTTGGCAACCACACTGGAACTTCTTTTCACTAGAAAAAAACAATTAAAAACTTTCTCAAGATCTTCCGTAACTCGGGATTAAATAGAAAGGAAATCTTTTTAAAGCCAAAATTGCTGACATTCCTTTCTAAACTTTACTTCAAGATCTTCCTTAGTGCCTACTCCTATCTCAATTCCTCTTGTAATCTGACTTTTTTTTTATGTGACCATATGAATTCATTGCCTACTGGAGTATCACCATAGTCAAAGCATTCTCAAATCTAGTTTCAAAATCTGAATAAAGGGAATTTAAATGTTGAACGTAGTTCAAATGTAATTTTCCAGGCAGATTGTATGTGACAAATTAAAAAACTGGGAAAACTCATTAAATCCCATATGTATACTCCTGACAAAAAAAATACTGAAATGATGGTTCTTGTTTTTTAAAATTTATGCTGTCGCCTTGTAACCGCAAATTAACCTCATTAAATTTAGTAATTAATTTCTTTTAAAAGTTACGTTCTGGTTTGATGAAAGCCATTCTCGTAGACCCCATTTACACCTCATGGACACCCAAATTATTTTCTGTTGACGTGGACCTCTTGCAATTCGTCATAGAACCCTAGGGATAGACATTGACCACTTTGGGAGTCACTGATTTAAAAAAAAAATCTTGAGAATTCCTCCTATGATTAAATATATAAAATTATAGAAAGAATTACAATATTTTTAATTAATACATATCAAATAGGATAGAGCAAGGTTTTAACTTCTAACGGATATGTAACATATGAATATCTCAAAAAAGTCTTATTCAAGGAAATAAAATCTAATAAATAAAATTGAAAATATCTGGAAAATGTTTCAGATCAGAACAAGAAAACGTAGCGTTTGTGCAACTCATTGTTTTGTACGATATCCTCTGAAAGTGATAGCAACGATATAGTTTTTATTGAAAAAGTGATATTATATATAATATATATATATATATATAAATGATTTTTTGTTCTTTACCTTCCTAGCAATAGATAATTTTTTAAACCCAGATATTTTATAAAATTAAGCCTTTGGATAGGATATATAGAACGTAATGCTTTAGGAGTTTCATACATTTCTTTGAGATTCAATAGTGAGTATGATCCTTTTCTGGATAGGAATGTCCATTTAGGTGTTACCTAAATTAATAGTTTTTTTTTTATCAATTTTATATTATAGTACTTAAATAATTTCCTTAAAAATCAGATTTTCAGCACCATTTGAATATAATGCATCCTATATTCTTATACATGTTTCTCTCTGTGTTTGTACATACATATCTTTAAGTATGTAAAACTTATATATTATTCTTTTATTGTAACTTACTCTCGATGCATGGAAATACAGCATCATCGAAAAATTTTTAATAAAATCTTCCTATAAAAATAAATATTTTAAGACTTTCTACTGTGTTATTTTTTTTACATAAGAAATTTCTTCATCATTTTCACGTTTGTGTTTATTATTATTTTTTTAGACAGAATTTATCTATAAATTTTTTTTTCTCAGTTTCTGAATTTTTTTTTCGTGACACTCACTATAGAAATACTAGGGATCATATTCACAAATTGAATGATTTTTGCTGTTAGAGTTGGGGGGGGGGGGACTTTAAGTGCTGTATCATTTTCCTTGCGGGCTTTCAAAACGTCAGGTTTTTTTAAAAAAATTTTCTCTTCTTCTATTTATTAGCTTTTTTAGCTATTCAACACACTCTATTTTTTTCTTTTTCTATAATTATATAATCAAGGAATATCATTGAATCGATTATATATATATATGTATGTAAACATATTATTTACTGATCTTATAAACAAAAAAATGAAGCAAATATTTCGTTTTTTACTTTTTTTGTTTTCTATTTAACTCGTACTGACATAAGTACATTACGTACTAATATTTACTTACAGAAGAGTAAATATTGGTACATAACTGTTTATTTCAGTTTGTTTAGACATAAATAAATAAAAATCATAAGAAAAACAAACTGTACATAACAATGTGTAGATTTTTGGATCAATGTGTCAACTCAATTTGGATTAATGTGCACCTTTATCAGGCATTTGTTTTATTTGTTCAAATATACTTTATTATTGCTCAAAATTATACTTACCTACATGTGAGAAAACATAGTAATATATTATTGCACGATACAATAAACTGAAATAACTAATGAGAATACAGCCTACTAATGTTTTATCATTAATAATGTTTTAACAATTGATTTGACAGTTGTTTTTCCCTAAGTGTTTCCGTTTACGCAATTACGTTCGACATACATTCTATTTTGACATTCTGTATAAAAAACGTCAATAAAACTATAATCAAATACGAAAATTCCCAATTTTAAAATGGGGGAAATGCTTACCTTAGTCATAAAAGGGTTAAAAAACTGAATATTTCATGAGCGCAAAATATTAGCCCTATTAAAATAATAATAGCATTTATAATGTTTAAATAACATTTTACTCACAATGAGGTTTTCCAATCCTTCAAGAACTAAGAACTATCAAAAATATTTTTATTTCTATGGCTCAATGCTAGAACAACCATCGTCAAAAGTTCTTTTTTTTTTCTAACCCTTTAAGCATGTTACAAAATATGGAATTTGTTTTTGCCACTTCTATTGGAGGTTTGTGTGTGTCTCTTGCACATTCAAAAGTGCAGTTGAACTCATACATGCAAATAAATAAATGCTGACAGAAATCACTTTAAAAGAGTGTCTTCTCATGGCGGCATTTTACAGATGAACTGGACTTTTACTGATTTAGAACTAATTTTAATACTTTCACCGATTGTCAATAATCTTTGTTAATGAAAAACAATACAAAAGTAACTGCCTTAAGCCAATTAAATATTTAAATGCAAATGCAAATACAGGTAAATGTTTTGAATGGATAGTTATAAAAAAAGAGAAAGGAAAAGAATGATTTCTCTTAGTAGACATCAGAGGCGTAGCTACCGCCGTGCCAGCCGTATCAATGATACGGAGCTCCCAAGCTACAAGGGCCCCAACATATGTAACATTTTTGCGTTTTCAGATTTTAATAATACGATCATTTTTATTTATTTTCTAAAAAGAGCCCCGAAGAATTCTGATACCGAGCCCGCTCAGTACTATCTGCGCCAGTGTAGACATAATTATTTTTAATACATATAGGCAAAAGTTTGAAGAGTTGCAACCATCTATGCAATGAGCCGTGGTTTGCCAACCTCTGGCCTACCCCAAGTAATATTAGTAGAAGACATAGACTTCAATGGATAAATGCAGTAGAGGAGGACTCTGGTCTTTAAAACTAAAAATTGGAAAGGTTCAGTTATACTAATAGAGGTGGTTGGAAATGTCTGTTTCAGAAGGCCTTAGCGCATTATGGGCTATCACGCCGTGGAAGATGATATGCATTATTTTAAAACTACAACTTGTCAATGTAACATATAATAAGCATATATATACTCAAATCGTGCTTTCAAATTTCAATTTCTTTTGACTAAAAATATGAAACTTTCTTTTTAAAATTTCAAAATCGGTTAATATTACAACTAAGACCTTTTCATTGAAATTAAACTTCACACATTTTAAACACAACTTTCTTTCAAATTATTAATAATCACATTATTTATTTAATGTACCGTAAAATTCGGAGTATAAAGCACACTTATAACACAAAAAATAAGATAAAAATTTACGGGTGTGCGTTATATGCTGGCTATAAAAATTATAGCTTTAAAAATAATAATAAAAAGAGACGAGCAAAAAAAAAAAATTATTCTTCTACATGTATCGAAGTATAAATTAAAAAAAAAATAACAAACCTAACGATCTCTAAGGGTAGTAGTTGTAGAAATATACTATTTTTTCAAAAGATTGGGATAATACCTCGAATAAATGACTTTAAAACATAAGAGTATTGCCCACGTGCATTTCAGGTTTCTTCGTAAAAAAACGTATGAGCGTTATACGGCGAATACACCGAAAAACTAAAAAAAATGCAGCTTGAAATATAGGTACACGTTACACGCCAGATTTTATGGTAAATAGTTTACTTGCCTTTTGTAAAGCAAACCAGTTTCAAAACAAATAATGGTATGCTTTTGCGTTTTCTTTAAATATTTTCCAGTTTATCCTTCCTAAAAATTAGTTATGAATGAGTAATTTTATTCAGAAAATTGTATGCCACGCGTTAAAAGATATCTTTCAATGAGTTAAAGATTGTTCTGAATACGAAGCAAACATTTTCTTTAGAAAATTTGAGACATCATATTTTTACAATTTTAATATGAAATTATTGTGTTTGTAAGGAAGCATATTAGAAAACGAAATGACAAAAGTAAAAGGTAGCAACAATCTAAAAAATACTTGACTTATATAATTTTGGATATTTCGTTGTTATAGCTTAAAGTTATAAGGAATAGGTCAATGATCCGCAAACTTTCTAGATACAAGAGCCAATTCGTAAGCGAAACAAAAATTTTTCTTCTTAAAGAGTCATTTATATACATACGCTTGCACAGGATGAGTGAAGGTGGCCCCTGTAACAGTAGCGATCAAGCTCGGCCTGTTTCAGTAACAATTTTTATATTTAAATTAAATTTTACCCAAAGCATAACATATTACATTTCTTTAAAAACTAAGAACTTTCGTAGATATTTTATTATTCAAGCTATTCGTGAAAAAAAAATCTATACCAATAATAGCATAAGTGCTTTTTATACGGAAATTTTATGTTTACTTAAATTATTAAAATTGGTTTTGTGATTGTTCTTAAATATAAAAATAATTTCTCAACGCTCTTTTTGTTGACAAGCTTGTCATACAAAGCGTAAAATGTTTTCTCCACTTCAGTACGGGGAAGGGGCTTTGTGTCCATTCAATGTCCATTAAGTTTTGGGGGGTTTTGTCCATTCATAAGTGGGGGTTTCCGAAGTTTTTGCAAATAAGTAAACGTTTACTGGAAGTTACTCTGTAGGAGTATCTTCTTATTTTAATTATAATAGTTTCACTTATTCTGAATAAATTTTGTTTTGACGTATGAAAAACAATTTAATACAGAAATAACTATCTTAAATAACTAGCTTACTTCAGTCAGATATTTGAGTGTATATGCAAATATATACAGGTATATATTTTGCAATAAATAATTATAAAGGAAAAGAAAGAAAAAGACATAATTATTTTATTAATAATATCTAAAGGGATGGAGACTGAAGAGTCGCATGTAGATCGCGAGCCGTGGTTTGCCGTCCCCGTTTCATTTGTCAATGGATTAAAAATTTATTTTTGAATTACAGAAAAGAATTTTAAAAAATATGTTTAAATAACCTTGGAAGTAATTGCAGAGATTAAAACCAAATTATTTAATTGCAGATGTTGCTTCCTTTTTATTCATTTGATTGTTAATTTTCTATTTATATAGAGATGAAAAAGAGGGAAATTGAGATTCCTAATCTAATATACCTTAAATTAGAATACATATTTAATTGTGCGCAAATTATATAGAATCTTATAAATTAAGAAATGCTTTTTGAATAGATGGAAATACCATGACAAAAATAGTTTAATCAGCTACATTTTCATTTAATTTATGATATTGTTTTATTTTACTTGAATATTACGTAATTTAAAAGTTGTAAATTTTCAATATAAAATATAAATAATTCAAATCGATTTGAAGTATCTCACACCATTATCAGATTAAGGGAACATGAAAAGGGGCCGATATTGTTCACATCTAAATCACAATCAGTTACTTTAACATTTTAAGAATTTTATTTTTTACGTGTTTATATACTGACAAGTTTTTTAACGTATTCCGGAAGATGTTATTTCTTGTAGGGGTTTTTAATTTAATATAAATAAGGAGGAAAAAAATAACTGATCTTAGAAGTTTTTTTTCTAAGAAAAAGTTTTATAAAAATTAAAGTTGAGTGTGATGGATGAGAAAAAAACATAAAAGTCTTTGGGTTGTTATAAAAACGTCCATATATTGTTTAATCTCTACATTATTGATCAACCTTTTTTTCTTAATAAGTGTTATATTTTTTCTTTTGATAAGTTTTGGTGTTCAATCTTCTCCTTTGATAAATGACAATCTTCTTAATGGAACAAAATTTTTATAATAGGTTTTATGCGTTTGTATCTACCTATAAAAAACTGACAACTTTGTTGAAGATATTACCTATTTTTTTTATAACATTTTTTTGTCACTTTTTTTTTTACTTATGAGATTTTAAGGAGTCATTTAAACATTGTATATTTGAAGGTTGTTGATGAAAATTTTTTTTTCAGTAAATAAGTATTTTACAAGGATCAATATATTTAATATAACATAAATTATATAACTCTGTGGTTTTCCTGTTATTTTGTCTTTTTTCAAATAACAAATAAATATTAAAAGTAAACTTTTTATTTCATTTAAATTTATAGAATTTTTAAATTTTTTTTACTTAAGATTATAATAAATGAATTGTTTATTCGCTTTCTCGAATTAATGGTATGCGGAGGAAAACACATAAATTTATTTATATAAGGATACTTCTTTGCTTCAAAAGTATTTAAGATCTTATCATTAAAATTAAATATCATGATTGAGTAATAACTAATCATACTGAAGTTCCTCCGAATTAAATGTAAATTAAACTTTTTTAAGAGTTTTAAAGTTCATGAGCAAACAGAATTCTTAAACACTGTGTCTAGTTATGTCCAGAGCATATTTTAAATGGATTTGAAATGGGTAAATGTGTAATAATTCTCCATTTAAATTTTCTTCCATGAAATTTTCTTTAATGTATGATAATCTTTAACCCTCCAAAACATAGTAGCTCATTCTTTTAGTTTATCCATCTAAGAGAAATACGATTTTAATCACAACATTACCTCCTAAAAAATTACCGATCTAAAACATTTGAAAGTGAGATGATGCAATATTGCATCATCGACAAAGATACCGCAGCAACGTGTCTAATTCCAGTGAAAACACGACATATATCTGTGAGAATCCAAAAGTAGATATAAAAATGTCATGTGTTCCATATTTTGAGTTTCAATTAACTCACATAAAATAGCTGTCAAGTATGGCAGTACTTGAAAAGGCTATTCTTAATTTTAGCATGACAAGGTTAGCTCGTATGCGTGATGGATTTTTATTTAAAAACACTCTTGAAATGAGATGGAAAGAAAATTCTTTTTCAGTTTGATTCAATTCTTTTCACCTCTGCCTCTTCTGAATTTTCCTTTTAATGTAATATTTTGAAATATTTTTGTGAAACTGTATGAATTATCAGAAAGAAGTGCTTTTTTCTTCGGCTAGTAAATCCACATTAATGTTACAAATGTTTTCTACGACTTAAAAGTGTCTTTTTGCTTTCTATTTTATATCATCTCTAACGTTATTTCTCTAACGATAAACAGTTAAAATGGCTTAACATAAAACTGGGGGACTGAAATACTTTTTCGAGTTAAAGGATAATGCAAAAAAACAAACAAACACATATTTAACAAAATTAAGTTCATTAAAGTGTATTGTACTTACAAACATATGTATATATGCATACATTAAATAAAGATCAATGATATAAAAACATTGACAAGAGCTTAAAGGAAATTTAATTCAAAATTTTAAAGTTTTTGAAAAACAAAACATTTATTAAGTTTTTGGAAAGTAATCTGATTTTTTCTTTCCATGGTCTTTTTCAACATCAAATTGCCGACAAATTGTTCGATGTCACCCATTTTGTTATTCATTTAACATCGGAATGTGCGTCTAAATAACTGTGCCTACTCTTTATGGCGTTCCTCATTTCGAATGACTTGGGAACAGGAGCTGAATTATTCATTTCTTTTTCGTCGTAGGAATTTGCCTCAATGATATTTTTTGAGCTTTGAACAAACTTCAAAATGTTTTTGTCTGCCATAATTAGGGCTATGCACACATTATCCTCATCTACTGCAGCGAATTTTTCCGACAATACAGTAGAACAGTCCAACAAACATTTTTTTAGTTTCAACTCACTTTCAATATCCTCCTTCTCTATCTTTTTGCGTTAAGCGATGTTCATTTCATGTTAAGAGAAAAAATGCATGAATATACATAGTAGTTTGTCGGGACCGTTGTATTATTTCGTGTAAATCAATATTTCGTCTTAAGCTTTTACGCGTTAAACGTATTTTACTGTATATGATAATATTTGGATGTGAATGAAGAATTCGTTTTGATTAAACTATGCAAAGCAGCAAAAGTATCAACCTGATTATTTATGCAAGCCCCACACAACGTGTAGATTCATTTACCGTGATTACAATATTATTATAAGCTATAAATGCATATTACCTGAGATATAACTTATTCAGGTATATATTTATTAAGATCAATCACTTTTAGAATCAATCACTTTTAATTTGTAAGTATTTACCTGATTGCTTACAAATGGATGATGAATCTTTGTATCAACAAACTTATATCTGGAACAATCATGTAAATACTAGTAATTTCCTGAATAAGTATAATTATACCTATCATGCGTGAAATCTCGTAAGATATTGTTTTGAAACCCCCTTTTTATAATACGTAGTGCAATCAATCTTCATGTCAGTATAAATTTTCTTCTATTACATTTATCCTGTCCTTTGTCCAAAGTTCAAAATCATGATTTTCCTCGCCAGTTTAGTCATATATTTTCTAACATGACGTTAATTCAAATCTTCCGGAATAAATTTTCTTCCTTTTGGTTTTCTGTTTTGTTCTTAAATGGTGTAAAGCATAAAATATCGATAGTAAAATATTGTAAGATAACAAGTATGATAGCTATGAAGACATTAATTGTGCGCGAAGCTTTAAATACTCTGAATACCTTTTTCGTTAAAAATTTAGTCATGATTCTTTATTTAGAATTCAATTATGGGGGATGTAAAATATTATTGTGTGGATACAAGGCACATATTAGCGTACGTTCCCCTTGTGATTCACGTATCATTCTTCATTCCTTGTTTTTAAACAAATTGTTTTCTTTTTATTTGATATTTTGCTTTCTTCTTTTACCTAAAGTAAAATAAATATGAACCCCATGAAAATTATAAAAAGTTTTTTAAAGCATAGTTGCATTATAAAATTTGCTATATTTTTTAAACACTCTTTTAATATAAGTAAAAATATCTTTCTTATAAATATAATTAATATTTTTAAATTTACATAAAATTCGATTTTTAATTTCAAACTTATTAGCAAATGAACAGATTAAGTGATAAATCTAAACCAGTGGTCTTCAAACTTTTTCAACTCACAAAACCCCTAGAATAAGAAGTTGTTTTCGTAGAACTCTATTCCGTACGCACATTTAGAAGAATATATCTTAAAATAATATTTAGAATAGATCAAAAATAGATCAATTTAAAGGCAATTAAAAAAAGTATTGTATTTCAAATTAAAAAATTTTATAATCTACTTTTAATATAATTTACTCATTAATAACATTATTCAGTGTTCCAAGTGTCACCTACCCATGCCTTATATTTAGTAACTGGGATATGTGCTTGCATTTTTTCACACAAACTGTCGTAGTCTAGGTATTTAGATTAACTGCAATCGCATTACATACATTCTAAGTTTCATTTGCTTCTAGACTTTGTTTTTGTAGCCACTCACGTTGAGAAATATTTTTCACTTATACTCATTGTTCAGAATGACTTAAAATGTTTATAGCTGTGAGAAATACTGGGTATTTTGCATGAATTTGCTACATAAAATTTAGAAGCTGTTCTTTCTTTAATTTAGATTTTTAAAATTGAATGCTGATAAGAGTTTTTCCCTCTCCTTTACTGTAGGTGTTTTTCCACAAATACAAAAAGTTGCATTTTCCATTAGAAAACTATTTACTTTTGCAAGACGGTGTACTAATGAGTATAAAATTATTTCGAGGAACCCGGGATAGTAAACAATAAAATATTTCCAATATATAAAAAGGTAAAACGTTTTAATATTCTTTTATTATATTATAATAAAGTTTAAAAGTATTGTGCAAAATAAAATTATTATGTATAGATAAAATTTTTAGTTTCTTAATGATAGGGATGAGCTTTAAATTCTAGTGGGAATACAAACTTCATAGAGAATGTGAATCAATTTTTCATACACACTTATAAGTTTCTTCTAAATTTTTTTAAAATTATGACTCGAGGAGCCCCTGAGTATGCCTTGTAGAGCCCTAGGGTTCCATAGAACAGAGTTTGAAGACCAATGGTCTAAACAGATAAATTTACGTTAAGATGGATAATTTTAAGTGCAATTACTAACTGAATGTAAGATAAAATTCTTCTAATATCTAAAATAAATAGAATTTTAGATCAATACTGACATCTGATCTCTTTTTTTCCAATAAAATAAAATATCTTTTCTTTTGTTAATTAATAAGAACAGAAATATTTAACGCTTAGCAAAAACCTGGAAGTAATAAATTAAAATAGATTGAATTTTTTAAAAATATTAGTTTTCCCTTAATTAATTCCTTTATTTTCTCTAATTGTTCATGTTTTAGTATTTTGACAATGATACATTTCAAGACAAATATTTTAAATCCAAAACCCATGTAACCCAATGAATGATATTATGTATACAACTAGTATTCAAAGCTTTCGATTTATTCTGTGTTCTAGTCCCAATTTTTAATTTATCAAAATTTACTCAAACAAAACATTCATTAAAAATTTAGCTTCTTAAATTTTCTAATGCTGTTTTCAATTTTGAAGAAAAGAACTCAGTTCTTTGAAATATATAATCATATAAAAACAATAAAAATTTTACGATAATTTATTGTCAATATGAATGTAATACTGTTTGCTTAAAGCTTCTATGGAAACGGATATGGTTTAAAAATTTAAAATATGCTGTGTTCCATAAATAAACTATGTTGGTAAAAGTCACTGGAATTTTGACATCTTTCCAATTTTTAGAGAAATATTTTAAATCTCTCAATTCAAGCATGTAAAGTAACTTGTATGTAGCTTGCATGAAACTTGAACTCAAAATTATCCAAGAAGTTTCACTAACAGAGAGCGCTTGGAAGACCACAAAGAAGTTGAAGGGGAAAAACTTCTTGATTTTCCTGTATCATAAAAAGCTGGAAGTGTCACTTTAACAAAATATTTAATAAGTACTTTCATTGTTTGTAGAGATTTTCCTTACAATAATACTTATATTCGAGAAGATAATATAGCTTCTTTGAGAAATTCTAATTTTTTCCTGTTTTTTTCTTTCTTTTTTTCTTATAATACCCAGAATTGGTAACCGCTCTCAAAATTTACAATATTATTTACAATGTAAGATAAAAAAGAAAAATTATGCTATAAGATTAAAAAACGGATTATTGTCATTCACTACGATATGAAAGAGAAAAAATTTTACTACACATGCGCTAAAGATCATATTTTTGCAGCCAATAAGATAGGGCAGTTTATGTAAAAAATTTAATTGAATATTTCGAATATCCTGAAAGATATGTTTATGATTGAATGATAAGAATTTGGCTAAAAAAGTTATTTTTAATCATAAGGCATAGAATAATTAAAATGAATTACATGAAATGTATCTATTATTTCAATCAGCAGTTTTTGTACACTGTATTTTGTACATTAGTAAACATTTTATGGAATTCAAATTAACTATATTGCGTTTTTTAATTAAAAATGACTCTTGTTGAGAACCTCCATACCATGAAATTACTTTCAGAAAGTTGTAGATCTATGACTCATGATATCATTGATATATTTCTGAGTTTTTACGATATTCAACAGATTTTTTATTTTACTTAGCAGTTGCACATAGTTGGCTACAAAAGTATGAAAGAAAAATTAGTTTTATTGTTAAGTAAAAGTTATTTTTATTTGTAGTTCTACGTTAACGAGTCATCCTAAATTTACATCAGAAATTATGAATATACATACATAATGTCATGTAAAGTATTGTGTGATATTAGTTTAAAACCGGAAAGTATTCCATAATACAAACTGAAAGAAGTTGATTCCACTATAAAAGCATTTCTCGATGTAGGTCATACAAAAAGAAATAATTTTTAAAATACTTTAAAAAATATTGTTTTTTTCCCCCACTGTTTGAACAGCCATAAAATAATTTTGAAATCTTTCTGAAAAAAGTTTTTATAACTCTATATCTGCAAATCTAATTTTCTTTAATGTTTATATTAAAATATTTACCTATAAATTTTAAATTAATCAGAAAAAGTATTTTTTGCACATAAAAAAATTTGATCGAGATTGGTCTTATGTTTCCTTTTCCAAAACATTTATATCTATCGATTTCTTTTTTGTTTTGTTTAAATTCCCAAAAGGGTTCCCTAACCATTTCCGTGTATCGAAAAATATTTCTATGTCATGCATTTTTTTCTTCTTGCAAGGAGGAAAAGGGTTTCCTCCCTTCTAAAGTAATGATATTCTTAGTAAAAAAAAATAAAGCAAAAAAGAAAGAAAGAATGAAAAAAAAATAGCGGAAATATGAAGAGGCTCAAAGAAAGGGTTTTAAAGGTCAGCGCGAAGGTCACACGCATTTCTGTTTTTTAAAAATATACATTAGATTTCGAAATTGTAGAACTGTATGATATATATTTTATAAAATCTATTTTAAGTGATCTATGCATTCCATATTTTAACTATCAATGGGTTTTCCCTGTTTAACAATAGATTGCCCAAGATAATAACAATAGATTGAAGTCATTTTGACAGCTTTTTAATTTCAATTTTAAAAAACCAATTACATATACAATGATACCATTTCTTAGAATTTTTTAGAATATATATTTTTTTCCAAGTGAAGTAAATTTTTTTATAGTTAATGTTTACTGATAACTTGTTATATGACTGTAAATAATATAAAAAAAAATATTAAAAATTAATTTTAAACATATTTTTTTACACATTAGTTATTCTTTCACAATGCAGTCATTTTGACTGCTTTTGGGCAATATAGGTATATAAGTTTGTCTTTCTAGTGTTAAGTATCACTTAAGTTTTTTTTTCTTGTGCTCTAGTTATTCCGTGTTTTAGATTATTTTGCTGAAATCAACAATTGCTATAGATGAAGGTCTAACTAAATTATATTAATAGTCTTTCATATTTCTGAATAAAAATTAAAAAGAGGTTAATAATTATTTGCTAAAAATGAATGAAATTCGGTAGCTTCTACTGAAAGTAAAAAAAACAACACAAATATCAAATTTTTAGTTTTGTTTTGATTATTTCATTGAAAATACATATAACAGTCTGATGGAATTTTGAAAGAAAAACTATGTCCATTTCTATAACATCCAACTGAACTTACAATTTTAATTAATTTAAAAATATATTTTTTTCTTAATTTTTTTAAAACTTTTTTTTAGCTAACTCTTTTTTTTTTTGTGCTTTTGATTCGGGTGAGAATTATAAAATATTTTATGTAAGACTTTCTTCGGTTTCAACACTTGTAAAATTAAAAACTTAAAAACAAATTTCTTAATATTTTACAATTGTAAACGTTAAATGAATAAATGGGGAGGGGAATAACTTTTCTATTTTTGTTTTGAAAAACCACAACCAAAAATATGCAAAGGTAAATATATATATATATTTTAATTTTGTTATTTTTTCAAATAGATCATTTTGAAATTATTTCTTCTGTAATTTTTAAACAAAATGTTAACTAGTCGCTTTCTTTCTCTTTTTTTTTTGTGATAATCTAAGTTTAGTTTTATTTTGCTACAATGGAATTTTCTTTTTTTAATATTCTTTCATAAAAGAAATTACAAATTATTAAATGCTTTTAAACTTTTAGTAGTATTTAATTATTGTATTTAAAACATACTGCAATAATTTAAAAAATAAGTACGATTAGCCGTTGAAAAAATTTTATGCAGAACAAATGGAAGTTTAGTTACAGAATAGAAAGGCTTAAATAGTTCGAAAATATAACTTATTAAATTTCTGCAAATTAGGTTTTATAATGTATTATTATATTTAAGTTATTTTACTTGTACCATCATTTATTTCAAAGCTTATAAATATGAACGCATAATAGTATTTTAGAAGGATTAAGGTTATAAGAATTCATATTTTGATTTGATTTATTATTGGAAATTTTATTAAAGAAAATTTTCTTTAAAATCAGAATTTTTATTTGATAAACACTAATTTTTTAAAATTTTACAATAAAGAAATATGACGCTTGAAATAAACTTACTTTTGAATACTTGAAGTAAACTTGCACGTTATAAGAATTTTAGACATTTTTTCAAGGTTTTTATGTTAAAGATAAAACTATTGTTAATTACTGTAAAATTTAAATGAATAATTGATTGAAAAAAAGTTAAACAACTTAATTAAGTCCAAAATGCAAAATTCCAGTCTGTGAGAAAAGCACAGCCTTTTAATTTAGCTAAAAGATTGTGGTAAGTTATTTGTAATTTATAAGGCCAACATACACAATACACTTTAGTTTAGTGATCTTAAACATGTGCTTTGGTGAAAATATCCAGTACATTTACTATGTTATAAATTCAAATGTTAAAATTTTTCTCATAAAACCAGCATTAAAGACAATAATTCCAATAAATCGGTGGCATAAAAATCATTACAGCAATATCTGCATTGAAAATGCTTGAGTAAACTTTAAATACTGTTAAACAGTGGCTCTTCACAATTTTGGAATCATGGTACAGTTTGATGTGTAAAAAATGAAAAAAGATTTCAGGCAAAAGAAAGTGTTCTTGTGAACTCTTAAAGTTTTTAAGAAGACTCAGTACCCAAAAAATGAAACAAAATATAGTTTTTTTAAGTTTTTATTTAGTCATATTCTTTGCATTATTACCTTTGGATTGATATATCACTTATGTATGTAGGAAAAATTAGAAGTTGGAGAAAACTTCAATTGAAAAATGTAAGCAAATAAGTTAGGGATTAAAAGCTAAAAAAAGCTTTTTGATTTAAAAAAAAAACCTATTTTAAAAATTATAAAAAAAAGGAAAATGTTATATATAAAGTAGGATATTTCTGTGGCGTTACAATAATGCAATTTTTTTTCTTTGTGATATGTGTTTGCTTGTAAAACTTTTGAATTAAGGCATTTTATGTTAATAATTTCTTAATTTCAGTTCTTATTCCACATATGTTTTTCATACAACTATAATTTGATTACATTAATATAATATATATTTTTTAACATTTTTCTTGAGTTTTCTTGTGAAATTAATACTCTCTAAAAATTGATGATTTGTAAAAAAGTATGGGTTCAAGTAATTTGAAAATGCAATTATTTTAAAGAAAAATATGTAGCTAATGTCTTAAATGGTATTATAAGTTTATTTCGGATTATTATAATTATTTTTGCAGAATTATAAACTTTAAGGTGGTTTTTCTCAGTTTGTATTTTTTTTATATACAATAGTGATTCACAAAATGTGTTTCCTATTCCTTCAACACTTATTTACCAATCACTTCCATTTTTGTGTGTGTTTTATATATAATGCTGTAACAAAATTAGGGATCCATTTTGCTGCAAACTGAATGGTTTTCCTAAAAAAAATTACAATGTGGAAGATATTGGCTTTTTTGATGAATTTTAGCATGCATATCAACATTTTATTTTTATTCTCCAAAACTAATTAAGTCATTGTAAAATCGATCCGCGAAAGTTGTTTAAAACATTCTTAAGAATATCACAAAAAAATTTCAGGTAAAAAAATTAAGAAAAACAAAAAGAATAAAATTTTTAAAATTTTCTTAAGAAATTTAAATTTTTAAAATTGTGTGAAATTTTATCCCGTATCATTTTTTTGAATAGAAACATGATATGAAATGTTAAAATATAATTTTTGAACACATAAATAAAAAAATTGTTCAAAGGGTGCTGAGTCCCTTTAATTATGTATTAATGCTAATCAAATAATAATGTTTTTTTATGTGAAAAATTCATTAGAATGGATTAATGAAAAAGGGTGCGGCTTTTCTTGCAAATTTAACATTTGCTTAAGAAATTCCATTTCATATTCTGAGAGGTAACTTTAAGCCTTCATATCACATATTCTCTTCACCTTTTATAAAAAAAATCCTTTGTGTTAACTTTTTTTTGTCCTATGGACTCTCCTTCTCAGATGGAGGCTCCTTAGTTCATACTACCGGAATGGAGAGAATTTTGGTTTGGGAACTCAAATTTTTATTCATCAATAATTTGAATACAGATATTTGAAGCAACGCTTTTAAGCAACAATTTTTAATGACTGGTAAGGCGAGGTATTTGAACAACATAAATTTCTTTTTTATCTTCATTATATCGATATCGCAACAGTCCAAAGTGGCCCAAGACTTTCAGAACCAAACGTTTCCAATAACCACTACTCGAGAGAAGTCAAACTTCGATTCTTAGTTTTAATGGGATCCGGCACGTCCATAGGAGCCCATTTTAAATTGCTCTAGTTTATGTACCTTTTTCTCAGAAAACTTACTTCTCATGAATAAAATTTTTACAGTAGGTTATGTGTACTATCAATAACACTTTAATAAAGGGTTATGTCTTTTTATTAAATATTAAATTAATTGCGAATTTTTTAAAAATTGTCTAATTCTTCCCCCTTCTCCTCCCTAAAATTTAGTTTAAAAAAGTCATACCTAAAAGAGTTTGCTAGATATATCTAATTCCCACCATTAAAAAATATGTAAACGTGTTAAAAGTCTGCCCACTGAAAATTTGAGGATTATATGATAGGTAGTTTTTGAAAAAAAGGTACATAAATTGCAAAATATTACTTTTGAGAAAACAGGCTTTAAAGTGAAAATTTGTAATTTTTTGAGCATTTTCTTTTTTCAGCACTTCCCAGAAACATATGAACCATTTTTTTTTTACTCTCTGCTCATACAAAAGGCTCTTCTAATTTTCTTTTTTTAATTATTTTTAACAATTTTGCCCCCCTTTTTTTTTTGGATCTTAAGATGCTTTCGTTCGGCTACACGAATCCTACGTGTATTTAGTTTTTTGACGCATGACACACAGTTATAACTTGATTCAATATCATAATGTCTTAAGATCATTAATTTTGCTACATGACTCATATTGAACGGTGCAATAGCCATATTTACCCCTAATTTTAGAGTTTTTAATTCCACGTAGATCTTGGAATCACTGGCCATTTGGGTTCTGGGTTTTTCCATGTAAACATTTTCTTTATAATATAGGATGACCTATATCTCTTAAAATTGTGGCTTCATTTAGTTCATTATGGTGTATGTTTTTATGATCATAGCGCTTTCGTTACGTTTAGCTTCTGTCTTTTAAAACATGCCCCAGGCATTTATAATAGCAGGACACATTCCATGTTGAGGGCTCTCGTTTGAAGATAGAAGATGAAAATACACAGCCAATACAGCAGTTTTCATGTTGTGTAGATCTTGGTAATATTTCTAATAGCCATACCATAATATCTTTGAATTTTTTACATTAAAATGTCGGTGAGTCGGTTACGACCTCTTAGGCTTTTTCATAACTTAAATTTTTTTTCTATGTTCGCGTTTAAGATCCAAAAGACGTGTATCGATACACTTTTCGATAAGCCCAATACACTCTTTTTCCAATTGAACATCATATGGATTCACGCTCATAAGAAACTTGTGCAAGGGGAAACACAGATGTTGCTAGCAGAGCTCATTTGATACGCGTCAAGGAGTAGCTTCATTTAAAAAAATAAATGAAAATACTTCTAATTATCTTATTTTTTCACATCATATATCATTTTAAACAGAAATATTTGAACTTTTAGAAAATATAAAAAAGTGAAAATTGATAATTTTTCCAAAATTTGTGTGCCGGACCCTCTTTTTAAGAACAAACAATTCTCTTCTACTGCATTTACAGGTATCCATCGTAATCTAGGTCTTCCTCTTCTAGTGTTAATCATCTGAAACAGTAATTCTCAAAGTGTTCTATATCAACCCCCAGGACTCTATGACGACCTGCAAGGGGTTCACGTTAGCGAAAAAATAATTTGGGGGTCCCTGAAGTATAAATGAGGGGGGGGATACGATAGTGGCTTTCTTTAAACCAGATCTAAAAGGAGATTTAATGAAATGGAAACCAGAATTTGCCTTTTAATCAGAATTATTTACTAAATTTATATATAATGAGGTAAACTTGCAGTTACAAGGTGACAGCATAAATTTTATTAAAACAAGAACCCTCATTTCAACGTTTCTTGACAGAATTAAGCTAAAGGAGTATACCATTGGACAGCGCAATTTTCTCAGTATCTCAATTGGCCACAGACAATCTGCAGGAAAATTACATTTTAATCTACGTTCAGCATTTAAATGCCCTTTATTTAGATTTTGAAATAGGTTTAAGAATGCTTGACTATGGTAATTACCACAGTAGGCAAGGAATTCATAGGGTCACATTGAAAAAAGAAAGTCATATAACAAGAGGAACTGATCGAAATAGGCAGTAAAAGAGATCTTCAAATTTACAAACAGATGTCAGCAATTTTGGCTTTAAGGCATAAATGTTATTTGTCCCAAATTATAGAGTATTGTGAAAAAGTTTTCAATTGTGTGCCTTTTCTAGTGAGAAAAGTTTCAGCGCGCTTACCAATCTCCAAAATAAAAGAGAAAGAAAGAAAAAAGACTGGATACACACAAACCACTAACCTAGGAGATTTTGGGTCTAACCGGACAAGATTGATGCCAAATGTTGAAAGTTTTTTATTGAAGCACCCAATTCATCCCTCCCGTTAAAAGCATTTGTTTGTTGGTCAGTTATTTTTTATATTTTTTAAATTTTAATTTAATTAACAGATATATTTCTCAAGTTTTAAATAATATACTTCACTACAGTTAGAAATTTAAGGTGTTTAAAGAAAGTGCTCTATACCAGCTTACAAAAGAGACCTTTAAGTTGATAAATTTGCAAAAGTTCAAAATTAGGTAAGAAAGGGTCTATCCCAAATCGAAAAACTTGGCAAGGGGTCTATGAGACAAAAAGTTTGGGAGCCTCTGATCTAAAAGATTTCTTTTTCGGTCTTTTTATCATTATATTATTTCCTCACGCAGGAATATCTATCCATATAAGTGTGTGTGTGTGTAATGCACATATATATATATATATATTACATAAAATTATGAAAAAAAAATAGTTAGTTCAATTAGAAAACAATTATTGCATCGAACACCTAGTGTTTATTTTTTTGGTACTTAAAGCAAGGAAATGCATAAAGGATTTACTAAATATGTTAAATAGTAACTATAATTTTAGACATATACTCATGCAAATACATATAATAGATAAGAAATTTCTAGCAAAATTTTAGTTTGTTAACGATATGTGAATGTGAAGACTGATATTATCTATTTCGAATGGGTGCATCAAGTTATATAGCTTAAAGTAGTGTAGATATAATATCACACGTAGGGGTTGGCTTTCTTATACAAATTTTAATTCAAATACTATCGAGAATCAAGCTTAAAAGTACACGGCAAATAATATTTCGCTTTATAGGAATGAAAATACATACTTAAAAATTAACATCAAAGAAATGATTTTAAAAACAGAAGAAATATCAGAACCAAAACAGCTTATTAAACAAATTACACTGAAGATAAATATATTTTTGAAGAGGGGGGGGGGTGAAATGCACCTTTTTAAAAAAGAATTTGATTTGGTAAGATAGATTTTATTTAAAAAATTACTTTAAAATTAAAATTTTATTTAAAAATTTTATATATATAATTGAGAGAAAAAAAGTTATATAACCCATTTTTTTAGAAACAAAGGACTATATATATATATATATATATATATATATATAATCGCTTAAAGTGACTACTGTCAGAACTGTGATTTTGTAAAAGCATATATATATATATGAATAATTGTTTTATACTTTGCGTCACTTGAATTATAATATACATATAAAGTTGTTTTAAGTGTATTATTACAGTAAAATAAAATTATTTAAATGCAATTGTCGACCCCCCCCCCCAAAAAAGGAAGTAAAAAGAACATATTTTTTCGGAACATTCGCATTTGATGGGAAATACTTCGACAATACTAATATTTTACCTATATATTGCAAAGTCTTCTGAATAGAACCTCATGTAAGAATTTTGAAATATGCAATTTATAGAAGCGGATTTATTCATATTTAAATGCAAAAAAAAAAAAAAACCCTGGTAATTATATATTATTTCAATTGATCGTAACTCTGAAAATAATAGGAAGTTTTCAAAAATCCTACTTCAGGCTTTGTACAGAATATTTGGTTATACATATGACAAAATAATACTATTGTAGAAGCATTTTTCATAAAAATAGAGTGTTTATGTCCATTTTCATTTTTTGCCACACAAATTTTGAAAATACTTTCATTATAATTCTGAATATTACATTTTTCGTTACATAGATGATATTATCATTTTTGGCAAGCAAGACAATTTTAAACGTGACATTAGTTTTATCCTCAATATATCTTAATTTAACAAATAGTAACCACTCAGAAGCAAATGTTTTCTTGATATAGAAATTAAATTAAAAGATAGTGTTATAAGTTACTAATACTTATGACAAAAGAGAAGAATTTAAATTCAGTATTATAAAAGTACCTCAGTGGGGAAGTAATGCATATGTTTCTATATTCAGAAATATTGTTATTAATTACTGCAACGCAATAAATTTCTAGTTTCAAAAAAATCAGAAGAAAAAAAAAACTATAAACATTTTACTAAATATTGCTTAATTCAAAAATATCCAATTAATTTTGTTAGTAGTTATTTGAATAAAGAAATGCTAAATAGTAAGGATTAAAATTCCATGGAATATTAATAGTTTATTATTATAAATTTATCATTTTTCCTAGATAGATATAGTCACCTCCACATTCTAATATAAGATCAAATTACTTATTCTCTTAGTTTTTTTTATTCATATATAATTTTAGTGGCCTAAAGAGTAATGGCTTTTTAATTTTTTTTTATTTCTATTCTTCTCATACTTTTGCTAAGTGCTACTATTCAGCCATTCTCGTGCTTAGAATATGCATTTGGGTCCAGTATGTGGCAATAATTTGTTTATTGTACTCATATTAAGCGCGGGCTCTACATTTTTGAATGCAATTTTTAGGTAAGTTACCTTTTTCTTGTAATGGATTTAGATATTCTATTCATTATATTCAATAGGTATTGGTCAGTATTATTTACAGAAGGAGGGAAGGTTGGCTGGCCAAAAAACATGTTCAACCCCAGTTTTATATAAATTATTTTATATATAACAGCTGTCCTAAGTCAGCAATATTTATAATACTGTAGCATCCATATTTTTATATTTAACTCTATTATTTTTAATTTTTCATATCCTTTCTAAAACCTATTGTCTGGTTATCTTGTACCTTCAGTTTTTTTCAGTTTTGATTATTGATTATTCATCTCTCTCTAGTAGAGAATTTTGACTATACATATATATATATATATAGTATAATAAAATGAAATAAAATAATTTTATATGTATATCCTGATTCAATTGACACTAAATATAAAAAATGTTTCATTTATACTCTTTTACCAAGTCACAGTTCCGAACGTAGTTGCCTTAAATTCAAGTTAATGTTGTAATTATTTATTGATTTTATTTTAATAATCAGTTATTGAAAAAGAAAAAAACTTAAAATTATTGAAAATCTCATCTATAAATCTTTTGATGACCTATAACACTAACGTTTTATCAAAGATAAATATAATAATCAAAATTTCTCTCATTCAAGCTCTCTGACCCCAAAGAGTTCATGGATCTCTGATTAATAATCCTTGTTCAAGTGACCCTTAATATTTTTCATTTATTCTCTAATTCACGTTTAGACTTTATCGCTTAATACCCTATATTTATTATCGACAAATATAAACCTCAAGTTTAAACCGCATATCACAAAAGAAAAAAAATTATTACGCAAATATTATTCCTAAATCCTTAGAACGAGTTATATTTGTTCTTCTCTCCTCTTAGAAGACAATGCACTCAAACACGCTAGGAGCGGATAAAACGAATTATCTTTCTCTCTCTTCTGAATTCTAAATCCAGTCTTCTTTCTCTAATAACTCCGCCATCCCAGTTGTTGACGAGGGCTTTTGTCCTCGCATTTCTAAGTGATTCCCCCATCATAAAGAAGTCTTATCTTGCCGCTTTTCGATTGTTTAAAAAAGACGGGAGCGGATAGAGAGAGAGAGAGAACTCTGCTCTCTCTGCCGGAATAAAAAAGACGCGTTTTCGGGACGAAGCGGAATGAGTTGCCATGGTTACCAACAATCCTGTCGCCCTCTTCAGGCCTCGCACTGGGAGTTGTTAAAAAAAGAGTGAGCGATTCGCCTCAGAGAGTCTAGGTGATTACTACCCTTCTAACATAGAGGGTAACTCCGTAAACTAATGTACGGGTATGTGATCTTTTAAAATTTGAATTAAAGCATTTTCGTCTCGTTGAAGAGTGGCGCATTAGGCGCATAAACTAACCTGCTTTTTATTCACTTAATGCGAGCGATCTCAGAGAAAGAAATCTTTTAAAGCGTATTTTTGATCTCACGTGGATTGTAAATAAGGTGCTCGAGATTGTTCGTGTGTAAACAAAGCGAGTGGGCGACTAAATTTTTTTATTAACCACTTTACGCATCTATTAATTTGAGAATATTCAACAGTAGAAAGGCTCCCAATTTAACGCTCTACTTTAAGCAATATAAAAATCAAAGTTTGCATCCCGTGTGATATTAGATGCGAGTGTTTTGTCATTGTTATATTATTGGCAGTTTTGTTTTCTATTTGGAATCCTATATTTATGAGCGGGTTGTTATAGTGTCCCTATTAGTGCAGTACCTACCTACGCATGGAGTCAAGTTTTCTGAAATGCCATGCGATTAGTAATTTTATGTTATTTTGTTGATGCTTACGATGTAAATTAATGAAAAACACCAATCAAGAAATTATACGATAATTTAAATTTATTGAAATAAGGTATTTTTTAGATAAAATTTGATGAAAATTACTACACCGAAATTCAAAACGCTCTGGATGGAATTCAAAGACATATATTAAAATTCCTTTTTTGCACAACATATTTAACACAGTTATAAAGGCAATGAACTCTCTCTCTCTCTCTAAAATAAAAAATATATTTACATTTACCAAAAAGTTATTGCGCAATGCACATTTTCTAGTAGAAAATTTTATAAAATGGTGTTCATATTAATAAACTGTTCAAAATAAAAAAAACTATTAATGTTAGAGCTAAATAGCTAGTTCATTGCTTCAAACATACTTAAAATAATATGTATACAAAATATGAAAGAAACACATTGATAAATTTTTGAAATATCAGTTTTTAAAGAACACAACGTTGACAACAACAATAAAATACAATCTCCAAAATATTCATTTAAAGGTTGATTCTTATTTTACTAAAATAATGCTTAATATCAGACATTTAAAATTCACCACTTTTATAGCAAAGAACTTCCCCATTCTTTGTCTTATTAATTTTTTTCTTTCTGGCAGCTCGATTTTTTTCCCTACGCAAAATGGCAAAAGTAAAAAAAAAAAATTTACAAAAATTGAATTTCAGTCAAACATTGATTTAGAAACGTAGGCAGTTCATCTATTAGTTGAGGAACAAATTTTATGCTAAAAGAGAAAAGAGAGCATTAAATTTTATATAGTTCAATAAACCTGTATCAAATTGTAGGTAATCCAATAGGACTGCATTGAAATATTTGTAATTTAAAAAAAGTTTATCTTTAATTTCCTTTGTAATTTATTCAAAACACACAGAGAGAAGATACTTAAGAAAAATCATATCTTTAATTCAGGAAAAAGCAACACTTTTACTCGCTCTCTCATCATGGGATTTTCAGAACAGTTAGACTCGTAACCTTGAAATTTGGCAAGCATGTTTATTTTATTTAATACAGATCCATTAAGAACGAATTTTGTGGAAATCAATGCCCAAGGAAGTTGTGGAGGCGTTAAAAATAAAAGATTCCGTTTTTTAAAAAACTTTTTGACCTAAAGACTTGAAACTCAACGAACACGCTTCTTTTCTGTGAGGTGTGCTAGAAACGGCTTGTGCGAAAATCGACTTCTAAGGGGGATTACCGAGGTTTAAAAGAAAAGTATACCGTTTTAGAAATTCAACTCATGTCCTTCTAAAATCAAGGGATGAGTGGTATAAAAATGTTTTTCAATACAATCGAAAGATTAATTCTGAGGCTTTAATAACAATATCTTAAGTATATATATACAGTCATACTTCATGAAACACCCAGCAAAGTGAACGGGTAATTGCTATTACATATGAGACTAGCTGGTATATACCTGTTCTTCGCACGGATGAGTTAAAATTTAAATAATACAGATTGAAGGATAAAGCAGTTTTTAATAAATTAATTTTACGTAAATTTCAAATTAAACAACAAAAAAAGAAGCTTTTTGCATATTTCAGCTGAACCAAAAAAAAATATATATTTGTTGAATTTTAAGTCTGTAGATCTAATAGCTGATAAAAATGATTTTTTTTAAAATTTATAATGCCCCTAACTCTCTTGTGGTTTGATTTTTAAAAGCACCTTCCTAAGCTGATCTCTGCTTAGCAAAAGTAACGCTTTGTTACAAATTTTGTGTAATGAACGTTTCAAATAGTGTAAATAATTTATATCTGGATGTGTAATATATTAGTATTACTTTCTGTTGTATTTATTTTATGTTAAAATTGTAAGATTCGCAAGAAACGCCGTTCCTTACATTATGGCGATACAATGGAAATATAGCGAAATGTTGGCGATAGAGACAATTTGGCATCATTTTTGACATCCATGTTGGCAACTTTGCGATGGATTGAACGGTGCAGAAGTTGATATGCTGTAGTTCAACCTGGTAGGGAGCTGCAATAAAGAGGATAGCATAAAAACCTTCTCCTCCAAAATATATGTATATGCCGGTTTTTCATAGTGATCTGTTAAACGATGTTGGAATGAAATGAAGTCATATGTATAAACATCTATTTATTTATATACTATATAGATAGAGATAGAAATATAGGTTTAAGTAACATTATTTTTAGAATGTAACAGAGATTACCAAAATATTAAACAATTACTAATAACTACATTATATTACATCAAAATAACATGTCTAAAAAGGCTAAGTAATTACAACGTAGAAATAGTTGTACGAAGGGCGAAATTACATTACAGTTATTAGATTATGTGGAGTTATGTAGCTTTTGTTATAATACGAATTAAAGATTCTGGGGATTTAATCTTTTTTTAAATATTTTAGTTTAAAAAAACGAATAGTAATATAAAAGGGCCACAATAAAGTTTCAAACAGAAATATAGTAACGCAATTTGATCAAATAAAAATTCTTGTTCACTGTCTCAATTAAAGGCAGTGCATATACACCGTTAAGAGCAGTAATAGTAATGAAAATTGTTGTTGAAAATATTTCATATCCTTTAATCGAGATTTGTCGGTACATCTGAACATATTCCGATTTACATTTAATAAATCCTGTATTTAAATTCTGCTGATAGAATAGAACTTGCAATACTGTTAAAGACTAGAATTTTACTTTCAAGTTTTAGTTTTCATTTTGTCGAACACTGTAAAAAAATTTTAAAAAAAAGACCGTAGAAAAATTTATCTCGTAAATTTACTAATAAGTGGCTTTTTATAGTACCTCGTAGATTTTGCTGGTGTCCTGAATATATCATTTTAGAGAAACAAAAATTCTTCGGAACTTTCTAACATTTTTAACACAGAGTTGATGTTCAAACAAAATACTCAAAAATGCTATGGCAGTATCATAATTTACCAGTTCCTAAAAATACTGAATAGGAATTATTTTCGGATAAATCTTGTTCTAAAAGTTCGTATATTTATATATAATTGTCATTTAACAATCAAGGAAAGGCTGATTACAAGTCCGATATAAAGATCACTAGAATATTCAGACCTTTTTGTGTAAAGTTAATTAAAGCCCCATATGAGGATCACTAGAATATTTAGACATTAATCCGTTTTCCAATAATATGCAAATATGTTGCATAAATTTAATATTAATACTTTTTATTGCATTATATTGGGTGTACAGTTATTTTTGACTCTATTCTGAAATTAATATATGTTTATGGATATGCAATATCATTTTACACTATAATGACACAATTTTGTTAAAAATATTTTATTAGTGTAGTTAATACATACTAAAGGTATACACTCATCCAAGTTATGTTTATAATTAAAGAAGTATTAACTTATATAATTAACCCTTCTTTGCATGATTTTTTCCTTTTTTTTTGTGAAATAAGTCAGGGTAATATGATTCTTGTTCTAGATTAAAAAAATGTCTAAAAAATTCTAGTACAATTATATAATACATTGTTGTTTTAGTGCGTTTCATCCTGGAATACATAGGAAAGACTAGAGATAGAATTATATAATATATTGCTAAAAAACAGTATGATGGAAATATTCTTCATCATGCAAATTTACATGTTAAGTTCAATACAAAATAAATAAAAAGTAATATATCTTTGTATCAAAATAATTAAAAAACCAATCATTATTTTTATTATTATTCTAATTTCATCTGCATCTCGGTACTCGTCGTCAGAATTTTCGCATCAAGGCCATCTTCTGACAGCCAACCGCCTTCTAACTGGTCAAAGTGATCTTCAATGTCACTCTCTTCTAAGTTTCTCTACAAAAATAACATAAAATAAATATACAGTAAAAACATATTCGTCATCCATTTGAAGTGAAACAACTGCATATATATATTGATATAAATGCCTGTCACATGATTTTGGGAAGATTATTTGGGGTATTCGGTAAATTGCACAGAAAATAACAGAAGCACAAAAAAATAAACCTTTTTATCACTCATTACCGATTTTAATAGCAAAAAAATTTCAGATTAGTTATAAAAACATACTCAGGAAATTGTACTTTTCTTCCAACCACAACAAAAAACGGAATAGGTTCAAACAAACTATAACGATTGTGACATTTTTTTTTGACAGCTACGTTCCTTATTACGCAATAGTCTTGAAAAAAGTTGCCAGAAACAATAAATTTGCAACACACCTATTTTGAGTACAATTTTTTGATCATGGAAATGATGGAATTTCCATCATCATGCAAAGACGAGTTAATCTTCGTTTAGTTGAAGGAAACAAGGGGGAAGCTTTGAGCTTCCAAATTTATGTAATAGGATATCAAATTCAACTAAATCCTGTTTATAACATTTAGAGATTTCAGGTTTATATATAACTGCATATAACTTTCAGGTTTATATGTAGAAATAAACCTGAAAGTTCTTTCCCATTATATTCAATGGTGACAAAAATGGAACCCAATGTGTCGATTATGCTCTTAAGAATCGGTAAAATCATCATATTGTAACTCCGATTCAAAAGTAAATAAAAATTTAATCTCAATTCATCTAAGTGTATGTTTTTTTTCTTCAATGGGGCTGCGCATTGGTATTTTAAACCTTCGCAGACCTAGTACATTCCCTAGGAGCTGGTATCTCTTTTTAGCGCTGCACCATATAGGCGATACCAATTACAGCAAGCAATTTTGACGCCCAGTTTCCTCCACAGAAATAGGCCCCTGAGCTCTTGACGATGCGAACCAGTACTAGGATTTAATTTTGCCGAGAGCATCCAAGCCAAACAGACACTCTAGGGATCTTTTACATGCTGTATACGACACGGACGCTGTCGATTTTCTGCATCATGAAAATCCACCGACTTGGGCCGGGGTCGAACCCACAACCTTGGATGTAGAAGGCCAGCGACAAACCAACCGCGCCACCCAACCGGCTAAGTGTATGGGAAATTCTAAGCATACAAATTTTAACCCCATACCCGGTTTAGCTGTACACCGTAAGGGCTACCGAAACTTGACCGCAACCGGTTTGCCCATACGCTGTACGGGCACTGGTATTTTCTTCTTTCTATCTTTTATTTGCATGTATTTTTAATTCTTGTAGTGAGATTATATTAGAGTTAGAGCTTGTAAAAGATGCAGAGTTTGTTCATGGTACTGAAATGCTTCTCATTCAGGATTTTCTTTGAGGAGAAAGCAAGCATTTTTCTTTGAAGGCAGGAATTTAGATATTTGAAAATTTTCGATAAGGAACAGGAATATGAGAAGGCTATGCGTAGTTTGTTGCTTAAAAAGAAATGGAAAAGGAAAGATAACCGAAAAAAGTTGATATATTTGTGCCCCTACTGCAATATAAGATCTTATCTTACACAATGATACAAATTGTGTGTGTTTACATACAGTCGGGCCTCTGCCACTATATCTCAAAATAAAAAAGTTCGTTACATAGAAAATTAGTTAAATAGAGATAAAGCTTTCAATATTAGAAATATGAAAAACAGGTATGAATATTAAAATTTTTTGTAAGTTCAAGATAAATTCTTTTAAGATATTCGAAACGTTCTTCATTGGGCCTGCAGAGTGTAACTATTAAAAGCAAACATTCAGGGGGGAGGGTTGTGTTCCACAATTATAGAATAATAAACAGTGTATAAACACTTTAAAATTGAAAATTAAAATATTTTTTTATTCTATTAAGTATTATGTTTAACTATATGTAAAGAAAATGTGTATTTTCTGAAACACTTTAAGTAAAAAAAATGACCGACAAGTGTTCCTGTGCTTAGAGAGTTGCAATACATATATATATATATATATATATATATATATATCGCTACTCTTCTTTGTGCAGTGTTTTTCAAAATTTGGGGCTTATGATTTTATAATTCAGAAAAGTATTCAGAAAAATGATATAAGAGTTAATTTCTATTATTGGATAATATTTTAAATTTTTGAAACTTATTTAGTTACGAAAATAAATTGACTCGTGTTGGAAAATCATTTTCTGTTATAAATTACTACAGTACAGTTTCCTTGAAGAGAAATTTTTAAAAAACCCTATAGCGTTCATTATTGTTTTAAATATTTAAAAAAAATTTAAAATAAGTTAAAAACTGATTGCTTACGATTTATTTACAATTCTTACGCGTCAATTGATTTAAAAATAACGAAAACGAGTTTTTTAACATTTATTTTTTAAAAATATTTTGGTTTTTTTAAAAATTTGATTCAAAACAAAATTTTATTTGCTTCATATTCATTTTGTAACCTACTGAATCGCATAAAATACAAAACTTCAATTTCACTTGAAATTTTCAACTAGTGGCTCAGGGCTGTATAAGTAGTTATTTTTATTTTCAGAAATAACTAGTTAGATCTTACGATTACTTTTCTATTAAATGTATGAAGTAAATTAAATATTAACTGAATTTTCATCAAAAAAAAGAGACATGATAGATAGTTAGATACCACGTTAGTTATTCACAGAAAAAGTTTCAAGCCATTTTTCTTTAAAATTATGGATATTATTAACTTTTAAATTGCAGGCTTGTATTATGTAGACCAGAGGTTTCCAAACTTTTTTGTCTCATAAAACCCTTGCCATATTTTTCAGTTTTGGATTGAACCCTGCTTATCTAATATTGACTTTTTGAAAATTTATTAACTTAAATATCTTTTTGACAGATGGTACTACTGCTTACTCTAAAAGTATTAAATTTCTAACTATAGTGAAGAGAGTACAGTTTTTAAGAAGTACACCATGTTAATGAATTAAATTTAAAAAAATTAATTTAATATATAAAACTGTTACACAAAATAGCTGAACAACAAACAAATGAATTTAATGAGAAGAATGAATCTAGTTCTTCAATAACCAGTTTTCAATATTTATTATCAATCTAGTCAGGTTTAAACTTAAATCTCCTTTGTTAGTAAGGGACCAGTTCCCCCTTCCCCTTCTTTGGGTTTTGAGATTGGTAACTTGCTGAAACTCCCACTCACAAGGAAAAGCAATTAAAATTTTCTCGCGATATTCCATAATTCTAAAAAAAAAAGAAGCCAAAATTGCTGACATTTATTTTTAAACTTTATTTTAAGATCGTTAGAGCCTATTCTGATGCAGTTCCTGTTGTAATAAGACATTTTTTTCAATGTGACTGTATGAATTCATTGTCTACTGGGGTATTACTATAAAAAAAGCAATCTCAAACCTAATTTCAAAATCTGAGTAAAGGACACTTAAATGTTGAACGTAGAGTAAAATGTCCTGACAGATTGTCTATGACAAATTGAGAAAATTTGTGATAGCCAATATTATACTTCTTTAATTTAATTCTGGAAAGAAATGCTGAAATGGCCCTTGTCCTAAATGCTGTCACCTAGTAACCACAAATTAATCTCATTAAACTAAGAAAATAAATCAGTTAAGTTGTAAAATCTGATTTCTCCACTACATCAATTTTTTTTAAAGATTAAAGTCCCGATCTGGTTTAATCAGAGCCACTATTATAGACACCGATTTACATCTCATGGATCCCCAAGTTATTTTTTCACTGGCGTGGACCTTTTGCAGGTCGTCATAGACTCCTGGGGGTCTATATAGACCACTTTGGGAACCACTGGTGTAGACTAAGGTATAACTGGTAAAATACATGATAATTTTTCAATAATAATAATTCAGTCAATAAGTTGAGAAGTTACGCGTTCTCGCTTTAGTTCATTTTAGAACTGTTTTAATGAGTTCTCTGAGTATGTGTGTATTTATTCTTTTGATTATTGACTATGCTTTGTTTCACGCAGTGATGCATTTTTAAATCATGTAAAGTACAACTTAAAATTTTTATACATATTTTTGAACATGTTAAGTTTTTCATTTTTTATGCATAAATGATTTTATTATTTTGCATCGTTCTGCATATTTAACGTGCTGAGATAAAAACTTGGTTTAATCTGAATTAACCCCTTAACCGGTTTGTCCGTACACTGATATTTTTTTCTGTCCTTTATTTGCACATAATTTTAATTCTTACAGTGAGATTATTAGTGCTAGTGTTTTTAAGAGACAGTTTGTCCATGATACTGAAATACTTCTCATCCGGGCTTTTCTTTGTGGTGAAGATGGGAATTTTTCATTGAAGGCAGGAATTTAAATTCTTGAAAATATTCGATAAGAATGAGGGATTGGCTTGGCAATGTGCAATTTGTTGCTTAAGAAAAAATGAAAATGGACAGATAATCCAAAAAGGCTTATATTATCTTTGTCTCCATTGCAATGTAAGACTGAGTATTACAAAATGCTTCAAATTGTGTGTACATATATATAGTCAAAATTCTCTGCTAGAGAGAGATGAATAATCAATAATCAAAACTGAAAAAAAATTTAAATTACAAGATAACCAGACAATAGATTTTAGATAGGATATATGCAAAATTAAAAATAATAGGTGTTAAATATAAAAAAAGATAAAAACTTGATTTAATCTGTAATAATATATTTATTTATATACATATATACAAAATCCTCACACACATAACCGTTTGAAAAACAGGTACGAACACGAAATTTTTCTGTAAGTTTGAGAGAAATTCTTTTAAGATATATATATATATATATATATAATATATATATATATATATATAAAACTTTCTTCATAGCATGCAGAGTGTACGTATGAAAAATAAAAGTTTAGGAATTTTTTATTCTACAATTATAAAATAAAAAATAGTGTAAAAACTTTAAAAATTAAAATAAAATTCTTCCATTTTCACATTCTGTTAAGTATTATGCCTAGTTAAATGCAAAAAAAAAAGTCTTTTTTTTGGAACATTTTGAACCAAAAAATTTGACCGCTTAATTAATCGAACAAGAACTATTGGTTACTATTGATGTAATTTTGTACTAATATCGCGGCCATGGTAGCAGAGTGAAGACAAATAAGAAAAAAAAAGAAGAAAAAGGCACGGATTTTTATCTTAGACATCAAATTAGAAAAAATATTCTCTCACAGACGTATATATATTCTTGTTATTAATATAAGAAAAAGTTCTGAAGCGTAGCAAAAAAAAATTCACTTCACAGGACAAAAATTGTACATAGTGCTCATACATGGATATTTCGGCATAAATGCTTTCTAAAATTTCCTGAAATTCAAGGATATTTGAAAAAATTTCAAGGCCTCTCCTGCAGTGAAGTGTAAGCCGCGGTAGGTTGTGAATTTGTAGTAGGCATTGCTTCTGTAGACTGGTGGATATGTCCAGGGACGTCTTAAGACTTCTTGAGGCCCTGGGCTCCTACTCAAAAATAGGTCCTGGCCTCTAAACACCTCTCTATGACCCTTAAAAGTAGAGTATGTTCATAGCTTAAGTTGACAAATACTCGTACAAACAATAACCCGAAACAAACCTATGTGCATGACTTGCACTCATACAAATCCGCTCAACCCACTGCCGCCTTTTGACTGACGGAGTAATGATGGTGTATGATGGTAAGCCTATGCATGGACAATGCATAGACAATGCATAGCCTATGCATGGATCTATGCATGGACAATGATCATTACGTGTAACCAGTTTGAAATATCGTTCGAAATTTATTCCCGTTTGTCGGAGAATACAACCAAAAAAAAAAACATTTGACCGTTGGAATTATTTGAATCATTATCTTATTCATGCTGAGTCCAGAATAAGACGAGGTCCCTATTGTGGCCGAGGCCCTGGGCCTAGTTGGCCCATCCCTTAAGGCGTCCCTGAATATGTCTCGTTCATAAACAATCACAGCCAATTTAGCCCAGATAAAATAAAAGAAAACAATAATAATTTTTTTTTGTTTCTTGAGAAAATATCTATTTCTCAACATACGAGGAGTGTTTGGTCTCGTTGATTATAAAATGCGATTTTTATTTGAGGTTACTTAAATTCAAAAGTTTGTGTTGGTCGAAGAGTGCAAACTTAAATATCTTAAAGCAGTGTTTCCTATCATTAACATCGTTGCGGATCAGTCAACGTGCGATAATTTTATCGTGGGGGAGACATTGATTGTTTATATTTTAAAAATTTTGATTTAATACTTTTATTTTTTAATTTTCTTAAACATGCCTTCAGAATAAAATACAGTTTTTCCAAAAAAATAAATATAAAATGATATAGCATAGGGGTGTAAAGTGATTTCCATGGAAAGTCACACAAATCCGAGAGAAATACATTACAATAAATAAAATAGAAGTTACTTAATGTTCTTTGTCTGGCCAGGTACTATTTGATCCACGGACCGGCACCGGTCCGCGGCCCGGGACAACACATCACACGCAGTGCGGAATATTCCTTGTGACTTGTTTTGTATGACCGATGAGAATGTTGTGCAAAGAATGCATAATGTAGTTTCTGAAAACCGAGAAAACATTGGACGTAATAAAAAAAATTTCATGTGTTAATATTCATTTTTACTGTATAACACATTTTAGATTGTACAACGCCATAGTAACTTAATTAGGGCCTTTGCACTAAGAGGATCACCTGATTAAGTTAATGTGCAACTTCTTTAGGCCTGTAATTATAGATAAGTTTTCCTTATGAAGTATATTCCTTAAGCTGTAATAAAGTTGCCTTGAAAAGAAATTTTAATAAAACCTGGTTAATAATCATTTATTTAAAACAGACGAAATATGTATGAAATGTAGATGAACATAATGCATTTCGACCAGTGGCGTAACTGGTTATCCAAAGGCCCTGGTGCAAAAAGGGGGGGGGGTGAGCTCTATCTTGGTTGGATTTTATCAAGTAAAATTATATGAATATTTTAAATACACAAAACTACAATTTTTTACTATCTTCTCATTCTTGGCATTGTTTGTGCTTAAACGCACCACAGGTTTTTTTATCCCTAATATCAGTTTTATAATTCATATGTGCCCGAGTACTTACTGACGTTAAAAGGAAGAAGAAAAGTAATGCTATGCTACAAAACGTTTTTGGGGGAATCTCTGGCTATTTATTTGGGTCTATTGCAGATAGGAGAAAGATTGCAAAATATGGAAACAGAGGAAACTAGCTTACTACGAATCATTGTTATTAAAAATAGAATGTAACTTGGAAGGAATTGCCTTTCGTGTAGATTTTTTGAGATGTAATAATAAGTATGGTAAAATTTTTCATGCCCATTGGTAGCTACGTCACTGATTTCAAATACATTGAATTATTATACATTATAACTTACATTTAACTATTTACAATAGAGGGGAACTTGAAGCAATTTTTAAGATCGTGCTTCACATTTTTTTCTGTTAATATTTGAAATGAAAAAATATATTTGTTGTGCATTTTCAACTTTGAATACGTTTTAATCAATTCTCCCAAAACACATTAACAATTTGAATTACTTTTATTCCCCTCCCACTCTTCTTTTTTGAACAGGTTTTTGTTTTTCGAATTTTGATTATTTGAAGAGAGGGAGGTAATCTAATAAAACGTGTGGATATCATTGTATGAAGTATCTAAGCGAGAAATTTTTAGACCAAAATACCCAACTTTACAATGGGAAAAATTACATCGAAAAAATACTTAAAATAAGTTTTTGTGCTTTTTCACACTTAATTGAATTATTTTATTGCTTGTAATATACACATATATGGAATTAGTTCCTTCAATATGGATTTTTAACTTTTTATATCTAATGTCTTGTTAGGGAACTAAATCTTCTATTTTGGAATATTTGACTATCTATCTGGCTCTCGTTAAATCGAATTGAATCAAAGATAAAAATTTCTGTTAGTTTTGAAGAAAATAAAAGTTTTATTACTCGAAGTATATATTTTTAAAATTCTTATGCGAGTGTTTTTACTTTGAATAAGCACGTAGAAAAACATCTTTATGACCTTTTATTTAAAACTAAATAGCTTCTATTTTCGTATATGTAAAGATTGGTACAGTTTTAGGTGCAGTGTATAGATTTTTATAGTCGATAATAACTACCGAGTTTTTTCAATTCATTTATAGAAAAATTAATAATTACATAATTTTTAAACATTCTATATATTGCTTGGGATTATGTTTGTGTTAAATACGGAAATGTATTAACTGTAACATTATTACATATAAAACGTTTCTATAGCATATGTTTCATTAATAATTGCTAGCGTATGTTGATATTTTCTAAAAAATATGAATGTAAAAGTTTGATTGGAATCCAGACAAAAAAATAAATAACATTACTCATTTGTTGAAGATTTAAAGGTTTCTATATATAGTTAACGTAGACATATTATAGGCTGTATACATATTATCCTGTAATAACCTTGAATTAAAAAGTCGAATATGTATGTGATATTAAACTGTACTGTACAATATTATATGAATTGTATTTTTAAGAAATCATTAACCAGTTAACTGTGATTGACGTGTATACTCGGCATCGAGAAGTTGCAGGATTTTGTATTATGACGCGTATACTCGTCATGCGTAAGAATTAGTGAACACTGGCTACTTGGATTATAATTTTTGAGAAAAACAAACCATATTCTTAAATTTTAAGATGTTTAGAATAATTTGAGGCCAAGCCGGTGTAAGACAAATAAATAAAAAGTATGAAAAATTTAAGATGAACTCATGCTCTCTTGTATACACCGACTGACAGGGACGTCTTAAGGCATGGGCCCAAGGCCTTGGCCACAATGGGGGCCTCGTCTCGTTCTCGACTTAGCTTTGATAAGATAATGATTCGAATGATACAACAGTCAAATTTTTTTTCTGGTTGTATTCTCTGAAAAACTGAGAATTTTGAACGAAATGTCAACTGGCTACTCGTGATGACCACCGTTGATGTATAGGCTTAGACCTACCCCCATACATCATCACTCAGTCAGTCAAAAGGCGGCAGTTGGTCGAGTGGTTTGTGCAATTGTAAGTCATGCACATTTTTTTGTTTCGGGTAATTGTTTGTACGAGTATTTGACAAGGAATGCTAAAGTACTATATATATATATATATATATATATATATATATATATCTACATTTAACAATCATAGTTAAGGCCTACATTTGTGTAAGTGCCCAGGGCCTCAAAAAGTCTTAAGACGTCCCTGCCGACTGAAACAACGTATAAGTTCAAATAATGAATTTATGTGTGATGTTGATGTTTTTTAGATGTTAGCCTAAAAGAGGCAATAGCAAAAGTCAGAAAGTTGATTTCTAATAGAGTTCCTTCAGGCATAGTCAGCCATGGGACATATGCATGACATCGACCAGGCGCTTTGCCCATTGATAGTTGCTGGCCCGAAGTTACCTAGCTATCAAGTGGTATAAATGCCAATTATTTGATGTTACAACCATGTAATGACATTTGAGTAATGTCCCAATACCGTGCTGCCCAAAGAATAGTTATTTTATTGGGGTGGCAAAGGCAATGCTTTTTGGTTAGAGGACTAGGATCCCTCCTATAGCACCTACTCCAGAGCTTCTTTAGCGGCACGACGGGTATAAAATATTTTGTCAGTAAAGAAGGAAGAGTAAATCATTGTGTGTGCTTTGGTCTCCGAGTCCGGTCACTGTGTGTGTGTGAATTTCTCAAATATTCATAAAAACTTATGGTCAGAACCATCGATCTCCTGAACCCTTAACCAAGATAAATTATTTTATAGCCCCGCACATAGAGTATTAGTAATACGTATTAGTATAAGTATCTTTACAAAAAGTGTTAGTAATAAAATTGCCAATTTTCTAAAATAAACCCACTTTTTTAATCCAATATTTTAATAGCGACACTTACTCTGTGATTGAAGAGAATACTAGTCATTGCTTGATTTCCATGAAACACATAGTTGTGCGCTCACAAACGGGGCCTCCACAGTTGACCGGTTTACTTCCACATTTTCAATAAATATTGTTTAAGAATTCAACAAAATTATAAAACAATACAATATAATATTTTCAATGATGAATTATTTCCTACAAAATATCTTCAGAAAATGTTATTTCATACACGTATAGATGAATTCTACTATTTTTTTATTCATGTTTTTAGACATACTGATAAATTTTCATTGATTTAATTCAGTGAAATATAATTAATATTGCTTACAAAATTAAATAAGTATTCAAATTATTATCATTTTACCTAGTATTTTCAATTGACTCAATTTTGTTATCAGCAAAGTTACTTATATTTGGCTTACGTTGAGTTAAAAAAACTGAGAATCAAAATTAATCTAAAAGTTCCAGTTTTTCTTTTCAAATTATTAATACAGATAATTGTTGCAAGTCCTAATTAAGCAAAATTTCAAGGAAAACACTGATTCTTTTCTTTAAATAGTTATACTTCTAAGTTTTTGAAATTTTGGATTTCTTGCATATTTCACCATTTGTAAAATATTTATTTATTCGCCCTTCTATGCATAAAATAGTCACAAACATCTTACAGCAATCTGTTACAAAATAAGCCTGTTTTTTCTTGTCACGTGGAAAAGGATCCAATGATCAATGTTTCTTTTATAAAAGTTATGATCAAAAGTCTCTGTACTGAATATAAGAATAAATTGTAAAATAGATACGTATGAGGAAATTAATATTTCCTGCTATTCAAATAAAGAATTGATGACATCTTTAAAGCCATTTACTGGTACAAAAGAATAACAATTTACCTGACAGAAATGGGATGACTTTTCAGAGGTAATTATTGGGCTTATAACAAGAAAATTCATAACTAATACCGTAATGAATGCAATTGTGTAACAAGATAGAGCTGTACTGTTAAGGTGGCACAGGTCTAAGTTTTCCAGGTAGCTTAAAGAATTTTCTTAAGAAATAAATAAGAAAAATTTATTTGAGTGGCTTGCGATAACTTCATATTTTCATCCTGAATTTAAGCTAAGTAGTACCACATATTTAACAGGAAACACAATATTGAACTAAGTTTTTCTCTTCGTTATTGTTCCATTCAGCACAAAAATACCTTTTTCATTTGTTACATTTTATTTTTAGTTGGAATATATTTTAAAAAAATGTTAGTGATTAATTATAATTTAACAGGATATTAAATTTTATTTCTTATACTTTACTATGTAATCATTTTATCATATTGGGGAATTCTAATTTATTTTGATTATATATTAGTACAGGCAATTAATTATGCCTTTATTAAATATATTTATGGCTATGATGAATACATATTATATGGAAAAATCGTTTAACACGAAAATAAGGAAATTGAAATATTTTTTCGTGTTAAAGGACATTGAAAAAATTTAAGTTTATTGTAGTACATTTTATTTACTTAGATATGTATATATAAATGCATTTAATAAAAATCAATAAAATAAAATCATATTTAAATATAACGCAATTCTATTTTAATAATTAAAGTAATAGGGGAGATATTCGATTCCAAATCAACTCAAAAAGTTTCTTATTGTGAGTGAGTGAGTGAATATTAACGTCCCACTGCTCAGCTACACGAGGGCTTTTGGGGACGGTCCGCGTAATTTTGAACCATGGTCAAGTGACGCGGACGACACCTGAGCTGGCACCCCCTCTCCTAACTACCACACCACACCAATGGGAGGACGTTTGAGCTTTCGACTGATTTAACTTGCATCGGTCCCCCACACGGCGGGTCTTCAGTGGTACTGGGATCGAATTTATGGCATGCAAACCAAGATCCGATGCCTAGACTACTCGGCTACCGCGGCCGTTTCTTATTGTAATATGGTGTTTAATCAGGGGGGAAATATATATATATATATTTGCTTTAAAAACATTTCTTTGCTGCAATTTACTTTATTTATTTTATTACTAACGTACTTGCGTCTGCTTCCACAATGAATGCTAGTATAAAGGATTTATCATAAAAATATTATACACATTTATCTAATCATGAAATTGTTTCTTAGAAAAAGAAAAGAAAATTATGTAGAGCTGTAGAAAGCAGATAAGTAATTTTTAGATTATTATGAAGTCAGATATATAAAAACTCCGATTCACGTTGCATTATGGTAATACATAGTGATATATCCCAACATTTGTCATTAATTTATATTCACTTTCATCAGCAATTTATTTAATTATAGTTCCCTTTTCCGATCCTAATTTAGCACTTTAAAGAACATATTCAATATTTCTGACGAACTATTTAATATTTTTGCAACATTTACCGTTTTGTAGAAGGAAAGAAAAACAATCAATGTATTGGACCTTTTTATATAAATGTCTTACCAGATTTTTTGTTCAGTTTAATAATGTTCTATGTCTTAAAACGAATACATGAAATATTTCACAAAATTCGCAGTACTTTATTGAATTATTATTCTCTTAAGATACAAAATATATTTAAAATTATGAATTAAATATCATTATAAATACCGTTAAGTATGTAATGCACACTTTGAAGTTGTAAAAAGTACACATTCAACGCTATGATACTTTTGAAATTTACTTTTCTTCTTACCTTTTCTTGTTTTTAATTCAAGATAGTTAAATTCATCTTCAGCCATGGACTATTAAAAAGTAAAACACGTGAACAGCACTTTACTCAGTTATGTTTCATCTTTTTGTAGAATAAAAAACACAGAACATATTTTGCTCTATTTTTTTTTTAAATTTTAAATTGGCTTATCTGGCTAAAAATTGAAAAATAAAAGCTACACTGATAGTGAAGCTAGTTTTTGCGACTGTATTCTATTGCAGTCTACAAATAAATTGTGTATTGGAAAGAAGGTAGGTGTAGGGAGATATAAATACCCTTTTGTATGGATCTATACAATTATGAAAACCGAAGAAAATATTTACAAAAAAAAACACTTGTTTCTAACAGTTCTTTAAAAAAAATATTCTTTTTTTTTGTTACTTAAAGAATGTTTTTGGTTAGTCTAGGTCGGGGTGGCTGAAGTTTTTGAGAGGAGTACTACTGTTTGATAAAAAATAATTATGTGTGTCACTTTCAACTTTTATGGAAAAATGAAAAAAATTTTACTTATAGGTTTATTACGGAATTTTTACGCAAATAGCAATTTTTTGAATGCTATATAGTTTATGTAGTTAAAATTTAAAAATAATATAATAAGTAAGACGAAAGTACAAGCTTAGGTTTTATTGTTAGTAAACTTTTTACAAGTTCAATCAATTAGGTTAGCTATAAAATAAAAATGAGGAATTTGAATTATTCAATTCGAAATAATTATTAATGCGGCTTTTGAATTATTATTTTTTTTACCAAGTCATCTATATTAGAATTAGCTCTTGTAGAAGCTAACAAAATTAGAGGTTATTATAGATGCACATCAGTTAGTGTTGAGTGGTATTTGTTTCATTATGTTTGTGTGTAGAAGAGAACATTTATTCGCTACATATTTTGATCCAGATTTGAGATTTTTTTGTCTATGATAACCCCACTTCAATAAAATTGTTAAAACTGGCTATTTATCTTTTCAAAAAATTTTGTTTTGAAAAATGATTAATCTTTCAAAATTTTTCAGTAAGTCTTAACGTTCCTCTGTTACAGCTCCACCGTACCGCGGGTTGTCCACCTCTAGGCTAGGTCAATCCCATAAGTGCAACAATTAAAAATGATTTGTAAACTTATAGCTTACAAAAATTTTAAAAGTTTGAAATAGAGAAAAACTTTTATAACATTTATAATTGTGTGGTTTACTATAGATAAATGAAAGAGAAAAAATGAAACCAAAAGGGGATTTTTTTGCATATTTTATATGCTTAAGGATGACTGGCTTGACAGTGGATCGGATCAGAGGGGAGTTAGATGGTCGTTTCCGGTTCACGGTCCTCTAGATTGACACCCTTGTTATAAATGAAAGAATTAAGGTAAGAAAATTGTTCCCAAAGAAATTTATGCTTACTCGCGTTAAATTTTATAGTGAAAGCTTTTTATTTTTAATTCATTAATTTCATCATTATTAATTTAATTAAAAATTTTAATCTAATTATTAATTGCTCAACTTCAGTTAGCTGTGTATATTACTTAAGAGGAAATATTTATAAAAAGAAATAAAAGGATTCCCCGCAATCAGTCCTGAAATTTCTGAGTTAAATTAATTAAACTTTAGGAAACTGATGCCAATGAAAATGGCTAATCTATTTAGTTAAAAAATGAGTAGTAAATGGATCGTATTTCAGGGATAATACTAATGATCAGTAGCGTATACAGACGTGTAGGGACAGTAGCATGTAAACGTGTAGCGTATACAGACACTTGTGCGGGAGGTTACATTCTACACCAGGGCACGCGTGCCACGGTGGAGTTGTAATAGTGGCACGTGAAGACTTATTGAAAAATTTGAAAATACAATAAAAAATAACAACTTTTTTCTTACAATTTCATTGAAAAAAAATTGTTAGTTTTAAACGAAAAAGAAACTCTTAAAATTTATTTTAAATACGCTTAATTAATTAAATTATATAGCAGAAAATCATCATGTATGGAATACTAAATGTTACGTGCGCTGGCTTTCCAAAGGAAAGTGCACTCGTGAGATTTTGAAATTTGAGGATGCGTGTTTTGGAACATCCGGAAGAAAGCAATGAGCCATTCGCGTAACGTACACCCCCACAACCCTCGCAACGCGTGGAGGGGGCTTGACTACCTCCAAATACCTACCCTTTGTAAAATCCAACTTGGAGGCCCAAAACCTTAGTTTTCAGGGAGGGGGGCAAATGTTCTCCGTTACGCCACGACAATGAAGTGCCCGGTGAGTGCTTGCTACTCAAGAATGAAGACTAGCAATGGGATCAAGCTGTTCTTACCGATATTTGGGATATTTAAATAATTTAAATTTAATATTACAGGGAAAAAAGATTGTATTTTTCCTACCCTAATTGGTCATATATCTTTTGTAAACAAACTTTTGCACCTTTATCTCTATTTTGAAGAAAAAAAGATTAACTTGCTTAACCATAATGCGGTAAATATCTACCAAAGTTAATTATGCTCCGAGCTATAATAGATTTAAAAATTTAATATTCATTTTGAAGGATTCATTCAGTGCTGCTTTGGATGATTTTCAAAAGGTTAAAAAAGTGCTCATCTTTTCATAAAACCTTTTTCAATTTTTCAACCAGACGTTAATTATTCCCACCGAAATCCAAATCGAAATTATTAACTTAATGCACCATACTAGACTGAAAAGCAAGTACAAAGAACTTATTTCAATTTAAGTGCTCCAAATTATATTGAATGTTGAAAATTTGAGCCGACAGGCAATTTTCCAAACTTACATGATATGCCTGTCAGATATTGTTGTAGTTTGGGATCAACATTTGTTAGTGATCAAATATTTTCTACTATAAATTCTATTTACTTATTCTAGTTTCTATTCTAAATTAACTGATATACACCAAAAACAACTTAATTTTGTAACATCCTCAAGAACTAATCCTAATGTAGAATGATTTGGTAAAGAAATTACAAATTCAAAGGCCACATTAATCAAGTTTTTATTTTATACCTAAAAAGTGTATTAAAATTAAAATAAAAAGTTTATTAACAATAAAAATTAAGTATTTATTACATTATTTTCAAATTTTTACTACTCAGACTTTCACAAAAAAAAAATGCTATTTCTGTAAAATTTTCATTAGCCAATAAGTAACATTTTTTCACTTTTTTATATCCTTTTGTTTGTTGGAAAAGTTGAAAGTGGCATGCATAATGATTTATTATCAAATAGTGGCACTTACCAAAAAGGTTGGCCATCCCTGTTCTAAACAAAAGACAAAATCGCCAAGGGATAATTTGTAGGGTAAAAAAAAATTCTGTTGGTCTATGACAGTGGCCTTCAAACTTTGTCGACTCACGGAACCTTTAAAACTATAACAAATTTCCGGGAGCCCTATCTAAACCTTAGACGAATGTATCAGAATAATGTTTAAAGTAGATCATGTTATAGTTACATCAAGTAAAGACAATTAAAAAATACTGTACTTTTAATTAAAAATTTTTAACAAAACATTAATGTAATTTATTTATTAGTTCATACTCCAAGTGCCATCTATCATTGCATTATATTTAGTAACCGGAATATATGTGTTTGCACTTTTGCATAAATTGTCCAAGTCTACGTCTGTTGAAGCTGCCTGCAATCACATTTCATATTCTGCGCGTCTATACTTTGTTTTTGTTGCCGCATACCTTGAGAAGTATTCGTAACTTAAATATGTTGTTAAGAATGACGTTAATGTTTATTACCACTATATGAGAGACTTCTGTGTATTCTTCAAATTAGCAGCCTAAAACTTAGGTGTTGTTCCTGCTTAAATTCAGATTTTAATGTTGAATTTGTTATGAAGTTAAACTGTTCTTTTTCCTTCGTTGACAAGCATTCGAATTTATCCATTCATGTTCGGTTTTCTTCTCTGGGAAATATTATTTTACAGGCGTTAGGTGATTGTTTTGGAAATTCACCGCCACCGAACCACATTCATATTCGGTTTTCTTATTGTTCTCTTCGAGAGTATTCATAGACGTGCCAGTGCTAATTACGAGATCAGGTTTTCGAAAGTATAATTTATTCAGGATCAAAAACATTTACTATCTATTGAAGTAAACTTAAAAATATACTTAACTTTAAAAGCATTTAAAGAAAAAAAATCATTCGGGGACCCGTTCTCGTGGATACGCGCGTCGCTCTAACACAAAAACATCCAGTGCCGGATTACTCATTAGGCAGAGTAGGCAATTGCCTATGGACCCCACGCTTTTTAGGGGCCCACAAGAGCGTGTTCTTTTTTCTGTTAGTGCACCAAAAGCAGGATAAAGGGCACCGAGAATTCGGCAGCCTAGTGGCCTCCATGTCGTTTAATCCGACACTGAAAACATTTATACCTCCTTTCGTCAACTCCACGCCATCATATGCATTTAAGATGTTGCCACCTGCAGATGACAAAACGTTCACGGATCGGATTCAAACCGGATTCGAGACCCGAATTCGAGATCCCAGCACGGAAATTGGAAAAACATTAACTATAGTTTTTATAAGCTGTCTAACACTTATGGATATTTTTTCATTTTTTTTAAAGTGCTTCATTATATAATCTGTAACTCTGTTGTTTTTTTCTATTTAATTCTATTCTACCAAGTTTTGTAAAACGTTGCACTAACCAGGATAAAATTATTTTGCGAAAACCACAGGACCATAAACAACAGAATATTTACAATCTAGGTAGTACATAAAACAAAAATGTCTCCTATTTAATATTCCTTTATTACATTATAATAAATATACCAGGACATTACTAAAAAGAAGCTGCCCAGCACCGAATTTATTTCTTAAGTTCCTGATTGGGACATGTGTTGGGAAACACGGTTTTATATACTTGTGGTCCTACAATCTCAATAGAGAACACATAAATCTACTTATTAGTTTTCTATTCGAATTTTTATTTTGACTCAAACCCCTGGATTCACTTTGTGGAATCCCAGAATTCCGTGGAACACAATTAGAAGACCACTGGTCTATGGGATGGCTTAACCCCCAAACCCTGCCCTTGTGGACGGCACGAATAACGATAACATGAAAGATAATCAAGCATTAGTGTTAATGGTTAATTGTCTCTTGAATTGCTATTTAATTGTAAATTGTTGTCTGAATCTTTATGAAATATTAAAAGTACTTGGTAAAACTAAAATTAAAATTGGCAAATATTTTCACATTATTGTTCATGTCTTCCGTTAGTTTTTCAGCGTCATATATTTCTTTGAAAGGAAAATTGTATAAAAAAGGTGCCACATTTTTATGTGCCGTAATATCCGGCGTATAAATAGGATCGTAATTTACGGAGTCGTGTTATACGCCGGGTATAAAAATAATAGCTTGAAAAATGAAAAAGATGAACATAGAAAAAAAATTAGACTTTTGCATGGATCGAAATATTGTTCATTTAAAAGAAATGAAATTTCTCTATATATAATGAACTTAAAGGGTTGTAGCTCCGGAAATATACTTTTTTTTTTCAAAAGTCTGAGACATGTCTCGAATATACGAGTATTGCATACGTACATTTCAGGTTTTTTCACACAAAAAGGAGGTGCGCGTTATACGACGAATATATCTAAAAATTAAAAATTGCAGCTCTAAAGTATAAGTGCGCGTTATACGCCGGATTTTACGATAATTTTAGTCATTTTAAAAATGTTAAATATTTAGCAACATATCAAAAGTAGTAAATGCTTTCCTCCAAACAATGAATTCTTGCTGCCCTAAATATCTAAAAATTAAAAATTGCAGCTCTAAAGTATAAGTGCGCGTTATACGCCGGATTTTACGATAATTTTAGTCATTTTAAAAATGTTAAATATTTAGCAACATATCAAAAGTAGTAAATGCTTTCCTCCAAACAATGAATTCTTGCTGCCTAAATATCTAAAAATTAAAAATTGCAGCTCTAAAGTATAAGTGCGCGTTATACGCCGGATTTTACGATAATTTTAGTCATTTTAAAAATGTTAAATATTTAGCAACATATCAAAGTAGTAAATGCTTTCCTCCAAACAATGAATTCTTGCTGCCCTAAATATCTAAAAATTAAAAATTGCAGCTCTAAAGTATAAGTGCGCGTTATACGCCGGATTTTACGATAATTTTAGTCATTTTAAAAATGTTAAATATTTAGCAACATATCAAAAGTAGTAAATGCTTTCCTCCAAACAATGAATTCTTGCTGAAAGTGAAAAGTACGATACTCCCCACCAGTGGCTCGCAAAGGAGGGGGGATCTGGCCCCCCCCATAGTCCTTTATGTTTTTTTTGATTAATTATAATCTTATATATATAGTTTGTATAAAATTTAATTAAGTATTTGTTATTAATAATTAATTTTTTTTAATGAATGTGTGTGCTAACTTTTTATTCGATCATTTATTTTCTACTTTTTTTTGTTCCCGTCAATCCTCAAAATCAAAAGAATATATTGGTCGGCGTAACGGGGTATAGGATACGAAAAGGGTGGACTTTCAACCCTGGACCCTCTCCGCTTGAAAAATTCCTGCGGGCGCCACTGTCCCTCCCCCTACTCCTCTTCTTTTAGTTTGCATGTTTTTCAATCATTATTGAGATCACTATTATTTGAAAAATTGAAAGTAATTCTTGTAATTTTACTTTCAGTATAATATATCGGTAACATTCCTTCTGTATCACAACTTTCTTAGAGATTCCAACGAAAATAAAATAATGAGATTGTATACACATAAATCTCAATATCTGTTTCTTTTACTTGTTAAAAAAAAAGCAAACTATTTTTCTACTTGAAAATATTTCTGTATCGTTATCACTCAGTTAATAAAAGAATTTTTTTAATAACATTTAATTATGAACTTAAAAAAATATTTCAAATGTCATATTCAGTGAAATAATTCATTAAAGGGAGCTTTAAAAATTCGGTTATTGTTTTCCAGTAAAGTGAGCTAAATGCCGAGTTTTCTAGTAAAATAAAAATTTGAAATTTTCAAACGCATCGTTATTTTTCTAGCAAATTTCTCTCAATTATTTTTTTATAAAATAAATTAAAAACACATTATTTACGGTGATACTGTAAAGTGCTCTGGGAAATGGTGTTAGTGAATCCTATATAATTTATAATAGTAAAATTAATCCCACACAAACGTTTAATTATTTATGTTGAATCTGAAAAATATCCTTAGACTAAATAGAGTTCGATCTTGTATTCTTGATAATTTTTTTCATGTAGTACAGATGGGGTGACCAGCCTTTTTAGGAAGAGTGCACTATCTGGAAAAAAAAACATTATATGCGTGTCACTTCCAGCTTTTCCAACAAACAAACAAATATAAAAAGTTTGAAAAAGTATTAATTATAGGTTTATTAAGGGATTTTTACGCAAAAAGCATATTTTTTATGTAAGTCTAACTAGTGGAAATTTAAAGATAATGCAATAAATAAAACAAAAGTACAAACTTAAGTTGTTTTTTTTCTGTTAAATAAACTATGTATGTGTTCAATCAGTTATGATTGGTAGAAAATGAAAATAAATGACTTGAGACATTTAATTCTAAATAATTATTAAATTGTCAGTACTTGCTTCATGTGGTTTTTGAATTTGTATTTTCTTTACTAAGTCAACTATATTAGAATTAGCTCTTGAAATTATCTTATTTTAGGTGCATATCAGTTAATTTTAGGCAATATTTTGATTTTATTTTGTTCAAATTGAAAATCTTTTTTATGAAAATGTCTGACAGCCAGTTCGTGCAAATTTGAAAAAATAATTGTTGGTACAAATTTCTAAAATTTAATATATAATTTGGATCATTTGCAATTGAAATAAGTTCCGTATATTTGCTTTTCAGTGTAGTATGGTGCTGTGGGTCAATAATTTCGCTTTGGATTTCAGGTGGTTGACTATTAATATTTTGCAGAGAAAATGAAAAAGGATGCGTGAAATGATTAGCATTTCTTTATCATCTTAAAAATCCTTATACCTAGCCCTGAATGCATCCTTCGCAAAATGGATAGTAAAATTTTAAATCTATCATAGCTTGGAAGAGTATTAACTTTAGTGCTTAGTTGATGCCTTATTGTGAAATGTGTTAAACTTTTTTCTCCAAAATCGAGACAAAAAAAAGCAAAAGTTAATTTACAAAAAAGATACACGACTAACAAGGGTATGGAAAATCTTAATCCTAAATTTAGATTATTTAAATGCCCCATAATATCGATAATAAAAGTCAAATCTGATAATAAATCTACATTGTTGTGTAGCAAGCACTTACTAGGCATCTCATTATTTTCTTCCAGATATTTTATATTCCAAAATCTCGCGAGGGCACTTCTGTTGGAAGGCCAGAGCACACAGCAATGAAGGAGTACTTACTCTCGTTGATAATATTCTGTTGTGTGTTTCAAATAATTACATGTATTTAAAATAATCTTTTTTTTTTGTCTGAGACAACCAAACTTTAATAAAACTGTAAAAAAAATTATTATTTTTTTCATTTTTTAAAAAATTTTCAATAAGTTTTTGCGTGTCACTGTCACAACTCCGCAGTGCCACACTGCGGCACGCGTGCAGCGGGTTGGCTACCTCTGATCTAAAACAATATCTTCAAACTACATTTAAATAAGTATATTTCAAAGATTTTGGAAATTTTTCTGCTCATACATTTTCTGAGTGACATTTTATCTGTTTGAAGAGAGATGTTTCTTTTGATGAAATAAAAGCTTGTGGCAAAAGTGCAAGAAACGGCCAAATAACCCAATGGTTCCCGAACTTTTTCAACCCACGGCGTCTTTTTTGACCAATAGTTTTCCCATGGTACTCTATCTAAGTTTAAGTATTACTAAATCATACATACGTGATAAATTTTTTACTGTCCGTGGTACCGCTGCGAAGACGTTACGGTTCACCAAGGTGCCGCAGTTCACGATTTGAGAGAAAATCCCTATAATCAGAGTGAAGCAAATTAATATTCAGAGTGTTCAATAGAATTGATTTTTCATATGTATTTTAATTTTAAAAATAGAGATCCTTACATTTATTTTTCTAATAGGCTACTAATGAAATGGAGCATTCGCGAAAATTAAAAATGGAACTTATAAAACCTGTAAATATAATCCCATTCCTATAAGTTTAATTTTTTTGGAGCATTATATATATATATATAGTTTCAATTGGATTATCAATGCACTTTTGTTTCTTCAATGCATCTTGTTTCTGTTCAGTTAGTGTTTAGTACAACATTTTTGCTTAATCGCATATATTATAATTTATTACAATTAAACATATTTCTGTCCGAAAGTAAATATTTTGTAATACGTCTATTTTCATGTGTATATTTTGTAAATATCTTTGGATTACGCCCGTTTCTTTTGAAAGTGATACTCAGTTGAAAACATTGACTTTTGAAAGAAATAACTGTGTGTGTGAAGAAATTTATTATCTGTGTGTTGAAACTGTAATGTTATTGAATCATGTTTTAATAGAAATGGGGATTAAATACATATTAGAGTAAAATTCAAATTACGCTGAAGTTTAATGAATGGTAATCGCATCAAAATATTATCATTAAGGATTTTAGTGGTGATAAATTGTTACCATTAATTTTTGATAACAAAAGAGACTCTTAACCGATATCATTCACCAAATTCTCAGATGTGAAATAACTAGATTATTTTTACTACTATACTCATCTTAACCCCTTAATTGGTTTGCCCACACAACGAACGAGCTACAGAAAGCTCCGCACAACAGGTTTGTCCGTATGCTGTACGCGCACTGATGTTTCTGTAATTTGCTCATATTTTGAATTCTTATAGTGAGATTATTAGTGCTAGTATGTGTTTTTAAGGGACTCAGTTTGCCCCTAGTACTGAAATACTTCTCATCCGGGATTTTCTTTGTAATGAAGTTGAGAATTTTTCATTGAAGGCAGGAAGGAATTCAGATTCTTGAAAATATTCGGTAACGAACAGGGATTGGCATGACAATGTGTAATTTATTACTTGAAAAGAAATGAAAATGGAAAGATAATCCGAAAAGGCTTATATTATCTCTGTCCCCATTGCAATGAAAGACTTAGTATTACACCAGGGGTATCAAACTCGCGGCCCGCGAGCCACATGCCACCCACAATGAGCATTTTGCAGCCTGGTCAATATATTGGCAGACAATAATGTATAATAAAATATCAAAATTTCTCCCCAAATAGGAAAGATAGTAGTAGAGAAGATATGTCAAGAGGCAGGGCGTACATATATAAAAGAACAAGAAAAATCAAATATGTTTATTATAATATATTATTCGTAATAAACCTACGTTTCTATAAATATTGATTTTCTTTTTGGCTCACCTTAAGTTAAACTTTGTTTATTTCGCCCAAGTCAGCCTTTCAGTTTGACACCTTTGTATTAATTACATCATACTTCAAATAGTGTACACACACACACACACACATATATATATATATATTTTGAAAAAAGAGGTAAGAATATGAAATTCTGTTGTAAGTATGAGATAAATACTTTTAAGATGTATGAAACATTCTTCACAGCATGCAGAGTGTATTTTTAAAAATTAACATTTAGGTTTTTTTTGTGTTCCACAGTTATAAAAAATAAAAAATAGTATAAAAACTTTAAAATTGAAAATTAAAACAAAATTTTTCCATTTTCACATTCTGTTAAATGTTATGGTTAATTATACGTAATAAAAAATGTGCCTTTTTTAAAAAAACATTTTGGGGGGGGGGGATTGATCGAAGCAGCCAAAACTATTCCAGACATTGATCTTTGATGGAATCAGATCCCGAACTTGAAGTTTTCGATAACAAAGCTCCAATTTCATTTATTAAATTAATCCATATAATTTGAGTTTTAGTAATACTAGGTAAGACACTATTCATATAGAAATGTCAGGTTCTATTCGTGTAAATATTTATTTCCGCTTAAAATATTTTCTAAAAATCGGTTGCATGACCATTTCAGTAGGTCAAAGTTACGAAACCGACCTTTTTCGGAATGATCACGACCCGAAGCCTCTCATAAGAGCCATGGACATCTCCTTATTGAATTCAGCTATAAAAAAATTCTGGAAGATTTTACAAAGAAATTTCTCATACAAGAGGTGAGTTTTGAATGTTCCACACTCATTTTAAATAACAGGTAGTTGTTTGTGTTTAATGAGATTCATATAGAAGTTTTCATTTTGATATTAAAAATCATCCATTGCAAACTAAAAAAAGGCTTTTATTTACAAAATCTCGACCTATGTCTAAAAAGTTTAATAATGAACCAAAAACACATAGGGGTGTAAATAACAGAGAATTCTTATAAAGAAAAGTATTGGCCAGCAATCCATAAAATAATTTTAAGAAAAACAAAGCTGAGATAATATTAATTAACGACGAAAGGTGTGCGCAGGACATGTCCTCACTTCATTTGTGTAAATGTTCCTATCATTTGGTCAATCTTGTATCTCTCTCCAGTTCTTCATTGAGCAGGAAAAAAATTACCTCTGTCATGAAAATCTTTAAACCTCAATATTATATACAATCAATTCCTTAAAAAATATTATTATATCAATTGCATAGGTATCCTGATCAAATCTTGTACAAGATACACCCTTACACAAGCAAATTTGTTTCACGGTTAAATTATTTTCTACAGCAGCGGTTCTTCAACCTCGTACTTTCAACGACTCCTCTTTTCATTTTAGGTGCATTTAATTGAGTTTCTAATCAATGGCGTCCATTTTGGTTTAGAACAAAACTAAGAAATATTCTTGCTTTCTGAACTATTTTTACTAAAATGACATGTTTTTCTGAGACAGATTGAGTGAAATGAGAAACATTTTTGTGTAATGTCATGCTTATGAATAAAAAGGTGTTGCGTTCCAGAAAAATATAATTTTTCTTTAAACTTTTTTTGCAGTGACTCGATAGCCCCAGATGAACCCTGATCTTCTCAAGAAGCTTCCTCCATGCCAATATTTTGAAAGAACCAGTCCTTCAATTCTTGATCTCTGAAATATCAAAATTTCTTTCGACGTAGTCAATCCATCTGAGTTATGGTCTAGCTCTAGGACGAGTGTCCATAGGTTCAGACAGGAAAATTCGTCTTATAGTGCTCCCTTTTATATGGATCTTTTATACTTCCGATTAATTAAAATAAAACTGGAAAAGAAATTAATTATTTCTTAACTTCTTTAAGTTGACACTAGCTGCGTAGGTATAAAATGCATAGATTAAATACAATTGATCGAATAAAGAACTAGAGATAAAATAATATGTGCAGATAAATGCATAGATAAAATAAAATGCATAAAAATTAAATAGAATTTCGTTTTTTGCATTCTTTGAGATTCTGTATAACGAATCTCGTCTTTGTACTTAGAGTCTTGTCTGACGAGACAGCTGCCAAAAATGAATTAAAATTAGAAATACTAATTAACATACTTTAGATTCAGACTAAAAGAATGTTTTAATGATTGTCGAGTGTAATCAAATGTATTATTAGAAATGAAATCCGCAATAATCAAATAAAAAAAATTTCAAGTTAAACATTTCATATAAAAATAAAATAACCTCAAGTAAAATGTAAGAATAAAATATTGTATTTTTAAAATATAAAAAGCTTTAACATGTGAAAAATTTATATATATATATATATATATTCAAATCTATATAATTGTCTCATTCCCATTCATTTCTTTAAAATCATAGCATAACTTCTGAGCTTAACATTTCACTTAACTGAAAAGTTCAGATTCAAGGCAAAAGAGTTATTAGATATATTGTTATATTTAATTTGTTATTATATAAATAGTAAATGAGAGCACATTTTTTATTTTTCTCTCCTTTATTCTTATAATTTCTAGCCTTATTTTTTTAATTCGTTTATTGTACATGCTAAAAAAATGTTACGGATATATGTATATTCTTGATTTCTAAATCTATGAGGTAAATTTTGAAGAGTTGTAAAGCTCCCTAAGGAGAAAAAGTTTTATATAAAAATTGTAGCCTGGAAGTGAGTTTTGAAATACACACACAAAAAAAATTAGTCGGAATGGGGAAGCAACATTATTTACTTACACGTCACCTGAAAGGCTTCTTTATAACAATTTTTACAACAAATACATCAAAGACAGAAGGCGAAGTTTCCACATGGAAACAGATACTCCACCAACCCATTCTACGTATACAACAAATACTCAAAATTACGACTGTTGATAGTAATGCAAACTTGGTTCAGCCCAATGGAATGATAGGCGAATAATTTCAAAGATGGAAACATTTCGGGATTTACTCTCTCTCTCTGCTTATAGTTCTTACAAAGAGTGCGTTGAAATCACATGTGTTATTCATATATAGACGATTTTTACGCACAATGATACATGGGTGCAATACTCAAGTAAACAGCAAATCAGCAAACTGCATATTTAAATGCATTCTATCAAAGCTTTTCCGTAAATGCTCGAGGGTTTTATAAGCGATTTATTCATACGACTATATCTCCTACCAATACAATCCGAAAACCGATGCTATCGTGCTATATTTTCTAGAAGAGACTTTGGCAAAATTGGGGCCAGATGCTTCTATCGACGTTTCAATTAAAATGATATTTCAATTTGTTCGTATATCAGCCCATTTCAATAAGGATGTCACTTTTAAGGTGCGATGAATTATTTTTTGTGTTGTAAAATAGTCTGATAGCCAAATTTAGCTACTTGATAATTTCTATAAGATATATTTTTCAGGGAGAAGTCTGAAGCCCCTCATCTATTAGACCAATGATTCCCAAAGTGATCTATATCAACCCGTAGGGGTTAATGACGTCAGCGAAGAAATAATTTGGGGGTCCATGAGGTGAAATGGGGGTCTACAATAGACCAAATCAGACCGTGACTTTAATTTTAAAAGAAAACTTAGTCAAGTGGAAGCCAGAATTACCTATTTAACAGATTTATTTACTAATTTTACTTAGGTTTACTTGCAGTTACAAGGAGACAGCATAAATGCTATTAAAAAAGGACAATAATTTCAGTGTTTCTTGCCAGAATTAAGCTAAAGGAGTATAATATTGGACATCGCGAATTTTACCATTCTCAATTTGTCAGAAAAATGTTTTAATCTATATTCAACTTTTAAAATCCTTTATTCAGATTTTAGAACTAGGTTTGAGAATGCTTTGACTACGGTAATACCTCAGTAGGCAACGAATTCATGTGGTCACATTAAAAAAAAACAACCAAATGTCAGATTAAAAAAAGGAACTTATTGGAATAGCCACTAACGATGATTTGAAAGTAAAGTTTAGAAATGGATGTCAGCAATTTTGGCTTTAAAAATATCTGCCTGTTATTTTTATCCCGAAATGGGGAATATCTTGAGAAAGTTTGTAATTGCTTTTCCAAGAGAAAGGAGTTTCAGCATAGTTGCCAATCTCCAAAAAAAAAAGGGGGGGGGGAGTAGAATAAAAAAGAAAGTAAAATTGGACTCTACTAATCGAAGAGATTTAGAGTTAAACCTGACAAAATTAAAGCCAAAATTGGAAATTGGTTATTAAAACCCCAGATTCATCCCTTCACTGTTAAAATCCTTTTTTATTACTCAGTTATTTTACGTATTAATTCAATTTTAATTAATCCATTGACATGCGTTTCGTATAAGTTTTAAAAATTCTACGCTTCAGTACAGTTAAAAACCTAAAACTTTTAAAGTAAGTAGGGCTATACAGCTGTCAAAAAATATTTAAGTTGATAAATTTGCAAAAATTCTATTTTAGGTAAGTAGGAAACCAAAGAACATGACAAGGGGTCTGTGAGACAAAGTTTGGGAACCTCTGTATTAGACTATTCTTTTCTCATTTCTCCAATGCTAACCAAGATGGTATGGATGGATTAGAGTGTGTGTGTATCAAAAAACGTGTCTTTTTTTCCTATACCAAAACATATTGGTTTTAATAAGTTGTACCAATCTTCAGAGTTTTTTCCGATTTTAGGACACCCTGCATTATAATTATAATAAAATGCAAAAAAAAAAAAATACAGGTTTAACATTTGAATTCACAATAAATGTGAACTGAAATTATTAAATATACTAAGGACTTTATATTAATTAGTCATTTTAATGGTACAATTGTATGAAATCTTATTTTGTTGTGTTTTTATAAGTTTTTTTCTCCTTTCTTTTCAGTGCAGAAAAAGCATCTTTATTTACTACTGTGAAATGACATAACTTGTACGAAGGGAAGCTCATTCAAGATTTCATTTATAATCTTAAGGAATTAAATCAAAATTTCTGTAACACTCAATGTGCAGTTTAATACTCATTTTATCATAAAATTATAATAGGGGGAAAATAATTTCAACCCTTTCGCGCGCGCGACTAAGGGAAAAATTTTCCCATTTTAAAATTAGTGTGTGTGTGTATGATCGTTGTATTTAATTATAACATATTTTTTTGTGCAGAATGTGGAATATATGCCGAATAGAATTACGTAACCCGAAACGTTTCGGGGAAGGAAAAAAAAAGAACTATCAAAAAGCAATCAATTGACGCCAATGATAAAACGCCCAGAGATGTATTCTTATTTCAATTCATTGTGCCTGCAATAATATATTACTATTTTTTAAAATATTCGGTAAGTATAATTTTTAGTGCAACGAAAACAAATGTCTGATATGACAAATATTTCTATTTTTATACATTCTCATATAAAATCACTCCCCTAAAAAAGAGAGCCTGCACGTGGTTATGTATTTTTCTTGTGATTTCACTTCTAAACAAAGTAAAATGAACAGTTACTGGACTATAAGATTGCTAAGGGTAAATATTGGTATGCAAGATTAATATATTGATCTCACAGGCAAAATCTAAAAACTACAAAGAACTGGGTGCATTTATTTGTAAGTGTGTAGGGGTTTTTCTTCTATGTTTGCAAATTATCAAATCCTAACTATTGTTGTTAATAGATCACTTGAACTCTTTTTTTGCTTATTTATTTTTTTAAATTAAATTTCATATGTGTGTCAAATATTCTCTCACACAAATCCCACATTTTTACCTTTTTTTAGGCAAATGCTGTCGCTCACTTGTTGATTCTCGAGCTCGCGCGGATATTAATTTTTCCTCACACAATAACTTTTAATTTTTTAAAGCTTAATATAATTTAATTTTTAAGTTATTAAATTTTATGCTAAACTTTTAAATACCTCTGTTAGAGAGGTATTAAACGTAAAAGAATATTTATTTTCCTAACCTAAACAGCTTTACTTTTACGAATAATTTACATGAAAATAGCTTTCGATTAAAATTCCAGAAATGCAGAAAACTAATAAAACCGCTTTCTAATGTATATTTCAAAGATCCTTTCTTAAGAAATATACTAACATTGAATAATTTTAGCTTTAGATATTTTTTTATTCAAAAACGTTTATAAATTTTAGTAGCATTAATTTTTATATATCTAATAATTATTATTTTTGGCACTTTTTTTCCCTTCAAATTATCAAAAATAATTCATTATTAAAAGTGCAGAAGCAATTCCGATATACGATTGTAACTGAAAAACCCTTGTATTGATTAAATTATTTTAAGAAATTAAAGCTGGTAGATTCCCTAATTCTCACGACTTCTTTGCACCAATATATTACAATTTATTTTGAATTTAAAGTCACAGTACCGACCGCATTTGTACATTTTTGTGACCTAAGACCCCTACTGAAAATTCACACACACAGTGTTCAAGCAAATATTGACTATTTTTTATTTGCGGCACAATCTAGTCATAAAAATAAATTTTAAAATTAAATATCTGATTAATCTATGCCTTCTCGACTACGCCCATTTAACTGCTGTGATTTTGGGCCATGGCCCAAGCTTTTTTTGGAGGGAAAATCGTACCCTCGCACCATACCGATAGAATGGATTTTATTAATGATGGAAAAAATTTTTGCTAATTGTTCGTGTATAACTACTTTTCTTTTGATCTTTTAACTAAAAAGTTATGAAACATTGAGTATACTAATATAAGTTGTGATTTTTGACTGTAAATGAATTGGGTCTCGAAATAAATTTTAATTTGTTTTCTCAAATATATAAAAAAACATTAATCTCTTCTTATTTCTCGAGGATTTAAGTAATAGGATCATGTATGCCTGTCATTCTTTATATTTATGTATATATATATGTATTTGATGTATTGCATATTGTGTGCATTTTCCTGAACTGTATCGAATTTCTTTGTTTCGTAAGCAATCCTAAATTGTTTAAATCCCAGTTTTCCTAATAAAAAGAGAAGCAATTTTAAATACCTATTGTTAAATTAAGCTGTAGCCAGTGGCGCCCACAAGGAGTTGGGGGTCTGGACACCCCCCCCAAAGCCCTTGATTTTTTTCAATTGATAATCCTAAGTATATATAACGTACAGTTTAATTAAGTACTTGTAATTAACAATTAATTTTATTAATTAATGCTAATTATAATTCAATAATTTATTTTTTACTGTTTTTTGTTAACAAAATCAGAAGCACCAATTGGTATTGTCTTGAGGTATGATACAAGTTGGGGGACTTTCAACCATGGACACTTGAAAAACTTTTGTGTGCGCTACTGGCTGTAGCTTATGACATCTGATATTTTTGAACCAGTTTCATGTTTTTATTATGTGAACCCAGAAGGACTAATATATTTTAAAAATTAGAAAATTTTCATTTCCTCTGTAGACAAAATTTTTACTTGTTTATTACATGAAAAAAAATCAACTGAATAACTTAAGAAAAATAATTTTCTTCTTAATTTAATACATTCGTTTCCTCTTGCACATACAACACTGAATTTCAATGATAGAGCTCAAAAGTTTTGTATCTAGGTCAGTGAATATACTCGACGCATATTATGCTTTTCATATCTATATTTAAAGGCCCAGTTCGATTGAATACTCGGATGTCATCATTTGAGTTTAAAATTCGTCAACCAGGTCACGAATCTTTCTATTTAGCCACCATATTTAAGAAGCATTAGTTTCCATTGTCCCGCATGAGGACCTTGGACGAGATCAAGAGTGCAGCAGTGCAACACAATGGGCTGGTGTGAAAGCACTCAGATTATTGGTTTCAAATTCACTTTACAATTGGGGCACTTAACCACAGATCTAAAGCTCTTTTTAGGAGTTCTTGAAGATTGAAAGGAACCCATCAAGTTTGGTTGGGAAATAATGTATATTTCTTTATTTTCAGCGACAAAAAAATCTTTCTCCGCTTATTGTTAAAACGTTATTTGAGTGAATTCATACCTGCAGGGGAGAAAATGGAGTTCGATGATTCCAGACTTAAAAGATTATCTGAATGAATTTAGATCTACTCTTTTCAAACTGTTTCTTTATCCTAACAAGCATGTATAAACGTAATAAAGGAAAGTTGATAATGTTGGTAAAAGGTCTAATCGTTACATTTTTCAGAATTTTTCTATGGTTGTTCAATAATTTGTGTGCATAATATAAATATGTATCATTAAATGAAACGTGAACTATTTTGCGAATTTGTATGCATGTGCAAATTTGTGTGCATATATTATACGTAAGTAAATAGAAAATTGAAGCTTTACTATATGCTATTTACGGGGAAATTCAAAATGAAAATTTGATTAATTGAAAAGCATATGCCAGCACAAGACTAATTTTGTGTTTTAAATATCTGTAAGTAGTTACATTTCAATTTTTTTTTATATATAAAAACTTTTCTGTAATTTTTGCTGTTTTCTAAATAAAAGGTTCTTCACTAATTGTACTAAGTGAATTTCATGTTGGCAATCCAGATATACATATTTGAATGAAAAAGCATTCTGATAGGAAAATATCAATTATTTTCCCTCGATAATAAGACTAAGATCTTAATAATCTCGATAATAAGACTAATATTTGATATAGCTGTACTTTGAATAGATAATGAATAATTATTTGAGTTTCATATAAATAATGTTTCCTGAAAAATAAATAAAGCTTTCTATTTAATATTTAACACTTAAGTATTTTTATTAGCATTGGTTACAATTAAAAATTACTTGAAACATTTGAGAAAAATATGTTCTAAAATTAGATTACGCTGCAGTAATTCTGTTTCTAATTATACCGAATCTTGCTTTAAATGAGTAGTTTAATGAAAAAAATTTTTAATTATAGAAAAATAAAAGGATATTTTAATTACTCATTAACATTAAAGAATTGTGAACATTAACTATTGTGGTGCATTTTGTTATAAATTTTGCAGATATTCATCTAAGATTCAAATAATATACAATTAGATGCTTCTTAATATTTTAAGAAATTAAGTTTTTCAACTATCAAGTAATTGTGTTTGAATTGTTTCACAAATGAGAAAAAAGAACACAACACTAGGCAAGAAGCAGAGCAGTTTTTATTCATTAAAAAATGATTTAAAAATACTTTTTCTTGCATTTCAATATTTACATACTTGTGCTGTAAAGACCAGGGATAAACAAATTCTACAAGGGTTGTAATTATTAGAGGGCTGCACGAAAACCTTAGCACAATATTTCCAATAGTTGGTTAAACCAGAAATGTACTCGTCACTGTTGTTATAAAAGTCATATCCAAAGAAATTTAATATGTTTTTATGACACATTGACACACAATTATATATATGTATCCAAAACACTATAATGAAATAGCACTCAGAATGTCTGATTCGGATGAAAAGGGTACGGAAAACAAAAGATGTGATGCAATATTTGAATGGATTACAACATCTGCTGAATTTCACAACTAACATTTCGATACACACAAATTTCTTTCAATGCTACCTTTAACGACACACAAACAACATTTAGAATTGATATAATAAAGTTTAGAAATAAAAAAAAGAGAGAACAACTTAACGAAAACGATTCTATATCACATGACACTAATGAGGGTGCAGAATGGCTGCAAGTTTTGATGCAGTGAATTGTTCGATAGCAACACAATAATTGATAATTTGTATTAAAAATCCATTAAAAATTATTTTAGCAGTTTTGTAATTTAGCAGCTGAAATATATCTTATTAGCATTAGCTTTATTTCCAATCAATATCTAGATACCATTACCTCAATAGTTTGGACATGCAATATCGAGTCAGGGCAAGATAATTGAGCGAATTGCAGAGAGCTTCTGCCAAGGGGACAGAAGGTTGTTGTCAATTTTAACTATGTCTTCTGAAGCTTTGCGGAAAAGGTCAAAGTTATTAGATTTGTAGTTAAGTCTAACCTTCATCCCAAGTATTTGTAGAAAATATCTGCCAAAATTAAATTTTCTATATAAAGGGGTTAACATTTAAAAAAAAATTATTTCGATTTACGTTACCGTAAATTCTTCCCACTAAAAAAAGGCGTAATAAGATTCGGTTATTCGGTTTTTAGAATTATTTTTGAATTATGAATCGCGAGTGTTTTTTTTTTCAAACTATTAAGAAAACGATGAACCATTTTTTTAAAAAAAGTAGGAAAGTTAAGTTACATATGGAGACTTGCAAAACAGTGATTCTTCAAATGGTCTATATCGACCTCCAGGGGTCTATGACGACTTTCAAAGGGTCCACATAGGTGAAAAAAATAATTGGGGGGGGGGGGGTCCATGAGGTGTAAATGGGGATCTATAACAGTGACTCTCATTAAACCAGTAAGCTTAATTTTAAAAGAAAATTTAATCAAGGGGTAACCAGATTTTACCTATTTAACACTAGAAAGACTGAAACTTAGTATATTGCCCAAAAGCAATCAAAATGTGAAGAATTGTGATAGAATCCCTGAAAAAAAAAGCTAATGTGTTAAGTGATGTGTTTAAAATTGCTTTAATATTTTTTATATTATTTATAGTCGTATAACAAGTTATTAATAAATATTAAAAATAAAAAAAAATTTACTTCACTCGGAAAAAAATATATTCTAAGAAATTTAAAGAAATTGTGTCATTATATACGTAATTGTTTTTCTAATTAAAATTAAAAAGCAGTCCAAATGACTTCCTTGGGCAATCTAGTGTTAACAGATTTATTAACCACATTTAATGAGGTTAATTTGCAATTATAGGACACCATAAATTTTATTATAACAAGGACCACATTTCAGCGTTTCTTTCCAAAATTAAGCTTAAGCAGTTTAACATTGAAAGTTCAGAATTTTCTCAATTTGTCACAAACAATATAAGGACGTTTTAATTAACGTTAAGCATTTAAATGACCTTTATTCAGATTTTGAAACTAAGTTTGAGACTCATTCAGATATGTTAATACCACAGTTGACAATCAATTCATGGGGTCACATTAAAAAAAAAATCATATTACATTGGGAACTGATCAGAATAGATACTAATGAAGATCTTAAAGTTTTGAAACGGATACAAGCAATTTTGGTTTCAAAAAGACATACCTGTTATTTGTCCCGAATTATGGAATATCGTGAGAAAGTTTTTAATTGCTTTTCCTATTGAGGAGTTTCAGAGCAGTTGCCAATCTTCAAAACAAAAAAGTAAGGGGGAAAACTGATCACACTACTAACAGGGCTAAACCTGATAAGGTTGATACCAAATGTGGAAAATTTGTAAGTGAAGCACTAAATTCATCCCTCTCATTAAAAACATTTGTTTGTTGTTATTTTATGTATTAATTAAATTTTAATGTAATCAACATGTGTAAGTGTTAAACACTATAATTCACTACAGTTAGAAATTTAAATCTTTTAAAGTAAGTAGCTCTATTTAAGTTGTCAAAAACACATTTAAGTTGATAAAATTGTAAAAATTCAATATTAGATAAGCAGGGGTCTACCTAAACAGAGAAACATGGCAAGGGATCTATGAGACAAAAATGTTTGGGAACCTTTGCTCTAAAGTATAATGGTGTCTTATTGCGTCACAATTAAAATATTTTACATCCATTTCCAGAAGGTGAAAATATTAACTTTTATCGTCTTTGTTGTTTTCCTTTGTTCATATCCCGCCTGTTCTACCTTTGCTAAAGTAACTTACATAAAACCCATCATACGATTTTTGTATGACCAGATACTACAATATTTAAAATTATTTTTTTAAACATTTTTCGTGTTTAATAAGTTTTCTACAAATTATCAATTAGGTTGAGATAACACTGCTTGATGAATCGTTCAGTTTGTTTTAAATCACCACGGTCTGAACATCATTGCAAAACTTCGCAGCCTCTGTAGGAACTTTGTTGTATGTAAATGCTTAAACAATTACACTCGTAATGGTGGGTGAAACAGTTAAACATCAAAGTCAAAAGTACTAGAACTTCATACGTGTAGATAAAATGTTTAAAACATGTTACAGAGATATTCAAGCAGACAAAATAACAGTCTAAGTAACAAACACCATTTTTTTTTCTATAAACATGATACAAAAGAGAGAACTAGCTATATAATGAAATTACAGACTCTAGCATAATCATTTTGCATTATATTATAGACAGCTTTTTCAAAAAGTTTAGTAAATTTGCCATTGTTAAAAATATATACACCACAAGAACATTATTACACCATTCAGCTAAAAGCATTGCAACTGCTGAATAAATACTCTTGAAAAATTCCTTCTAGGAGAAATAACATTTTTTTTTTTAAATGCATAAAAATGAAAAAAATTATTTGTGTCTATGTAATACTTTTTTTTTTTACAATTTTAATAAGTCATCAAATTTTAGCATTTATTAATTCTAAAAGTCAAAATTTTATGGATTCAAAACATAGTTTCTCCCGATTACTATATAAAACAGAACAAAAAAAAAATATATAATATCGACACATCAATCTCGTGCAAAACATGACAAAAAAATTAAACAAAATATTTTAAAGAATAATTACATTCAAGAGGAACTTTTCCCAATAAATACAATTTATAAATATATAATAAACAAGTAAAAATAATAGGATTTTTAATTGCTTATTTAGACGTTTAAGTTTAAACGCTAAATATCTCAAATTCAGGAACATAAAATAATTTTTGATAAAACCAAGGAACTTAAGAGCATAAGTGCAAGAATATCAAGCAATAAATTAAGAGGGGAAAACATACATAAAATACAATTATGTGCCCGATTACAAGTGCAATACTACAGCAAAGAACAAGTCAAGGGAAAGAAGGTTAAAATAACATTTGGAAAGCACTATTATCCAAATTCGATGAAATATTTTATAGAATTTTTATTTGCTCCCTATCAAATACTGATTGTTTTGCATACTTTTTTTTAAACTTTCTTCAGACTAAACATAATGCGAGTATTTTCATGATTAAGACCAACCCATTTTATCCACAAAATGTAATAATTTAAAAATCATATCATTAAGCAATTATGTGACAAAAATTTTAATAGAGGTTAATGAATTACTTTGAATTTGATATTGAGTGGAACAAATTACATTTTCCTGAATAAACTAATAACCACGATTATGCTACACTCAATAAATTAAGATTTTTTAAGAATTCAACAAAAGTACAAGGCTTGCATTAAATTAATCCCAATTCCAAAGTTTATTTTAATTTTGAAAACGAACAAAAATTATGGGAGGGAATATCCTATAGTTTCATTTATTCAATAATAATTTTCCTTTTTTAATAAAATGATAACTTTAAATTAAACTAGGAAAAAATATACTTTAATAATCTTGTTATAAATTTCTAATATGTTATTTTTAAAAAAAATTCCATGGAAAGCTATTTGAGATGCAGGCTAGCAAGATTAAGTTTCCCTCAAAATTTACGTTGAATAAATCCTGAAATGACTAAGAAAACTTTAAAAAAAATTGATGCATAAATTTCTTATAAAAGTACGTTCACTCTTTAGCATTTTTACAATTTTTAAAAACTAATCATGAATGAATTTAGCTGCAAAAAGTTCTCTTTTCTCTATACTTCCGCAAATCAGTAGACCAGATGGACAATCATTTCATTGTTTATTGCAACTTTCAGTTTAAATATGGTACTTGCATTTTCAGATACAAGTATTAAATACATAATAAATTGCTTTAAATTAACAATCAGTTTTTTTTTTGTAATACTATTCTGCAGTTGAGAAAAACGAGTTATTTTACAATTACTTCAGTAAGATTAAATTTTTACTTTTTGAAAGTACAATGTAACCACAGATCCTTAAAGAAAACCTTCTCTCGACCTTTACTTATTCTTAGCACACAACTCTCTCTCTTAATATATTCTTTAATCAGCTTCTTTTCGTATAATTTATTTATATTTTAATGCCACATAACAACACAGCACCAGCATAATCAATCATAGCATGATTATTTTTTTTAAAAAAAAGAAAAAACATGCATATACATATATTTTAAAAATATAATCTAGTACAAAATGATGGCAATCACAATATTTCCATCACTTTGTGTATAGTTAAAAATATACATATCAAAAAAAAAAAAAAATGCAAATAAGAATTTTTCGAATAACTATTCATTGATAGACTTGAATCAGCAAATGGAATCCAATTGCTAGTATAAGGTAGGTGTAGGTTGTAATAGCACGAAAAAGGGATCAAAAATGATCTAAACATTTCTCTACACATATGTATGTATACTACACATTTATACATAAAAATGATTATAGCCACTGATACAGAAATCACAAATTATGAAGTAACATCTTAAACTTTCTTGTAAATCAAGTATTTATGCATCGAAATTTCTGTATTATGAATTCTACTATTTAATTTGTTTATGATCTGTTAAACTTAACTGATCACTCTTATGGGAAAACTTACCAATAAATGTTTTAAAATTATACGTATAATATTGAAATTAACAAAATTAAAAGAAATTATTTTTTAACTGAACGTGTACAAAGACAAAGAACTTCAAAAATTTTGGTTTCTGTACCGTGATTATTATGACAAACAAAACAATTGAGGAACTTTCACACCATGACATGAAACAGAATTGCCATTGATCGCTGAAAAGTGGATACTTCAATAAGGTAAAAATTATTTTGGCACAGCCCTGCTACTTTTACAGTAATTTTATACACTGGAATTACCTAATATTTTTCAGCATTTTTTTGAAAAACATTTGCACATGAATGTTTCGGTAATAAACTGTTATATTACCGCAATAAGCAAAAATAAAATTTCGTTTTGGAAATGAAAGCAAAATGTCAACACTGGAAAGAAGTGACGTCAAGCAAATTGCTTGAAGAGATAAAAACAAATTACTAATTATTTAGTATTAATATGCAAATCCTATTTTATAATATTAACTATTAATTTGTTACAAAGAGGCTCTATTATTCGTTCTCTTTTTAAACAAATTTAATAATGATTAACATCAGAGGAAATATTTTAATTAATCACATATTACAAATATGGAAACAATTGTATAAAAAAGGAAATTAATAATTTTTCTGCCTAATAAAATATTACAATTATGTAATTTTATTCTGAACAAGTGATTTCTGCAAAGATCACAGATTATATGAACATTGCTTATCTACATTATGAACAAACAGCTTAGTTATTTATATACTATGGATATAACGACTAAACAAGTTGATATGGTGACGTAGAAAAAAAAACAGGATATCGCTTGATTCCTTTTACTCTTTAGTGACAATACCATGCTTTAGTTCTATGACCCTGAGATGAGAAAATGAGTTTAAAAACAGATGAGTTCATTTTTACTCTGAGCCTTATAAAAAAGGGGTTTCACAATTTCACACGTTTTCTATCAAAAGACATACACAGAAATGATTTTTCCATTAAATGAAATAGTCCATGTGTAATTCATTACTAAAATAATGAAGCAATTCATGACACAATTTTAACTAAGGAACTAGGTAATCTTAACAATTTCACAATTTTGGCAAAAGCAAATGTTTTTGCTAGAAACTTACAAATGATATTGCGTTACGCTCAAAAATAGGAAAAGAAAACCATTCATCAAAATCAAATGTAACAAGTAATAAAATGAAGTTTAAAAGATTAATAAATGCAGCCTTGCTATAGTCAATCTAATCTAAATAAAAAAGAATTGCAACTTTCTTTGAAACAAAAGCCATGGCTTATAAGTTTTGTAAACATAGCACTTAAGAAAATTAAAAATTAACGAAAGACACAATGAGTTAATAAAATTCGGTAAAAAGAACACATTTGCAATAAAACTTGAATATAATAAACATGCTCTGTAGATATCTTATATGCTTTATAAGTGTGATCAGATTGTAAAATATGTAACATGACTTTGTTGCATGCATCTACTGAAAGAAGAGCATTTTAGGAACATTAAAACCAAAGACTTTGATATTTGACTAATAAACACATAGATCTCTAATATCAAACAGTGATTTTCTTAGGAACAATAACTCAACAAATTAGTAACATCTCTAAACAGGACGAAAACAGTTATAATAAGCAGAAATAACATTCACATTTTACTACACCTAAAAACAGAGTAATTATTTTTTTCCCCAGTAAAGTACTTTCAAAATGCAATAAAATCCCACCAAAATTGTGTCCCCCCCCCTTCAAGTAACACTAAAAGTTTTACTCCCTCATCTAAACAAAAACAAGATATATTTTTTTCCCTTTCACAGGTTACATAGTTTATTAAACATGAAAAAATCAATTATTGACTAAAAACATTTGAATGAGGAATCTTTAAAAACATTTTTTGAATCAAATTTTGAAATTTTTCTGCACTTTATCAATTAATAATTCATAGTTGCATTGCATCTGTGAATTCATCATATAAGCTAAACTCTAAAAACTCAGTTTTTAGTTTTCACTCTATCCAACAACTTACTCGTATGGTTACTGTATTTGATTCTGTACCTATATATTTTGATTCCAGAATTAACAAAACCTACAAAGGGAGGATATATGCTCTCGTTACAGTAGACGCAAACAACAAAGGATTATATTTGATGACTTTTTAAAAAAAATCACATTCCTGTTTTCTCATCACACAAAATGCATTTTTTTCTTAAAGTTTAGTGTCTTAGCCTCACATTTGTGAAGCTAAAAATGTCCACGCCTCGACGTGGTTCAGGAACATCTACCAAATATCACCTAATTAGATTCTCACGCCGTCGCAATATGAGCTTTCTTGGTTGTCAAGGGAATGACCAAACTGCTGTCATCTTCACTTAAGTGTTTTACACCATTCATGTGAGAATGTGATTCCCTAGAATCATCACTGTGATGAACGCTCTTACCTGTTCCGTTAATAGGCTGCATCATTGCGGCAATTCCCAAGATTTTACTTTTCTGGTTCGCAATCCTCTGAGACAGAGGTCTCCTATGATAATTCTTTACATGGCATTGGCAGTCGTCTTCGTGATGTGCATCTTCTTGAATGATATCTATTTCAGAATCGCTCCTTGAACTAGAAAGGTCTAGCACCCCATCTACTGATGAAAGGAAGCGATTCGGTACGATTACAGTTACTGGTTGAACATCCACGTTGGACGGTGACAAGCTCATATCAATTGCCTGCGTTTGCATGGACACTTTGTCTCTTAAGAAGAGTTCCCTCTGCTGCGGCGTGAGGATTCGAATGGTTCTACTAGGTTTCCTTCGGTTACCGTTAGTGATCACTCCATTGCTCATCAACATAAGAGGATTATGATTAGTCAACTCTCCGTTATGATGGTGATTATTATTGTTATTGTTGTTGTGCACAACGGAATTAATCGGATGTACAACTTCCGGCGAAGGTTGTTCTGCTTCCGAGGACGAGTTGTGGTTATCTACAATGTTTTCTTCATTGTCTGACTGGAGAAGCTCTTCGTCGTGCTCTTCGTTATCTTCATGTTCTGATATTGGTATCTCTTCATATGCTTTCGGTCGCCTACCCCGTCTAGGTTTCCCCATGTTGGATTCGTTCTTGGGACATTTGTGATGATTAAGATGATGTCGTCTGCGATATTTGCCCAAGCAGTCCTGACACTGATAGGGTTTTTCGCCCCGATGGATGAGCATGTGTGCTTTCAGCTGATTACTGTCGGAGAAGCGCGATTCGCACATATCACAGGCATATGGCCGTTCGCCCGTATGAACCCGGAGATGTCGTCGCAGGTTGGCCACTTGGACAAAGTGGCGATCACAGTGTGGGCATTGGTATGGTTTCTCGCCTGTGTGTAGACGCATATGAGTCTTCAGATGATGGTCTCTTGTGAACCGTTTGTTGCACTGTGGACACTCGAAAGGCTTCTCCCCAGTGTGTGTCCTCTTGTGGTTCTGGAGCACGTGTTTGTAACCGAAAGTACGGTTGCAGACGCCGCAGGAGAATTTCTTTTCCCCATTCTTACCAACCTTGTCACTGTCCCCATTAGTGCTAGCGGCATCAGCAATTAATATGCCGCCTACGGGTAAGGCATTGATGTCCTCGGCCACCTCGTATACACCGTTACCATGACTCTGCTCGTCCAGAGACCTCATATCGCACTTGTCGCTTCCGCCGTTGGTGGCGCTGCTGGCGGTCTTCACTCCTTCTGCTACCTCCGGCCCGTCCTTCATAGTCGGCGGCCACGGTTAACCTACGAGCAGAAACAAGAAGCAGTAAGTAACGAGGAATCTCATTAGAGCCTTTTTTATTATTTTTTAAGAGAGAAGCGCGGAATAAAATTATGCTAATGCCTAACGAATCAATGCGAAACAAACGATCCACTGTACCTGCTTATGCCGCACCCTCATTAGACCGCCGATACGCCACGCTTTTAATTGGCTGACGCGAGACGTAAAAAGTATTTTTCCCGTTCTTTTTCTTATGCGGGGGCGGTGGAGTTAGCAGGGAAAACAAAGAAAAACGCAACTTAGCCTTCCGTCAGCGCAAACATTGGAGAAGGGGGAGGGGAGAGAATCACAGTTTCGTACCGAAAAGGATGATGAATAGGGGAAGAGTACACATTAGGAAAAAAACTTGATGAGAAATATTTACTTCGCGGGCTCTTAGCCTCCTCTTTTTATTTGACGGCATTTTCTTTCTCTCTTGCGTGACAACATGCTCCGTATGTTAAAAACGAATTTGATGAAAAATTAGGTTACGCTTCAATAAGCACCTATGGAGGATGATTTGAATTTATGAGTTAATAAATGTTTTTCGCATAACGGAACTTTTTCATCTTAACAAGTGAGAAATATGGATGTTTTGCCAAATCTCCGATCATGTATACATACAACAAGCGCAAAATTGAAGTTACACGATTCATAAAATAACTTTACTTCATCTTGAAGCAAATTTTCACGACTTGGGAAATTCATTTGCGATACCTAAAAATGGGGTGAAATATTTTCATTTTTCTGAGTTGATATCCAAATTAGAATATGCAATCAGATAAAACGTGTTTGTGGGGAAGGGGTGTTCTCCCGATTTTATCATGCAAGAAAAGATTTGTTTTTTCTCCGTTTCAGATACAATTTTAACACGAATGTATTGGTCGACTCTTTAAGAAGAATTAAAAGCAATAAAACTTTTGTTTCAATTCCAATGAAAAATTACCAATATAGAAAGAATTGCAGTGTTATTCCTTTTCAAAAATCAAATGCAAGATATTCCTGCTTTAATAAATAACGTAGTTTTAATTTTTTAACGTTTCATATTTGCGTGGTAATAAGTCTTTCCATTCTCATTGGTAATTGACATTTGCTTACAGTGGCGTATTCAGACTGCTTACAGTAGCGTATTCAGACTGCTTACATGGGAGGGATTATATTTTTAAAAACCAAGACGAAAGCACCGAGACGTAATCTTTATACTAAAAATTAAAAATCTGTTGGTCTATGGAAGGGGGTTTGAATTACCCCAGTGGCGTACATAAGAGGGTGGTTCAACCCCTCCCCATAGACCAATATATTTCAACAATAAAAAATAGACCTCGGCGCTATTGTCTACGTGTGTTTCAGATGCCTCCCCATAAGAAAGATCTGAGTATGCCACTGAACTCCCTAACTCCCCCCTTTGTGTACGCCACTGTTTGTTTTTACCAGACGATGAATTTTAGTTAGTGTAACATGAAAAGCGCTAGTAAAATTTTTAAATTTTCTGAATTAGAGTAAATTAAGACATTTTCATTAAATACCCAGTCTTGCTTCATGACTTTTCAGCTGCAATTTCAAAAATTAGTAAATTAGTTTTTATTTTTAGATTTATTTCAGACCTGATTCACCAATCTAGTAAGTGATTATTAAATTCTCAAAGCAAAGCCAGCCGAAATGAGGAAGGCATCTTCAAGGCCTAATCTTACCACGATCCTAAGCAGACTGTTCAAACAGTTTAAGAGATCGCTATCACTTTAAAAAAGGCATTCCAAAATTATCCAGCATACTGATCACGCCAAGAAAGCATTTTTCAAAAAGGAAGGTCCCCTATGAAAACGATCGTCTCTGTACTTCACGCGTACAAATAGAACACTTCGGAACATATTATTAGCCCGTCTCGGCTATCAGAAGAAGCAAATCTTGTGCTGAGGGGTGCCCAAGACTCCTTAATCAAAGCTCCGACGTGCGGCGCGTAACGACGTTGTAAATTCAGAGGGAGGGGGAACTGCAGGGGAGCGACAGCAGCGATTATGACGCTTGTGATGGAATACGCAGAGAGCTGTTATTAAGACAGTTTCATATTCCCAGGTGTTTAACGAATTTTGGGGGTCGATCCGGGGGAATTTTTCGCCAGCGTTTGCCTCTTGGCAGCTGTCCTGCTGAATATGGGTGAGATGCTATCCGCAGACTTCACACGTGGAGTCGTAATTAAAGCTCAAAGTAAAATGTGAAGCAGAACTATATAGTATTCGAAATACTATCTTATATTGTTTCAATATATATATATATATATATATATAAGTCATACACCGGACCTTTTTTAACGAAAAGCTCAATTATTAATATCATATCCAAATTTTCGCATCGTATTATAATATACTAATAGTTTCTGCTTGGATCAGTACAATGCACACACGCCTCATATTTTTAATGATGAAGGCAAATGTTTCTTTTAAAAAAATGCGTATTTATATATCAAACGTTTTGAGATTTTTGCAAAACTTGATATATTAAATAGGGAAAACTATAGAAAAACTCCCAAATTTTTTGTAAAAAAGTTCTTTTGAAAATATTCTGAAAATTTTTTTAAAAAAATATTTGTTTTGATGTAAACAAAAATCTTTATGAAAACATTTAAATCTCAGGAAGCAAATTTAAAATTTATAAAAAAATATTTAGGTAAAAAGTTATAAATTTTTCGAAATTATTTTGAGAAAAATATAAATTCTTATTAAAGATTATGCGTCATAAATTTCTCGATGATTTTAACATTTCGCTTTCTGAGACAAGTTAGTAGCGATTTAGTTGCTATTATGAATATTTCACATTCAAGATTATAGAACACACACACACACACAAAATAATTATTTTTCTAAAAAAAAGGGGAAAGAAACATTTATAAAATACCATTCTAGAATTCATCATAATTCATTTATAATTTATTCTAGGAAATATTATGACATTTTAATTTGTCATATTTTAAAGGCAAATTCACTTTATACTTCAACCCCAATCAAAAAGTGATTCGTAAGGAAGCGTGTTATTTAACAGATGTAATTTTTTTTTTGTTAAGAATTTATCAGCTAAAAACTTTCTCAACTTTCACAACACTGAGTTAACTACACGTAGTGTAGTTAACTCAGTGTTATCAGTTAGCAATACAGAATTCCTACCCTCATAACTTAGTTATAAAAGTCGTGCGCTGAAAACATGACTGGAATAATTGAATTTCTTTTAATTTTGAATATCTTAATACACACCAAATAAAATTAACGTTTATAATGTAGGTAGATAATTTTCAATTCAGAAACTTAATTAATATTAATTATATTTAATAATATTAATTATATTTAAATCATTAGTTTACTCAGAATTTTCGGAGAAAAGAGGAAAATTTATTCATGTGTAACTTGAATTTATTTCTTGATTATTAGATATTTAAAATTATTAGTTTATGAGATATTTAATTTTTCAATAAAAGAAAGAAAAATCTCCAAGAATAGTAATCTTGTTATTTATGTGTATGGTCTGTCATTAAGTACGCATATGCGGCCGATAACAAATGAATAAATTAAACAATGAGTTGTTGGATTTTTCTAATAATTGATACTAAAATAACGATTCTTTAAAGTTATTTCATTATTGAAAAATCAATGATCATGTAACAAGTTCTTTATACGCAAATGTTTACTTTTAATTTAACGAGTCATTGACATCAGAGAGAAAACCTAATTCATTCGTAAATGGTAAATAATATCTGGAATCTATTTACTCTAAAAATTTCATTAAATATTATATAAATCTCTCAATTATAAACCAGTAAACTCATAACCATAAACCAGTAATTTTTCAGTGAATTTCTAATTTTCTAAAAGTTTCTCTTTCCGCTGTATATATGTCTTTTTTTTAATTCTCTTAAAATTCTTTTAATTTTTATTTAATGAAATTGATTTTAATGGTACAAATGTGTAATGATTTAAAAATTTCTTTAATAATTTCAGCCTATAACGTTTTCAAAACAAACAAACCAAGTATTTTACATTTTTTATATTCATCACACACAGAGGTTTTTATTTCTCCATTTCTTTCCTGTAAAACTATCCTTTCGCCCCCTCCCCCCCCCAACCTTATAACCTTTTTTTTCTTCTTGTATGTAAATATGTTTACTATTTCATTTTCAAATTATTTTTTAAAAACTCTTTGCTCCCATTCATTAGTACTGTTATAAAAGAAATTCCTTTAAGAAATAAAAATAGTAATTGCTATTTGCAATAAAATCAATAACTAGTCAGTAAATTTTTAATTTCAATTCTACTAACATTTCAGAAAATTGTTTTCCTGGATTGTTGCGCAATATTTTAAGATCTGAATCAGTGATAAGCATGCCTTTTTATAGGGTTTAATATTTTACAAAAAAAAGAAAGTGTTCCTTCCCAAGGAACAATTATTGCATTTAAAAACTGATTTTTTTCAACTTTCACGCTTTTTTTAAAATTCAAATTGCTCTTTTACAAATAACCCAATCTTTCTTAAACTCTTGTTTTCTGTTCCTTAATAAGTCTAAAATATACCTTGTAATTTATTCAACTTCAAAGATTGTTTTTTAATCTTAAAAATGAAATAGATAGGTCGAGGAAGCAAATGCAGACAAAAGTAAAGATGTTTAAATTTATAGTAGAATTAAATTACCCTGCAAGTAGAGTTCTTTAGTTGAAACCTCAATACACTAAACCAGTGGTTTCCAAAGTGGTCCCCGATATTATTCAGGGAGTTCGTGGAAAAGTAAAATTGATTTGGGGGTCCCTGAACAACGTCAAGGGGTCCATGCAAGGTTTAATATAAAATTAAAAATTCTGATCCATTTTTCTTTTTATGGAAACTCAAATAATTCACTTGAATGTCCCCGACTGGGTGTTGAACCCTTTTGAGCGTGGACTAACTCAAATTCCAAACACAGATGAATCCATACTAATACAGGAACATCTTATTGAAATAGCCACAAATGAGGGACTATAACCAATGTTTGTATAAGGATATTATCAAAAATATATATATCCTGCATTATGGGTTATTGTACAAAAGTTGTTGATTACTTTCCCGTCTTAAAAATTGGTAGAACATGAATTCACTGCTGTAAAAAACCTCATCACACACACAAAGAAACCGACTAAAAACTAGTGCTTGTGAGGATTTGCGACTGCTTCTCACAGACATTGAGACGGACATAAATAAGCTCATAGCTTCTTATCAAATTCATTCAAGTCTCATTAATTTTTTTAATTTTATTTTAAACAAAAGTTATTTCAATAAACAATTCTTCAACAAAATGTTTTTATAATTTTATAATTTTTATACTATGCATTTAAGGAGCTTTTTCACTTGGGGTTCTAGGGAAAGTTGATTATAAAAAGGGGACCATAGTTTTAAAGAGTTTGGGGGACCTACTGCACTAAACACTCGGCGTTTTCAAAAAGAGGAATAATGCACGAATTTTCTCTAATGCTAATGATATAATTAAGAGCAACACCACACAAACTGCAAGAATTTTTTTAAATCTCCCACGAATTTCTTAAATTTTTAGCGCGTTTTTCACGTAGTGGAACAAAAGCGCTATTAGGACGCAAATTTCGTCTTCGTTCCATATTTTATCGTACCTTTTTCTCAGCCAATAAGCAACCAATTGACCTCGGATTTTCGGCATTTGGTCACATTTGTGCCCTAAATAAGTCGAAACATATTTAAATTTTCCCATAATTTTCCTACAAATTTTCCTGAAAAAAGCTCATTAGTTGCATTATTGTAAAATACAACATGTGAAAAACGCGCTAAAATTACTTGGCCATGCCAATGATTGATATCTTGTTTTATTTCTTAGAAGTTATATTAACGTCGCACTGTTCAGCTACACGAGGGCTTTTGGTGACGGTCCGCGTAATTTTGAACCATGATCAAGTGACGCGGACGACACCCGAGCTGGCACCCCCTCTCCTAACTACCCCTCCACACCAACGGGAGGATGTTTGAGCTCTCAACAGATTTAACGTGCATCGCTTCCCTACACGGCGGGTCTTCAGTGGTACTGGGATCGAACTCATGACACGCTAGCCATGATCCGATACCTAGACCACTTGGCTACCACGGCCACTCCGTTTTTACGGGAGGTAAAATATAACAAAAATAAGAAAGCAAAAATATAAAAAGATCAAGGTATGTTAACTGATAATATAAACTTTGAATCTTTTCAATAAATTATTTCTGCTGTCCTGAACACAGAAATATTTTTTAAATGTAATTTCGCAAACTTTTAACTTTCATGTACAAAATGCATAATTGATTTACTGCGCTTTAATTTTGAAAAAGTAATCCACTTTTGGGGATGAGGGTAGCTCATTTCTTTCATATTTTGATGAAATAAATAATCAGAAGTAAAAAAAAATAATCAGAAGTAATTTTTTCAATTCAAAACAATTAAAAATTGGCTCCAAATAATACGAGAATTAAGGGCATTTAATAATTAACTAAGAGATTAGGCTTTTTCCTAAAATTCGTATCTTGCACATTTTAATGGGGTAATAAAATTTGGATCAGCTCAAAATCAAAAGCTCAACTAACGAATCGAATCGCCGAATCAAGTTTTATAAAATTGTTTTTTTTTTTTAAAAAAAAAGAGTGGTTACTTTATAGTTATATCCTAAAAATATAAATTGTAAAAGTTGCAAGCAATGCATTTTCAGTTGTTTTGCGCACATTATTAGAATCCACTTAACCACAGATGTACCTTTTTCATTGTTTAAATAAGTATTCTACAACAAGCTCATATCAATCATAATAAATCAGTCTTTTAGAATAAAATAAATGTGCAAGTTGAGAAGTTTTTTTATGGGCCTAAAAGTCAATTTTCACAGAAATTTAAATTTTTATTTCGAATATATTAAAAAAAAACTAGAATTAATGAAACAATAAATATTTCCTTCACAATACACAGACATTTCACACAACTCTTATTTTCTACTTCGCAATTTTGCAATTCTAGATTCTGCATAAGAAATCATTTTGAAAATAGTAAGTATCCGCTTAATTTCAATAAATTCTTAAAAGAGGAATGCTATTTCCTTTGAGAATTTTAAAAACTTTTTAATAAATATTTGTATAAGTCGGCAATGCCAATTAAACTGAAACCTGAATCAAACATATATGTTTCGTCCGAAAGTTTAGATTTGTAATTAATTTCTATGCATGTAAATTTTAAATTTTCGTAACGTGTGTCAAAGAATAGAACATAAAATCGATTTTTTTTTGTGTGTGAAATGTAGCCTCAACCTTAATATTGTAAACTGACTCGCTATTTTATAGAAAGCGGTCTATTTTACTAAACAGTTTTTAACTGAGCTAATGCGTTTTTGATACATAAAAAATGTTCCTCATGTTACACTAAATATAGTATATTCAAACTATTATATTTTTATTCCGATTAGTTCATGTAACGAAATTTTTTTTATTACATCCAAGTTGATTTGATTAATTGTATGTTTAAAGATCTGTTTTGCTTCATTTATAAACAATGTGGTTGTTTTCATAAAATATATTGTTTAATAATAGAAGATTGTTTAATAATTTAATATAGAAGATATATAACACCTTCTAAACAAGAGCAAGATTATATCTTATATTCCTCAATTTCTACTTTTCTATTTTAATTTTAGAATTTGAAGAAAATTTTTTATTTGCTACTACTTTTTTAGCAAACCTTTTACTTTTGTTCTTAGTCCGAAAAATTAAGAAAACTTATGCATCAAGTTCATAAATAAAAACACATTCCTACTGCATAATCACTACGATTTTTATAAGAAAAAATTCAAGATTTAGGCCAAATTCCTGTTCCCCCTCCAGCTCAATTGGTTTCAATCGATGTTCAGCAACTACTCACTACTCGTGCATTCACTTTTACATTAAAATCCTCTTTAATCTGTCCAAATAATGACAAAGAACAGAACCTAAAATACACCCACTTCAAAGGAAAAACAATGTCCTTATTTCAATACCGAGTTCCGGTAGCTTTTTTGTTCAATGCTCTTAAAATCTGAAATGATTCCATCCTTGTATAATAAATGAGTATTAATATTAAAACTATCGGATATGGCCTTAAAATTGGGAATTTTTTTCCCGAAAATGTGCTGTGTTTTGTTCGACACATTTTAAGGATATATTGATAAAAATCAATCACATCTAAGTATGGGATAAAGAATATGAAGCATAATATGCATGGAAAATAGTGAACCGATTCCAGCAAAAATGATTAATATCTGTTTTGTATTATATGTTGCTCTATTTTTGGCGTGAAATAATGAGTTGGCGGGAAAAATATTCCCATTTTGAGAGTCTTAACTCTTTATTATTTCGTGAAAATGGCCTTTCCTGAGATATCCGTTTTTCAAGACCTTTTCAATTCCTACTCTATTAGCTCTCGCGCTCCCCCTATATATTTATAAATATATCTTATACAAATTTTCAATCGTTAACAAAATACTTTCTCTATTCTTCCAATCAAGTTAAAATATTTTTTTAAACTTGTTGTGGATGACACTTGATGTTAATATACACAGTTTTTTCAAATATGAATGAATTAATTACCGGTTTTGGACGCCAGCTTAGATTCGTCTCCATTGTTAAACAATATAACTTAAAACAATGACAAAAGTTGGCGTCGAAAACCGATTTTTCAGCCAAACTAGCCGGGTGTGCATTGTTATAACAATGCAGACAAATCATGCTCTTTTTTTCTATTCCTTCTATTATATATATATATATATATACTTCACTATCTCCCTATGTAATATATCTTGTTCAAATTTTCAATCGTTTATAAAATACTTTCTATTCATCCATTCTAAGTAGAATTGACTTAAATTTTTTTAATATTACTTATTATAGTACAATTTATTAATCATTTTGTCAGGAGTAAATTTGACTTAACAATGATTAAAAAAACACCTCACTGATCTTTGCTTGCAAAAATCTTGGTTAAAATTCGCATACCTATTCGACCCCCATTTAGTGTTTGTTTCAAAAGGACGACGCGTTAATAAGAAGAAAAAAAGCCAGCCGCCATCAGCAAAAGTTGGGAAGTTTAAGAAAATAGTTTGCTGAGAGGTGAGGTGCGTAGACAAACGGATATGTACCGTCTAGACACCCCAACTCACCTATTTTTAGCTCTCGAGAAAAATGCTTCAGTTAGATGTTTAAATAATCATCGGTTTCCTACGCTACGACCTTAGATGATTTTTTTTAAACCTTTAGTGGCAGAAGTTGTGATAAGAATGAGGGGTATACACCTGTTCATATTGTTGCTAATACTTTGAAAGGTAATGATAGTTACAGAAATTGGATTGATCCATTCAAAAATAGTTTCTGGGTGCAGTCCAAATGCAAGTGGTGTTGCTATGTTAGTATCTTAAACAGCAAAAATTTCGATGGTTAAATATTTTTAAAGGTAAAAGGCTTAGTGTATAAATGAAATAAGCTCTAAAATTAGAATCAGAAAGAGAAGAAGAAAAAAAAATTTTCTTTCATTAAGATAGATTGAATATCAATCCAAAAGCTAAACAAAAATGACTCTACAAAATTAAATACTTTTACTATTATTTAGAACACAAAGTCGCCAAAGTGGTGTGGTCCGGGAGAAATTTTCGCTGGTCCCTAGAAAAATGTGGTACCCTTGGTAATGGCCCCCAGAAAATGTGGTAAAAAGGGAATACCCTTCTCTACAGGTGATATGAAAATTCTATAATTCAATTCTCCACAACTTATTTATGTGAAAAGGCTTCTTCATCTGTCACAGCCATCAAAACACGGTACCGATCTCAGCTTGGAATAAACGTCTTGCAGTTACAGCATTGGATCCAAATATCCATAATCTTATTTCAAGTAAGCAGGAACATCAATCACACTAGCAATGTATAAATAACACTAAAAGTTTGATACACAAAAACCATATTTTAACTGCTTTGTTTTTACAGTTTTTGTTTGTTTCATTATGGTTTATTAATAAAGCCTTCATAATTTGGTTACAATTAATAGTTTCATTTTATTAACTAGGTACATTTTATATGCTCTTGGATCGCATTTTTTTATAAATATGTTTAAATCCTATTAAGGGTCTGTGGGATTTAAATTAGGAATTTACTGGTCCGGGAGATCAAAAAGTTTGACTACCACTGATTTAGAAGAAAAAATAGTATTCTATCCCCCTTTTCATCAACAATTTCTAATGAAACGAACCGATTCCGCTAAAATTAATGATATTACCATAAAAAATTTCATGATAATTCGAGGTTCAAAAAACCATAAGCAATACAATATTAATCTATCGATTCCTCATAAAAAATGTACCTCGAATTTTTACTTCAAAAATACATATGTGATTTATAAAAAAATATAAATTTATGTGAAGTTGGTGTTTTTAAGATTAAAAAATCAATTTTCAATACTAGATTAAAAAGTTATCCACACAGTCAAGATATTCATTTTTATTTATTTTTTTAAAAATATTCTACATCAAGATATACTTACACAACGATGCTAATGTAAATAATGTAATTATTGTGAAATGTTAAGCCATAATATTCAAAAGCAAATACCACGTTTTATTCCTGATTTGGGAAAGAAAAAGCCTGAAGTCTCCTACAAACGTATATTTTTCTTTGGCGTAAAACAAGATTAGCATAACAATCTTATTTCTTTTTACTTGAAATTTAGATTATTCTGTATTAAGGGATGTAAACTAGGAACATCTTTGGAACTTAATATAAACGAGAGTCTTTGGTGTAGTACGCATATACTACATCCTTAAGATTAATAGACATTACATAAAATTTTTAATTTTATAATACAACGATATGAAATTATTATTATATGGAAGAAAGGAGTTTGTGATGGCATATACAGAATGAGTTACCTACATCAAAAACAAAAGTTATTGATTATTAACATCGCAGAGTTCCAGCCAACACAAGAGCATTGACGACGAACAATGTTTAAGCTAAAACTTCCCTCTTCAAATTTCTAAACAACGCTAACCATAAATGAGCACAATATTGAAATAAAATGCTTTGTGAACCAACAGCGAAGTCGAAAAATGACACTGATATCGAAGCATTTTTCTGTTTGAAAAAAGTAATCAGGGTTTTAAATTTAATAGTAAAATTAGTCTTAGTTACAAATAGTAAAGGGGAAAATATATACATTGTGTCCCCTTTTTCTTTGTCGGAGTAAAATCAAGCGATATTTTACTATTCAGTAAAATCAAAAAATTCCACACGGAAAATAATATACATCTTTATTATTTTTTTAAAAAAAAACTATCAAATAAGTACTATTTAAAAGACATGACATAAAGATGATTACTTTGAAATTTGTGCCGATACATACAGTTTCAAATACACCTAAATATTTGAAAGCAGGCACAGCTTATTCAAAATAGAACATGTGCGAAACAGTCTTGAAAACTGGGTTAGTATAACTGAAAAAACGTGAACAATTACCGATAACTTTTATACTTATTATTTCTAAATTGTATTTTTAGACTACATTTTGTGATTACTTTATCTGGTAAATTGTTTTAATAAGCATGCTCTATTCGAATGTTGATATGTTTCAAAGAAACAAAATCTAAAGACTTTGAAAGAGGATTCCCTCCTCCCCCTTTTATAGAAACGGTGACTGATATATCCGCGCACATACATGAAGATTTTCATTTCTTTGAATTCCACAGTAAATGCATTTCAAACCTTAAGTTGGTTTTCTTCCCCCCCCCTTTTTTTTTTATTTTTCCTTAACAGCCGATCTAGTTGAAAATTAGGAAGTTTGGTACCATCAAGCTCAGTGGCACACACAAGGGGGGGGGGATCCTCTGGTACGGACGCTCTCCAAAGCCCTTGATTTTTTTTTCGATTGATTATAATCCTATGTATATAGTACGTTAGGTTTCTAAAAGTATTTGTTAATTTTATTAATTAATGCTAATTATTCATTCAATAATTTTTTACTGTTTTTGTAACCAAAAATCGACAAAATGAAAAGAATATGTTGGGTGGCGTATTGGAGCATGATACCAGAATAGTGGACTTTCGACCCTCCCTAAAAAATTCTTATGTGCGCTACTGATTAAGCTAGTTTAACCCCATTTATTCGGACTTAGGCCCCACATTGCTTTAACTTAGTCTCCATGATGCATTTTCTACTTCCTTTCACATTTACTTCGGTGTTATGTTAAATTTTGATTTTTACTGTCTTTTATATAAGGAACAGTGAAAAAAACTTTCTTCCAAATTTATGTGGCATCTAATTTCCTTTACTATATTTCCTTCTTTTGTGCTCACCGTGATTACTTTTAAGCTGATTTCAAGTGAATATTAGAGATTCCAAATTCGACAGAATAGAATTTTTCTTTATATGTGTTTGTCTGGTACTGATGAGTAATTCTAAACAAAAAAATAATTTCGCACTAAATATTTCCAATTTCAGATAGGTTGTGGCAATTATATTTAATATTAGACGTGTCCAACTAACAAATATAATTTTCCCTCCAGATCTCATTCTTTTACTGAACTTCGCACAATTCATTATAATTATATAAATTGTATAACTTAAACTATATACGAAATTTCATTGAAGCGTTTTTATACCGTTATATTGGTTAGACAACAAAACTATTAGCAAAAACGAAAGCTTCTTCACACACATAACATAAAAGTTTATTTATATAATATGCGAGAAAAATTTTAAAGCCATGCACACACTTTCAGCTTAACTGTTATAATATATATTGATTATATAAATTTTGAAACTTTTTAAAACTTGATTTTCGCAATTCATTGTTCCAAAAATACACGAAACAAGTTTTGGAACTCAAAATTCACAGAAATTGAAATGAGTCGTAAATTTCATTATTTCTTCATAGAATGATAATTCCTTAGTTCTTCAGTTTTCTGGTAATTTATTTAAAAGTATTAATTTTTTAAAAAATTTCATTTTAATATTTTCCCATTAGAATCAAACTGAATTAAAATTTTACCAAATTTTTAATTGCGTAATGTGAAGTACTAAATAAATTTTATATTACGTTAATGAAGGTGAAGTATTCAAGACGTTTAGGGTACTTATTAATTTATATTGACGTGTTGCTATATAACGTCATACAATACTAATTGAAAACAAATGCAGCTAAAATGTTTTGGTGAAATTAAAAGGCAGGGGGGGGGGGAATGAGCATTGATTTTAAAAAAGTATGGCAATAATAATAACTATTTCCCTAAAAGTTTTATGAATCAGAAAATCACGTCTCAACTTGCTTCGTAACTTATAAAGAGAAAAAATTATGTAATTTCGCAACTCATATAAAACCAAAAAAAAAATTATTTCTATGTATGAATCGTGAATTAAATGTTTTCCCTCCCTTTTCTGTGCCGAAAGAAAAACCTCCCACCCTTCTGATGCAATTTATTTATTCTCTTTTTCCCCTACTACAGCTATGGCTTGGGGGAGAATCAACAAACAAGGAGAATAGCAGACAACATAAACAAGTAAAATAAATAAGATGTCTTTAAATTCCACACTAAATGTTATCTTAGTATTTATCAATTTCTCTGATATTTAATATTCTCTCTCTTCTCCCCAACTTTTTATAATAAAAAATGCTAAAATAATATTGGAGTGATTCTAATTTTCCCTCAGAATTAATACTCTCTTGTCTATGCATTTTCATTCATTTCAATACATCTGCTATCGAGTAGACGAATTTTTAACTTTAAATGCACTGCAACCTTAATGAATCGTTATACTGCCCAAGACTTAATATAATTCATTTCCAAATTTTACCGATTAAATTCTGTCAAAACATTTTTAAGATCCTCAAAAAGCAGAAATATCTGCCTTACTATTAGAGGTACATTTTACTCATCAGTGCTCTACGATCCGGTTTTGTTAAATTTATATATTGAAGCTGTTCTTTTGTTTATGAGTACGAACATAATTTTGAGCAAATTCAGTTTATAAGGAATAGGCTTGCAATTCACTCAGAAAAATTTCCGCATTTTACGCAATTACCACCAGTAGCGAAAAATTTTACCATGGTACAAAATATTTTTACATAGATAGTTTAAGAATAACTTGTTTAATGAAATAATCACTATTCCATTAAAAAAAATTTTTAACTTTTGTTTTCTTTAACAAATTTATTTTGTTCTACCAATTTTACTTTTTCCAGCAAACCCACATTTATTTCCGAAATGTTTCTTTAACACCAGTGTTCCCAGGGGTCTATGACGACCTACAAGGGGTCAACGTCAGCAAAAAAAATATGATTTGGGGGTCCATGATGGTGTGGCTCTTATTAAACTAGATCATGACTTTAAATTTAAAAGAAAATTTAATCAAGCGGAAGCTTAAATTTTACCTATTTAACAGATTTACTTAACAAATTTAATAGGGTTAGTTAGCATTTACAAGGAGACAAACTTTATTCAAACAAGAACCTTTTTAGAGTTTCTTTCCGTAGTTAAGCTAAAGAAGTATAATACAGAAGGTCCAGAATTTTCTCAATGTCACAGACAATCTGTCAGGACGTTTTAACGTACGTTCAACATTTAAATGCCTTTTATTCAGATTTTGAAACCAGGTTTGAGAATGCTTTGACTATGGTAATACCACAGTAGGCAATAAATTTAGATGTTCACATTTAAAAAAAATGTCCCATTACAATAGAAACTGATTGTAATAAGCACTAACGAAGATCTTAAAGTTTAGAAATGGATATCAACAATTTTGGTTTTAAAAAGACAAACCTGTTATTATTTGTCCCGAATTACGGAATATCGTGTGAGGACATTTTCACTTGCTTTGCCTGCTGAGAAGAGCGGTTGCCAACCTCCAAAATGAAAAAGATAGAAATACTGGACACTACTAATAGAGATTTAAGGGTAAACCTGACAATATTGATACCAAATGTTGAAAATTTGTTATATTAAATATATATATATTGTGTATTAACTTTTAAAATATATTACTTTATTATTAGACGCTTTCAAAAGGGAAAACAAAATATCGTTAAACAAGTGATATAAATGCATATATTTCCTTTTATACTAGTTTTATTTCGAGAATTATCTCCAATTATAATATGTAGATTATTTTCCCAATAGTCCAACGTGTGCAACCTTTCTAGCTGAGATTATGTAAATTAATTATGTAAATTATTTCCCTGTGTGTGAGTGTGTGATCTTCGAATTCTGGAACTATTCAAGTTAATTGAATTAGTCAACCCTCGCACGGTTAACTATGTGATTTATGACTCCTTCATCTTTCCCAATTCATTAACTCTCGAGATATAATTTATGTGGTGTTAATTAAGCTAATTTCTTAAGAAATTATCAAGAATTCCAGAAATTATCGTTAAATATTTCTGGGTTCAAACTATTTTTTGCTTTTGTAATTAGGATTTTATATTCAATGCACTTCAAAATAAAACTCATTCTGCGTTGGAAATTCCTATTCGAACTGATAATTATTAAGTTCAAAAGCGATACTGGAAAAAGCTTCTGAATTTAGGAAACTATGCTTCATCACTAAAATCAAAAGTTATCTAAATAGTTAAATTGCAGAAAGCTTACTTTGCACTGTAAAAAAAAAACTAAAAATTGTAGAATATAGTTTTTAACACATCATAAACAACATTCTCTAGTATACCATTAACTACCGTTTATTTTAGTAATTTTTCCACAGTAAGAAGTCTTTCTTGTTTCATGCACAGTTAAACTTAATAATATTGATTTAATGAATGTTTAAGTTTGTAGGCAAAGCATTATAAAAGGATATACGGTCAGCAACCATTAAATACTTTTTTAATATGTAGGGGGGGGGGAGATAGAAGCAGACACTATTTTGATTTCTTGCACAAGTACTTTTTTAAAGTTCGTATGAGTTCTGTTTTTTAACAGATTATCCTTTCCCCTCTTTTAGATTTCAAATGCTATGATATATTAAATGCAAAAATAAAATAAGGTTGATAAAAAATTTTAAAAACTTTCTTATGAGATTTTTCAGTAAATAATTAACTTAGTTTATTTTAGAAAAAATTTAAAAAGTGGTAAACATAGAAAATAAAGTCATTTCTTAAATTTAAAAATTGTTAACTTCATAATCAAATAGAAAATTTGAGAATTGTATACATTTTTTTTTAATTGATACTGCTAAGGAAAAAAAAAAGTGCAATAGTGTATTTTTCTACGGAATGATTTTCGGTGGGGGTACAGAATTGCGCCTGAGACCTAATTATTTTTAATGAGTCCTACAATAGCTTTTCAAAAGAAGTAACATTTTTTATGATAATTACTTTCATGAACAATACCCATTAATACAAACAAAAATAAGTGAGAAATTTTTTTCGAAATTTATTTTTTATGAAAGCAAACGAACTGAAAAAAAAACAAGAAATAAAATAAATCTCCCCGACCCCTAAAAATCGTTTACAAACTGTCAAAATCTCTCAGAGCAAATAAATAAATAGAATGTTGAAGTTGCGATCATTTCTCTATATGCTCTTTTCCACTTCCTTGCTTTTTTCCCGCTGCAATAGGAATTCAATACGTTTCCACTCAGTCCTTGACAAATTACATTTAGAAGCGAAAAATGTCATTCCGTCCTTTATCATAAATTATACCCCTAACTTCCTACAGAAAGCACGTATTGCCGCCAAATCAACGCTTCACTGCAACTGCGTAATACACAGAAAAGTGAAATTGGGACGAAAAAGAAAAAAAGAAATTACGGTAGAAAACCGCTTCCTTACCAAAAATACACCCAGAGAAATTAAAGAGAAAAAAAGGAAACAAAGCTGTCCAGCCAATGAGCGGTTTTCGGAGAAATGGAGTGGCGAGGTGGTGTCCAATGAGAGGGTGGGGAAGAGTTGCAGAAGCCAATCACTGGTCTCAAAGGGCGTACACCCACCGCTTACGCTTAACCCTTTCATAAAGCATTTGATCATTTGTCACGTTTTCTGTATGTTGTGCCAAGCCCTTTTTTTCTTCCCACCTCCTACTGGAAATTCATTTTCATTGCGTAAAATGTTATAGGTGCTATTTTGGTAGTACGTGGTAGTTTTCGGATGTGGGATGAATCAAAAACAGACAGGAAGTTGATAAATATCGTTGGACTGAATATCAGAACCCACCCTTCGAAAAGGATATATTTGTGTGATGGAATACTAAATTACTTCTATGTTGAAATGGTACACAAGAGAGCAGCATTTATGCTTTTATGTGATGGCAAGGAATCTTAGAATGTACTGATTATATGACGCTAATCCCCCTCCCATTTAATGATTCGTGAAAGCATTATTTTTAATTTCTAGTGTTATTGATACAATGAACGATATTTTGGAGGAAAACATAGATTTTAACTTTATAAAAGGGGAAAGAAAATTGTAATGGCATGTTACTGATAAATTTCTAATGCAGATACTTTAATAGTTAAAAAGGCTAACACAGTTAGTTTTCAAAGTTTAGATAAATACCTTTTAATTTTTTAAATCTATATTATAAAACTTCTTGTATAGACAGAAAGTGATTACAAAACTCACAGATGGCAGAAAAATAGTAGTCAGTATTTATTGGTAATTTTTAAATATAACTTTTTTAAAAAAATTTAAAAATTATTCTCATTTTTTTATAATTGTTTTTTTTAAATTGGAGCAATCTTTTAAAATGGTAGTAGCAGTGGTGTAACTAAGAATATTAGGGACCACTGCAAAGTCAGGTTCGAGCCTCCAATCGGATTTTACAAAGGATTACAAAACTATTGCATCAGACTTTGAGCCCCTAGAATCCTGGCCCCCTCCCCCGCGATGTGGGAGCTTAAATTACGTCACTCGCAGTAGATAAGGAGCTATATATAGTGAGAGTAATATTAAAGTCGCTCTATGTAGCAACATGGGCGACGGACCTCGTAAATTTGAGCCCCAGTCAAGTGACAAGGACTCAATGACGTAACTATTCCCGAATGGGCCTGTATCAAAATTCTTTGGAGGCTTCTAACATTTTGCGATCAAATCATCGGGAGAACATCCAGCCAGATTCCGAACATCGGTAGACAGATTTAACTTGCATTGGTTCCCTTTTACACAGTGGTTTTTCAGTGGCATCAGAACTCGAACCCGTGAAACCCCGGTCACGAATTCGGGACCATAACAATTAGCTAACGCAGCCGCTAAGTAAGCGTCTAAATTTAAATTGAAAAACTAGTGGACAGGAAGAATCATTATACACATTTCTAATCTTTAATTAACTAACTATTAATATGCTCACATTTTTAATATCCAATCCTTCATGCAATTCACGACTAAAAATCGGTGAAATGGAAACTTTCTGATAAACAGAAAAATTTTATCGAAACATCTTCAAGAATTTAATAACTATAGATCTATTTAAACTACCATTTGGAAGATTTATTACATTTCCGTGATTTTTAATCCTAATTATTCATCAAATAAAACTCTTACTGCCAGACTCAAATCCTTTTTCAAAGGTTTTCAAGCACTAAGACATTTTTTATACATTTGGAATCAATTTATACCCTACGATTCCCTTTCACAACTATCAAAATAACTTTATAATACAACCATCAAGCTAAATTTGTCAAAGGCACGCGTTTACACACTTCACGTATGGAAGTGGTTCTTTAAAAACCGGTTCCAGTATCATTACAACCAAGTTACGCCTTTTTTTTTTATAACCGTAACTTCGGCAGGTGTAGCATTAAAAAAAAGGGCAGAAATAAATCAAACTCTCACCCCTTTAATACCCAAGAAGACTTTTAAAGGGAGAGTAAGCAGTGAAATTTCCTCAGGGCGAGACGAGGAGGAAGAAAAAATCGAGATAAGAATATACAAGTAAAACTGCTACCTCCTCCGGGTTTGACACGCGCCAAGAATCAGTGTAATCCTTTGAACACCTGTCGCCGATTGGAAAGGGGTAGAGAAAGGATTATTTGAAGGGATAGTTTCATGCATGAATGTTTGCTTGGGGTGTAAAAATAAAAAGGTGATTCATTATGTTTCGATCGTAAAAGTAATTTATTTCCTACAGCAACTGACCATTAATAAAATATATAATTTATTATATTTTATCTAAGTCATTAACACCTTTTTAATGCTTCTTTTACTTTTTTCCTGAACCAGCTTAGAATACTAAACTAATAGTCTCTTCACTTAAGCTCTAATTATATTCTTTGTAAGTTACTTAAAATTCTTTCTGCAAGGGTCGATTATATATAAAAACAAGAAAGCATTTCCATAAAGCTTACGATAAAAAAATTCATCTAGTTTATTGATACTGCAAAATATTATATTACTAAATTATGTTAAATTTAAAAACTCATACGATAAAATAGTTTTAAAAACATTGATGTAAAAGCCATTCGACGGTTTTAGAGCGAGTAAAAGGATACATTTTAATTACATACCAACAGTGTGTTTAAATAAATTCTATTTCTTACAGTATTAAAGATATTGGTATTTTTTAAAAAATATTATGGTGAATGTTTAATGTTTATTTTTTACATAATATTTGTGGTTGGTTCCATAACACGAATAAAATAAAATGGCAGTTTCGAAAACTTTCAGATATTGCATTTGCATCTCAACTCTAAATATGTGATACTAAATATGTAGATTTGCAAATAAAATTCTCATAACACATTTTTGACAAAACCTTTCGTTAATGCACAAAATAGTTCATTGTTTTTCCTATTTAAAAAAATGTATGCTGCTAAAAAAAAAATTCGACACAACTTTTAGCTCTAGGCACTAGGAATATTGCCAAAATTCTCTTGTGAATTCTTGCCTACGAACACAAAAGTTTCTAAAAACTTTCAGTATGTATCTCGATTTGTTAATTTATCAAACAAGTATAAGTGTGGTAAAGTTTACAGCCGAAAGAAAGAAAAGCAGAAGATAAAAGAGCATTGCAATAATTCCCGCGCTTTTGTAATGCATGCACATATACTTTTAAATTGGGGATAAAACAAATTATATAAATGGAATTCAAGTCACGAAATGGTTTTCGAAGCTAAAAATAGGTAAAATTGTAATTTAAACAAAAAAAAATATTGATTAGTTGCGTTCTTTTAATTATAAAAAAATTTATTTAGGAAAGAAAAAATTTAATCAAGCAACTCATTTTATGCATACATTACTATATTTGAAATGGGTCATTTTTCAAAACTATTAAATCTAAAGGAATCCGTCTCTTTATGTATATATTTGATAATAATCTGTAACCTATAACTTCATTCGGTCTCTTAAGAAATATTTAGTATATATATATATATTATTTTTGAATTCTAAACAGCTTGAAATTTAAAGAAATGTTTTGTTTTTCTCAAAAATTACGATTTAAATAGTCAATGGTAGCTACTTTCTACTTTATGACGAGTATAATTATCAATTACAATTATATAATGGATTATTAGAGACACAGAAACAAAAATTAAAATTTATGCATTATTAAGGTTGCGACAACTTTTTTTTTAAAGGAGATATGGGGATTTTTTTGTTATTTTTAGATTTGTTTAGTGCATTTTAAGAAAAATGTGCTAAAACTAAGAGAAAAATAAATTATTATTACTAAAATGGGAAAAAATAGGTAAAAATTGACAAAAAATAGCACAAACGCGGCCCATTCTGCACCAAAGGTTTATGAACAAATTTTCAATCTAATGTGTTGCTGTATTATTCAAATTTGAAATGACCTTCAGGATAACAGATATTTTTTTTTACAAAAACTAGAGCACTTTATCTCGGTTACTATATGAAAATGCTTAAAAAAAAGACAGTGATTATATTCACATAAGGGACTGCAAATTTTGTAATAAAACAGTGATTGATAAATCTGAAGGTTAAAACAATTCTACTATACAGAACTTACAGAAAAAATGTCAGTTAATGTTCAAAACTTTTTTAGCAATCGCTGACCCCGTTTGATTATTTTCAAAAAATCACATTTCGAGTAAAACGCGTTTTAAAGTATGACATCTTGCTTAAAGTAATGGCATCTGCTTTTACTAAAACACTTGTAAGTTTTTGTTCTAATAAACCGAAAATGATAAACTTGGTATTTTTATAAAGCTAATAAGATAGCCCATAAAATAAAATCATAAAACAATTTTGTCAATTTTTGGCAAAATTCACAGTTTTAGGGTAGTCCTTAAGCAGTTATAATACAGAACATGCATATAAAATAAGTTTCATAATTATAGACAACATTTTTACTTGGAATTTAATTTTCAATAAATAACCAGGATAAGTAATTTAATAGGAAGGAAAGTTGGGATTTCTACATTTCATGCTTAAAAGCATGAAGTAAGTCTTATCTTTTTTATCGCTTCTCCCCTCCACCCCATTCTTGACTGCCTTTTCCACCTGTTGCGTGAAGAAAAGGGTTAAGAAACCTGTTGGTGTCTTTATAGCCTATCATTGTGTCTGTTCAAGACAGGTTAAAGAAGGGGTTCATGAAATACCACTGCGCATTTACCGAAAGTGTACTTGAAAGAGCACCTGCTTTTGTTTTATTTTGTGCTTTGTTTAATAAAGTATTGGGGAATACTTTATTAGTCTCTGCTAATACAAAGTAAAATCTACTTGTATTTATTAAATATTCCTTTTAAAATTACTTTGCGGTAGTTTTTTTATGGGTTTGCTTAGAGCCTTTCTAGTACTTCTAAATACAACGGAAAACAATTTTTTTAAAAACAGTGCTTCTCAAACTTTTAATATCTGCGATCCAATATTTAATCATAATTTCCGCCGCCCCCGCATACAGTAACAATGTTTGAATTCAATAATGATATACTTTTACGCTAAAAAGCTACAATACTACTAACCTTTTGAAGTGCCACCGGCGTATGAATGTCTCGCTCAGCCAATGTTTTGATTGCCCGAACGTATATATGCGCCTTTCCGAATTGCGATTTTTTCCGAACACTGCTATCCGTAAAAATTTTCCGAAGGTTTTGGAATGAATTACTTATCTATTTCTTTTCTTCTCCCCTACACCCTTCAATACGCAACATACGCGAGCCTACATGGAAACCGGGGGCCTTGGGGAGCGAACTGTGTAACTTTTAATCGGCACAGCTATAAGCGATTAATTATAAATCGTACAAATTATCGAGATAAGTGTTACATTTTGTATATGTGACAAATCCATGGGAGATCACCAGTAATTATTAAACTTGTTTCTAACTATGTCTTGTTATATTAATTATCAAATATATTGGACAGTACTGATACATTTATAAGTGCATTACATCAGTGTAAATGGGCATTTTATTTTTTATTACTTCATAATGTATTTTTTTTGTTTACTTTCAGTAAATTAATAATTTTTTTAAATAATTTTTTGTTTCGACTTTTCAATATGCTCGTGCCCTCCTGTAGGGTTACCACGCCCCTCTAGGGGTCGCACCCCACAGTTTGAGAAACGCTGGTTTCAAACAATAAATTATAGCACGGATACATTTAAAAACAACGATTGCTCAGCAAAAATTGGGTCTCCTTTTAAAACGAATTCGGGCTAATTATTTTTCTGTCCACAATTTAAAACAAAATAGTAATTAATAATCAGCAAACAGTTTTCTTTTTATTTATAGTTGTTATGATAAATAAAAAGCTATAAAGCAGAAACTGTGCGAGGCTGTTCTTTTTATAAAACTAATCACACAATGAAAAATTCATTGCTCACGCGAGCTTAAGCATTTAAAATAAAAAAGAACTGTTATAATTTATTTCATTTTGATTAATTAAGCACAATCATTTGTTTCATTCTACAAGGAAATGTTCGAACTCGTTGCATTTTTACTTGACAATTTTTAAAACTGCATACTATTAATTGCAGTGTTAAATTTTTTTTCTAAAGTGGGCACAAATAACTTAAGATTATTTTGGAAGGGACGGGAAAAAAGTTATTTCTTTTAAATAGAATTTTATTATAATTTGATACATATAGTAAACTAAAATTTGAGACTTTTTATTTAATGACAATTTCTCAAAAGTACTTCGTTAAATTTAATATGTTTTTAAGTAATTATTTTAAAGTACGGAGTTTTTTGAATATTTTCTAAATTATATTCATAAAAAAAAACTATTTATAATTAAAATTATTTAACTTCACAATTTATATGGAGGCATTATCTTTCAAGTTCTAAAAATTGCATATTTTGATATACTTTTTGATTCTTCATAAACCAGTAGATTTAGTTTATATTATGATTTTTTTGTTGTTTTTGCAGTTTAGGCATTAAATTGCGACGTTAAAAATATTCAGTCTATTTTTGTGTCTTACAAATGCTATAACTTTTTAAATAGCATAAAATATAAACACAAAAATAAAGTAGAAATTCCACTCTTTTTTCCCAAGAAAACATTTGAAAGATTTACCTTTAGAATCTACATCCTTATATCACATTAAAGTTTAAGAATCTGTTCTATGTACCTCAAATATTAAATTTATCTTATGTTTTTTTTTAAATTGATGACATCTGTTTGTTTTTCTATTTATCACACTACGAAATAAAATCTATAGATCCCATTAACAAAACTGAGGTACACAATAAAGATTTTTTAGTACAGCATAAGTATAAATTTTATAATTCTGGCTGCGAAATTTGTAAGAAAATTTTGTGATAAGTTTGAAAATTAGAAACCAATAAAATCTAATAAAAAGACATTGTAAATTTTTTTGCAATAAAGTAATTTTTTAAGCTCTCTTTGAATGTAATCTCTTCAAGCGTGGAATCTCTTATTTCTATAAAATGTTCATGTATAATTTTCCCCACCCTCTTCCTTTTTAGAATTCCACGAATATTTTGGATTTCATTTATCTTGAAATTTTTGACTCTGTTTAGATTTAATATTTCTACTACTTTAAGCCACACATTGTCAACCTGAAAAGTAGAAATGACAGAAGAATACTCTAACTTTAAAAAAAAAACAGACATTTTATGATATCTAAATGATTGGCTATTCCCCACCCCCCTCATAGTAAATCACATCATACCAATATCGACCGTTTTGGAAGATCCTCATATTTCTAATCTACAGCAGAATTAAAAAAATCATCCAAATTTTTTCACAAATACTTTAATATTTTGGGAGTAGAAAACTCTGTAAATGCAATACTCAGGCTTTTTGGAAGTACTTTGTGATTTTGTTCACTGTGTGGAAAATACATAAGATATAGCTCTAACTGAGCATAAGCAATGCATCAATTCATCATATGTTGAAAGACAATGACCCTAAATAGCAAATGTGGCACACAAAAAATACGTAGTACATAACAAATTTAAGGAGAATTTGGAGATTGAAGAGCAATCTCGGGTCTCATCCTCATGACGAGACTTCTTTTTAAAAAAATGTTTCTGAATTTTTTTTTTAAATACCCAAAGGTATTTCTTACCTAAGCATTCAAAACAGGTTGAATGGTTTTTTTTTTAATGTTGTTGTGTCGTGTATGACAGAGTGCAAAGGTGTACATAACAAAATAAAGATACAGTCAAATATTGCCAAAGCGTGAATCCCTGCCGTGGCAACATCCATGGCACGATCCGAGTATAGGATGCCCATGCTGTAGTCATTGTCCATTTTACAAAGGGCACCAACAATGGAAGGACAGCTAAAAAGGTGTTTGGGATCCAGTTGCTTGCCTGGGCAGTGCCTGCATTCCACATATGATCTGGATCCATCAGGCAGAATCTTCATGCCCTTAAAATGCTTTGTCCTTAGTCTGGCTATTGTTGTTGTAATTTTCTCGGCTATAATTTAATTCTGGCAGCGATAATTTTTTAGTCGGTTTGAGCAGAGCTTTTGTTTTGCGACTGCGTTGGCATCAAAGACCGTAGTCGAAGAAGTTACAGGTTCAAGTGTTCTGGCTTCATTGGCAAGGAAATCGGCCATCTCGTTCCCTTCGATGTCAACATGGGCCGGGATCCACTGGAGGGTGCATGATTTGCCCAATGCACCAATGGAAGGTTTTTTAAATAAATGCTCTAAACGATTTGTATAAGAAACATTGGAATTTTAAAGTCAGTTAACCACTAACAAAGAAATGGTTCAGGAAATTAAAATAACATATCACAAGACAAGCCCCCCCCCCCAACAAACACAATTCCTTTTTAAGAATTCAGTTTAGTTCTTAACACTCTACAAGACGACCATTTTAGTGCTAGAACGTTTATTTACTAATAAGCTATAACATATGATACTCTAGTTTAGGGTGCTAGTATTGCTTCGAGGGGTTGGAATCAATGTATAATACCAAAGCACATTTTTTCCTGTCATTTGCCACGATAAAATTACAACATTATTTAAAAAAAGGTTTTGAAAATGCCACTTTTCACTCTCAACTACGTAAGGCAAATTTTGTAAAATTTAATACAAACAAGTGAACAGAAAAATTCCAGTACGTTGTTCTGCAATGTCTATTAAAAAAAATTTAGCTCTTTCATTCAAAATAAAGCCAGAACAAATAAAATTTAAATGTTCCATTCTCTCTCAAAAAAAAAATACTGTTTAAAAAACGAACAGAAAGAAAATTTAAATTATGAATTCATGATAAAACAAATTTTAAGTTAGGACTACGCAACGATTTGAGACGAGCAATTATATACTCTCATTCTTAATTGGCCAAATATTTAACGTCTTTTATAAATCCTATTTTAGAAAAAAGTAATATTTTCCCAAAAATATCTAGTTTCAAATTGAATTCTCGAAAACAAGTAAAATGACAAAAAAGGACTCAATGTCTGCAAATAGCACAAATAAAAAAAAAAAACTTTTAGCAGATAAAAATAAAATTTCACCAAATACATCTGTTCAATCTCGAATAAAGAAAACAGATCTAAGATGAGTCTGTGAAAGAAAAAAAATCCGAAAAGTAAACCACCAATGTATTTCTTTTCTCTCGGTCATTGCCCGATAAGTATCACTGTATCCTTGAAATTTTTTTTATCCCATCCCATCTACCCGTTCATTCTTGCTTTTTTTCTCCTCTCCTCTTCTCTACCGTCTTAAGAATGAAGCGAAAATAGGTCACTAGTGTAAGCCCGACCCCTTCTAGTAAAGGTATCTGGATTTTTTCCGATTACTTTTATTTTCTTACCTTCCCACCATTATTATTACAGTGTGTGTGGCTTCCGGACGCCCCCCTCCTTTTTTCCTACCCCTACTTCCTCGTTTTTCTTATCGTATCCTCCCTCCCTTCTCAATCGGGAAAAAAATGAATAAACCGAATAAAAAACGTAATGTGTAATAGAATAAGAAGGGGAAAAGGGGAAAAAATCAGCCGCACTTTGTTGGTCCTTAGGATTTTCTGGAACTTTCCCTTGTTATTTATTATTGTAAGAAGAGGAAAATCTGTCGTAATCGAAAGGAGAATAATAGAACCTTTTCTCACGACTATCTGTCCATCCATACGCAAAACTGAGTTTGATGAACTGTTTGAAGGACAGCACTAGGTGAAGTGTCTGAAACTCGTGCCTATCAATAGATTCAATGAGAAAGTAGGTTTGAGAGACCGGAGTGCATCTCCTATTCCCCCCCCCTCCCACTTCTCTGTAATAAGGGCTACGTTATCTAACAAATGGAAATGTTTTTCACGCACACATCTGTATTTCTCTATTCAAGCTTAACTCTATCTTACTCGAAAGGCTTCTTCAAATAGAAAACTGTCCCGATAGAAGAGTTGTGTTATTTCATTAAGAATATTTATTTTTTGCATAATATGGATCAAAGGCCCTGGAAACTTTTATGACTCACGGAACCCTTAGAAGTAAAAGGGTTCGAAGAACACCATTACTTCTAAGTGAGAACCCCATTCTAAACTTAGAAAATAAAGCTTTAAAAAAATATCAATATATAAGTATATCAATATGTTATAGGTACTTTATGTAAAAACAATTTTAAAAATATAATTTTTTTCATTAAAAAAACTTTAAAGTTTTTGGTAGGTGTTAATTTGTTACCCAAGTAACCCCTACCACCCCTGCATATTTAGTAACTTAGATATGTGCTTGTATCCCCCCCCCCAGCAAACTGTCGAAGTCTAGATCTATTGAAATTATCTGCCATTTAATTTACTTTTGTATTTGTTTTTGCAGTTACTCATGTTGAGGAATAATTTTTCATTGTAATACATTGTTCTGAATGGCGTTCAAATGCTTATAGCTGCTTGATAAATCCTGTGCATTTTGCATGAATTTGTAATAAAAGCTAAGTGCTGTTCTTGCTTTAATTTAGATTTAAACGTTGGATCTGTTGATAGGTCTATAAGTTAATCCATCTTCTTCATTATAGGTGTTTTTTCTATTAGAAAACAATTAAGGTTTCCAAAACATTGTACTAATCAGTTTTAAATTATTTGTGGAATGTGGAATAGTAAACAATAAAATATTCATGATATAATGGATAGTACATGTAAAAGAAAAATTTTTAATACTCTTTTATCTTATTATAAAATAGAATTTTAAAAAGTATTACAAAAAATTATTTTGTATCTGTATAAACAAAATCCAGTTTTTACGATTGGTATGAGCTTCAAATACATAATAGAAAACATGAATCCATTTTTATTTTTGCTTTTTTTATTGAGACTCATGGAATCCTTGAGTATGTCTCAAAATACATTGTTCTGAAAATAGGGTTCCATGAAATACAATTTGAAGACCAGTGCTATAGATGAAATGGATTTATTTTAGGAATTTAATTTTAAGTTATACAATGAAATAAACAGGTACATGCGTTAATTACAGAGGTTTACATGATATTGGAAGATTTAAGTTTAGAAATATGTTGAATTTGTGTACTACTATTTAAAGTTAAGCAATTGTCTTAGAACAATTTTTAAGTAACTGATTACGTTCGAAACAGTGAATTAGAAAAAGCGCATAAATGAATAATTTTTTTTTATATTTAGTGTCAGTTGAATTAGAATTGTCACATTAAAATGCTGTAAGAATATTATTACAAGAAAAAAGTATTTAAAAACAACTTTTTTGGCAAAAAAAAAAAAATGTAGTCAAAATTATATATTTTTAAAACATTCGTTTATGAAAAATGCTTCTACAATTTTTTTTGTCTTTATATAGCTTTGATTTCTATACTAACGTCGAATCAAGCTTTTTGGAAAATTCAGATTTTTTTCCAGTTACGATCAATTGAAATAATAATTGGTGTTTTTTCTTAAAATTTCTCAACTGTGATATAAAATATGAATAAATCCACTTCTAAATAATACACTTAAAAAATTTTAGTTCACTCCCCCCCCCCACCACCATAATACAAGTCCTGGCTATATATAGGCAAAATATTATTATAGAGGCATTTTCCATACAAGGAGAATGTTTTGAAAATATAGCATTCTTTCTCGAAAACACAAATTGTATTTAAATAATTATTTCTTGTAATAATATCCTTAAAACCATTTTATATGAATATAATAACTCAAATAACACTAAATATGAAATGTAGCCGTTTATACGCTTTTTCAAAATCACTGTTCCGGATGGGGTCACCTAAAATGGGAGATCTAATGGTACGGTTGCCGAGTACTTTACAGTAATATTGAAATAAATATTATTTTTCTGTTTATGATGAAAAATAAACAGAACAGAAGGGAAATTCTAGCATTTACAAGATCCGAAATGAATTAGTTTGTAACTGGGTTAATTTTCTGATTTTCAAAACATCAGGTAAACACGACTTAAATTATCAAAAAAGAAAAAGGTAGAAAATATGAGATTAAAAATTTCAAAACTGCTTATTTATAAATCTGCAAATCATACGAGAATGTCGATGGAAATTTATGCATAAGAAAGAAAATATTAATAAAAAAAAAGAATTGTCTAGTAAATATTTTAAAACTATGTTATTTTCGTGGACTTGTGCTGACAAACACAAAGCTGAAAACAGTTTTATATTAAGACAAAAAATATATGTTAGCTATATAGCATTTCACTCCTCATGTAATACGCATATGATAATTCCTTGAAAAAAATTAATGCATCTAATGAAGGAAATACTTCTGCCCAATGTTAATAAAAAGGGAAAGAAAATAGTGCATTGTTGTTTCCAATGCCACCTGTCTAAGGGTGCCAATTTGAGGTCCACGTAATTCCTCGCGACAAAGGACTAGAGATCTACGCCTGTCATTAGGCGTAGCTTTGAGCACCATGCAGGTGATAGCACGGTTTCACTCCAATTTTGAGGGAAAATACCCTGGAGGGGGTCAGGGGCCCCTACCTCTCGAAAGGACAGAAAGTAATGTAAATGTCAACATTAGGACTTCCAAAAAAACTGATAACAGTTATTAAGAAGCACAAAATTATGTGGAAAAGCTTAGGAACGAATATCATATTTGATTAGCATTAAATCATTAGTTATCTTGATGTTTACATTCATCCCTTCTTATCTCATTTTAGAAACTCCTCGCAATCTCTTAAGAAAATGCCTTCCTCCCCCTCAAACATGAAATTTTATTAATTTTTTTTTTTTTTACTTATATTATACATATTAAAAGAATTGTTTCAATGAAAATCATAAGGCGAGTGTTCTTCATGATTGCCAAGAGTCTCCAATTTTGAAATCTGGGTAGAAAAATTTCGTTGTGTTGGAGATTTTTTGTGAGAATACTTATTTTGCATTAATTCCAGAACCCTTCAAAAGTTTATTAAACTAGTGTAAATATTTTTCATAAGAAAAAAAACCACATATTTTCCACCTTTCATCGATACATTTTTTAAAATTTAAGGTAGTCTTTTTTTAAATAAAAAAAAAATCTATTCACTGGCGTAGCTAGTCCCGAGTAGACCTTGTATCACTCTTTTTGGAAACCTTTTTTCGAAAATAAATAAAAAGGATTGCATTTATAAAACTTATTTGAGTGAGTGCGTGTTTACTAACGTCGCGTTAAAATCAGGGCTATTGGCAGCTGACTTCGTAACTTTAAATGAAGGTCAAGTGACGAGGACGACTACTGAGCTGCCTCCCCCTTCCGAATGAGTGAATATTAACGTCACACTATTCAGCTACACGAGGGCTTTGGCGACGGACCACGTAATTTTGAACCATGGTCAAGTGACGCGGATGATACCCGAGCTGGCACCCCCTCTCCTAACTACCACACCAACGGGGGGACGTTTGAGCTCTCGACAGATTTAATGTGCATCGTACCCCTACACGTCGGGTCTTCAGTGGTACTGGGCTCGAACTCATAACACGCCAGCCATGATCCGATACCTAGACTACCTCCCCCCTTCCGAACAACCACATCCCGTCAGCGGAAGAACGTTGAGCCATGACAGATTTAACGTTTATCAACCCCTCTACACGGTAGGTCTTCAGTGGCAGCAACGAGTTAATGATCATGAACCACTAGTCTACCGCAGCCTCATAAAACTTAATTGAAGGTATCAAAATAAGTAAGCATTTGCACAGTATAGACATACATATTAAAATCTTTATTACTTAAGAATTTGCCTAATTGTTAAATAGGTACTTTTCTCAAATTGTTTTATTATTACTATATTTTTGGCACACACACACAAAGGCATTTATACCAACATTTCTAGCAGAAGAGGATTTCAGTTATCCAAGTACTTCCAATACACCGATGTTGTCCTGTGGAAGTTATAAGATAATTTTTAATAATGGTTTACCTTAGAACTTGCAGCTGTGACCGGAAATGTCAAAGATAACAGGAATAGTGTTATAACATCCGGAAAACTGGAGGCGAGGCAGTTGAAATTAGCAATTTCGAGGGCTCCTGGATAAAATTAATTTTCTCAATTTAAGATTTTAAACAGCTTTAAAGGCAATTGTTCACAGCGATTGTGTATCATGTCATCAAATATACGAGATAATTTTGCGGCCTATTTATTAAATTGTGTTTGAAAAGGATAAGATTTTATCCGATTGTAAGATTTTAAAAATATTACTATGATCATATGAAGACTAACACCTCAAACCCGATAACGATTTCAAACGCTTCTAAACAGCATTACTCGTATTACAGGGCGAGAACCTTTATTGTTCTTCAGAAGCAAGTATGATAGATCTTTATATTAAAAATAATAATTTCTACCATCTTAGCACTGACGAATGCATTATATACAGGTAGCAGTGAATAATTAAATATTATTTCAATTATAAATTTATTATCCTATGCTGAAGCAATATGTATGCAGTGCTTAAGACGTGTTCGTAATTTCACACATGGCTTAAAAAGAACATAGATCGTATCTCCCGTTTTACTACACAAATATATCGCTTGGTTTTACAGGGTGTCTCGTATGATGTTTCAACCGTGTAAAAGTAAAGTCAGATGTATTATGAACTCTATTATAAAGTATAAGGAAGTAATGGAAAAAAGTTCTTACCGCTAAAATTCAAATAGATCTAACTTGTTAATTGCAGGGAAAAAAAGATTAAATTTTTGGCAATTCTTTGCAATCTTTTATTTATTTCTCTTGGAGTTTAAAAGTACAACTGGGGGACTATTTTTGGTCCTATGTTCAACAGCTCATGCGCAAATAACGTAATCAATGGCATGTATAGATTGAAATGCAATAAATTAAAATCTTTTATCAGCAGGAAAGTGACGTATTTACGACAAAAAATTAAATAACATAGGGTATATTATACAGAGCAATTAACTAACGACTGGAAGGGTGCAAAGGACATGGAAATAAAAGACTTGGTAGAAACAGCTTTCGACCCTTGCTCTGTCCCTGATTACACATTCCGTCTTTTGGATGTTATATAGTAAAGGCGATAAGCTCACTCTTTATCGTTCTCTTTCATCATCTCTGAACAAACTGCCCATAAAGGGTAGATAGACCCTATATAGGAAGTTCGCCTACGTTCTGCCACTTTAATTTAAAGTAAAAAAAAAGACGAAGGGATATTGTCATTTACATGTTGACGATAAATACTCGTGATGACCATGACAATAATACCATGCTTCTGGACAAGCTTCCGTCTAAAAGTCAACATTTTTGTCGCTTCTGTGACGTTAATTTGCAGTTAATCAACATACGAAGGGATGTTCTTATGTACAAGTAAATATTTCGCGTGAGTTAATTTTTCCGTTCTAAATGTTATCTGCAATTAACTAAATTTAGATACGAAGCGAGCGAACAGTTATCTGTAGTTTATTTCAAACGATCTTCTTGATTAGCCTCTTTGAATAGGAAATTCTTAAACTACTTTCCCGATCTCTCAGCCACGCCTTGTTTTCTTATTATTTTGAATAAAGCACCAAACCCGCTTTTAAGAGTTTCCAAATCTTAGGAACAGAGATGTAGAGTTGATGGAAAAATTTTAACCTTTTGAAGCCAGAAACAGACTGTTTTATAGATCTATTAATAAGACCTAAGTTTACGAGAGATCTATCAATAAGACTATAGCATTCTACGAATTTTTGCATTCATATTTCGTGGTCCCTATAGCTTAGGGCCCTATTATCTATGTAGCGGTGGCTACATCCCTGCATAAATCGTTTCTTTGTCCGTTAAAAACTTATTACTTATCCTTATATTAACTTCAAGAGAAGAGATATAGCTAAATTTGACTAACCAAATGAGAGAATAGTAACAAATTAAATAACTTATAACAGAAGTCTTTTACTGTCTATTCACCTCTCGTTTTAAAATACTAATTTGGGAGATTTGTTGCTGGGCATTCTTAAAGAAGGCGATTCCCTCTTTCCAATTAATTAAAATTATACCTTGTTTTATTTATAGCAGTTTAAATTTCACTTTTCTAAAGATACTTTACAATGGTTAAAGTTTAGTATATGGGAGGGGGGATTGGTGATGTAAATTTCTTTTGGAGACCAAAATCGATCGCCAAGCTACTTCACTTAGCGATAAATGTCCGGAAGCCAGAATAAATTCGTTATCTAACCATAATATCTGTGTAAAAATCGCCAAATCCCCCCCTATGCTACACTTGAACCATTTACAATTTATATTTTTACTTACTATTTGTAATTATAACTTTTATTAGACACGAGCCGAGGAAAGAGGATTAAAAGCAGTCAATCAGTAGGTCATCAGAATTTTAAAAAAAAAACTTGCAAATCTTGCCCTGGCTATTTTTGTGATTATCAATTTATTAATAGTAGACATTGAATACTCTGATATGATTTAAAAGAACTTTTTTTAAAACTGAAGTTTTGTACCTTCTTTTCAAAATTTAGCTTTGCACAAAATTATGTTTTGTATTCCTATATATATATAATTGACGTTGGCCGTTGGCATGATTTCTTTAATAATATGATCGCTATTGTTGATGGTTTCTTTGGATGATATTGACGAGGCATTCCCGGTGATTAATTAAAACTATTTATTCCACATCTTAAGCACATAAAACATTACAGGGACGACACAATATATACGCACACACAAACACAATGCAGCCGGCTACATGTTTACACAGACAAAATACAGAAGCGAAAAAGGGTTGGTCTCCAGGAATCTCGGTTTTTATAGGCTTATCAAATCACATGATCTGAGTGGGTGGATAGGTGTCGTTAGGCGGCGGGTTAACTTATTACTAAAACGTTGGTCCTGAAGGGATGGACCATTGGTAGTTAAAAGTTATTATAAAGGATTATATTACTGGGAATTATATATATATATATAATCCAAAAAAATTAACACAAAACTCATTTATATCAATATTTTTTGGAGATTTTCAATTTACTTTTGTTATTTTAGGATTATTTTTAGAGTATTTGATACTTTAAAACTGAATAGAAACATTTAATACTAATCGTAATTCTTAAAAAAACTGTTATAAAGTTTCAAAAAGTTTCCTCAAATATTTATAAGTACAGAGGTTTTGTCTTTGTTAAGAAACCTCATTATAAATTGAAAATGTATAAAATATTTTATGCCAAGAAATAACTTTAATTGTATGCATTATTTGCGCGAAATATTCTGACAGTTCGAGAATAAAAATGAATCCTTGAGAGGAAAATTAAGTACATAAAACACCCAATTTAGTCGATATACCGTTATCAGATATTACTGGTCATCATATCAGGTGGAAGTTACATTAGTAAGTTTAATAGTTTAAATTAACTTAAAATAAAGTTACACAAACAAGAATATTTCTTACTTTTTTCTGGATCCACCGTGATTACTACATCTGAATTCTTGTTTCACTGAAACAGAAAAGTACTATTAACAAACTGCTTATAGATATCAATTCTAAATGTATTGAAATTAAAATACACACAACGATGAGTTTTAAAATACAAAATACAAACAATGCTTAAAATCTTGTAATCGATGTTTCTTAGATTGTTTGTAAATTATTTAATTTACAAAATTATTATTTTTAAGTCTAAATTATTACATTTTTCAGTAACTAGTTATATTTTTATATACCATGGCATCTCTAGTTGCAGGACTACAAAAATTTTAAAAAATAATGCTAATTTAGAAACTGTTGTTGGAATTATCTTTTCATGTATATAATGCGAGCCACATTCCTGGTGAAATCAATCAACCACCGCAGTTGGGTTTGTGTAATATATTCATTCTGAACAAATGCAGAGTATATAGAGTGAGCACAAAAGATGGACTTGATTTTAAAAAACCATTATCGAATATATTACAACAGTGATACATAAATGTAAAGAGAAATATACCAAGTATTTCCCCCCAGTTACAAATGTATGATGTGTAACCCTTTTATTACACGGCATACGTCTTAATCCGTAATCCAATTCGTTCCATACATTTTGTAGCTCTATCAATGATTCGTAATACTCTTCAAATCCTCTGATATTTGTTGTGTCGATTACAAAAAATACGCCTGGAAATAAAATTTATTTCGGAAAAATTTTCCAAATTATTTTCTGGGGCACTTTCACAGGCGGCAACTCTCATAGATTTCTGTGGACTTCAAACAAAACTGCCTCAATCTCTCCAATACTTCTTCCGAGGCTCATGGCTGACTGCTGCTGTTGTAAATGAAATGTTAAATGAATGGATGGCGCTGCAAGTCATCCGAGAGATATACTTTGCTTAGCTTGTAGAGTCAGAGTTATATATGTAATGTTCTTTGTGCTGTAAACATGTATTTTATGTGTGCAGTAGCGCACACAAAAAATTTTTAAGGGGAGAGTCCATGGTCGAAGGTCCCCCAACTCGTATCATACCTGAAGACACCAAATAATTCGTCTGATTTTGTCGATTTTGTTAACAAAAAATAGTAAAAAAATAAATTATTGAATCAAGAATTAGCATTAATTAATAAAATAAATTATTAATTACAAGTACTTAATTAAATTTTGCGTTATATATATATATATATATATATATATATAGTAACATAAAATGAAAGAAATACATGGCATAATAAAATTGATAATACAAAATAATATCACTAACAAAGCTAGAAGATTCAAACCAGATTTAAAGAAACACACTTTAAAAATAATGGAAGAGTCTATTATAGAAGAATTAACTAAGCGTATGTATAACATGGAACAGAATTAGAACTTTAAAATGTAAGAAGCCAAGAGTCAATAGACTAAAATGAAGATCTGTTATGATTTCTAAAGCTGTTGCTGAATTAGGACCAGCAAAATTAGGGTTAAATATATTTTATGGATCCTACCTTCCCCTGTTCAGCAGAAATTTTATACATAACAGGAAAACATACCAATATTGAAAAGTTAGGCCTAAAACCAACCACGTGTAATTTGCAACCAAAAGAAAAATAAAATAAAAATAATAGAAAATATGAAAGGAAATGAATCCTAACAAAATACAAATAAAAATAATTTTGAAAAGGAATAATGAAGCAAAAACTTACATGAAAAAATGATATATATATATATATAGGGTTATCATCAAACGAAGGAAACTCAAAGGCTTTGGGGGTGTCCTGATCCCAGGACACCCCCCCCCCTTGTGTGCGCCACTGTATGTGTGTCATTCAATAAACCAAAATGTCTAAAAGAATGGACTAAATCATTGGATTATAAAAATATAGCGGATATAATCGTTTAAATGACCCAAAGAATAAGGAATTTATAACAACTGCCTTTTTTTAACACTAGCACACACAACCCGGTTTTTTTTTAAAGCTGATACCAGCGCATGAATACTCTTGTTGGTTGGTGTTTTTTCCCCCTACTGATTTCTAAATGCACATTGCACTGTATATACTTTAATACGTAAAAATTTTTTTAGTCATTGTCATCACGTTTGAATTTTTAATCACAAATACTTTGAATATGATGTATTGGTAAGGAAAAGAATTAGTATATTTATTTTTACATTTATGTACCACTTATTAAAGTGCAGTAGTTTCGGTATGATTTTTTAAAATCTGGTCCATCTTTTGTTCTCACCCTTTTTTTAAGAAGTCGTCATAAGACAAAAAAATTGGGGGGGGGGGGGTGCCTTAGAAGAAAAAAATATATAAATGTCATTTTATTTTCAAACAAGAATATTTATTACTGCAATTAAATTGAACAAACCAATACAAGACTCGTTGTTCACAAAAAATTCAAAGCCTTGAATTTCTTTTCCATAAACACCGAGGCAAAATATGACCAGGAAATTAAATTTTACATGTTCAAAATTCCAATATTTTTTAGAACACTATAATTTAAAAAACCTTTACATTTTTTTAAATAGAAAAATGTACTATTGCAAAGAATCAATAAAAGGTCATTTAAATTTTTATTTAAGAAAATAAGTTACTCTAAGGGTGCCTTAACACATAAGTTTTGTGCTAAATATGACAAACTGAAATTTTCTTCAATCCAGAAAAAAAAAAGGGGGGGGGATTTGTTTTCACATCATAAATGTATAGAGAAAGGCACATTTTAAGTTATTGATCGTCATTTCATTTTTTTTTTATCTCTCTTTATATATAAATTTCAAGGGAAAGCTGATTGGCCTTAAGACTATGTTTAACCCTTCAGTCACAACATTAAATTGCAAAACAAAAAGCGATTTTCCTTGCAATTTTCTACATATGGTGTTTGAATATTTTTTTTGTTTACTATTTATTAATTTTTTAATTTAATTAATGAATTAATATTTGAAAAACTGTTAAAGTCAAGTCATACACTACATTATATATATATGCAATAAAATTCTGGTTTCAAATAAATCAGAAAAAATAAAAAACTATAAACATTTTACTAAATACTGTTTAATTCAAAAATGCCCAATTAATTTTATTAATAGATATTTGAATAATGAAACTCTAAATAGTAAGGATTAAATTTCCATAGTTTATAAACAGGTTATTTATTTTAAATTTATTATTCTTCCTAGATAGTTATAGATACCACCAATTTCTAATTTTAGATAAAATTACTTTTTTTATTTTTAAAATCATATAATCTTAGTGTTCCTAAGTTAATGGTAGTACGTGTACAATTCTTAATTTATTATTTCTATTCTTTTCATATTTCTGCTAAGTGCTACTTTTCAGCCATTGCTTTGCTTTGAATATGTATTTAGATCCAGAATCTGGCAATAACTCGTTTATTGTACTCAGATTTAGCGCGGGCTCTACGTTTCTGTATGCAATTTCAGGTAAGTTACCTTCTTCTCATAATGGATTTAGATTTCCTATCCATTATTTTCAATAGGTTTTGGTTCAGTATTATTAACAGAAAGGGGGAAGGTTGGCTGGCCACAAAACATGTTCAACCCCACTTTTATATAAAATATTTTTATATATAAGCTGTCCTAAGTCAGCAATGTTAATAATACTGTGTAGCATCCATTCTTTTATATATTTTATATTTAACTCTATTATTTTAATATTTCATATTTCCTATTAAATTCTGTTGTCTGGATATCTTGTAATTTCAATTCTTTTCAGTTTTAATTATGTTTATTCATCTCTCTCTTGTAGAGAAATTTGGATTATATATATATATATATATATATATATATATATAGAAATTAAATTAAATGATTATAAATAGTTATAATATTTATGATAAACGAGAAGACTTTAATTTCAATATTATAAAATAGCATTGGAGAGTAATGTGCATGTATCTATATTCAGAAATATTGTTCTTAATTACACACTACGCAATAAACTTCTAGTTTCTAATAAATCAGAAATAATAAAAAATTATAAACATTTTACTAAATACTGTTTAATTCAAAACTACCCTATTAATTTTATTAATAGATTTTTAAATAATGAAATTCTAAATAGTAAGGATTAAATTTCCATAGTTTTAAAAGGTTTATATTATAGATTTATTATTCTTCCTAGATAGTTTTAAATACCCCCAGTTTCTAGTTTTAGATAAAATTACTTTTTTAGAATATATTATAACTTTTAAACCATATTAAGAGTCTAAGATAATGGTAGTATGTTTACATTTCTTATTTTATTATTTCTATTCTTTTCATACTTTTGCTAAGTGCTATTTTTCAGCCATTGCTTTGTTTTGAAATTGTATTTATGGTCCAGAATTTGGCAATAACTTGTTTATTGTACTCAGATTTAGCGCGGGCTCTGCATTTCAGTATGCAATTTTTGGGTAAGTTACCTTTTCCTTATAATGGATTTAGATTCCTATCCATATTTCAATTGTATTTGCTCGTATATTAACAAAAAAGGGGAAGTTGGCTGGCAAAAACATGTTCAACCCACTTTTATACAGAAGGATTTTTAAAGAAAATTTATGTATATAGCTGTCCTAAGTCAGCAATGTTGATAATACTGAAGCATCCATTCTTTTATATTTTACTGTTTATTTAATCTTTCATATTCCTTCTAAATTCTTTGTCTTGTTATCTGCAATTATATTCTTTTAAGTATTAATCATGTATTCATCTCTTTCTTGTAGAGAAATTTTGATATATATATATATATGAGACAGTGAACTAATTGTATGAATTGAAAATTAGAGCTTTTTTAAAGGCTGTAAGCTTCAGAAAATTTTCTTCACATACATAAAAGCAAATTTAACATTCTCTGTAGGGAATATTTAATTATCTGGAAGTTGGGCATAAGCAATCGCTTGACAAGTAGAGGATTCACTTGGATGTGTCACCCAATCCCCGTGGAATTATCATCGCATTATTTCCACAGACTACAACTTGTTTTTGTGGTCGAATTACCCCCACAGAAGTTCTCGAAGCAGACTTAGGATAAAAGCTAACGGATATGAAGTAAATCTCGCATCAATCAGGCCCAAATAGGGACATAGCCCCAAAATAACCCCGGTGGGGGACGGAGATCGAGAAAAAATTGCTAACCGGAGGGTACGGGAAATTTACAGTCCATTTGGGAAACGTGCAGTGACTTGTGGATGAATAGAGCGGCAAGCAGGGCGAACAAAAAAAAATGTTATGGGGAGAACAAACAACACATGGGCATGATACGCACAGACACTTTGTAAGCTCCGCAAAGAGAAAGGGTAACAGTGATGTGTGATAAAGGGGTCTAAAGAAAAATGACCACAAAGGTCCCTTAATGGCCCAGCTGGAAGAGATGTTTGTCAGCAGGTTAATGACCATGTCCATTTCCAAGCTGCTCTGTCTTAGTCTATGGTTTTTGAACTAGAAAACAATAAAGAACTCGCATTTGAAACAATGCTTTGACTCATTCGCCAGTATATGTAGCATTTGGAAACATTTACTTTTGTTAAATTATGTATTATCGTTTTTCCTATTAGATTTAAAATGTTTCTCTATAAAAAAATATAATTATTTCTTTTTAAAAGAAAAAAAATGCACCTTTTGGTAAAGTTTAATAATTATTTGTTTAATACTTTGTTTTCCTTTTTATTTTGTTCGAAAACTATACTCACTAATTACAATGTAGCTGAATAGTTATTTTTAATAAATACCATAGAAAAAAGCTTACATCAACACAAATTTCGAATTGATTGATATTACTTTGATAATTCCAGATCTCTCCCCCCCCCCCTTTTTAGTATTTTAAATAACTAGTGTTAAAGTACAACAAGATGCAAATGTTTCAATTATCTAGCTATTGCATATACTATTATTAGAAGGTTAGTATACTAGTACACAGGGACGCATCTTAACTCTTTGAGGCCCTGGGCTCAGAAATCTTAAAATTTCTTGAGGCCCCGGGCCCTTACTTGAGATCTTTAAAAACCTAGTCACAAACCGGCGGCTGCATTTCGACTAAATTAGTTGAATGATTGTTTATGGTTAGGCGTATGCATGGGCAATGGTCATCCCATTAAATACAGTCTTGTCACTTATGTCAGTTGAAATGCAGTTTAAAATTCTCTCTTCTTCGGAGAATATGCACGGGAATAATATTTGAACACATTAAAATTATCCGGATCATGATCTTACTAAGACAGAGTTGCTGGCAAAACGAGGCGCCCATCGAGGGCGAAGCCATGGGCCCATGCCTTAAGACGTCCGAGCCAGTACATCAACAAACTGTTGCAAATGATAATTACTCTTCAGTTGGCCTGCTTCTTCTACAAATACAAATTGTAGAAGGGGCATGTTACACAAAATCAAGGATGTATGATAACGTTATCGTACACAATAAATAAAAAGTTCCAGAATATATTAGAATTCCAGCCAATGAAGATTATCCAGTGGTGTGCACAAGCGGAAGGGGGAGGGTTGGGTGTTCAAACCCCACCCATAGACCAATACAAATTTTTAATATTTAGCATAAATATTACATCTTGACGCTTTCCTCAACGATTTTATTTGTTATAACCCTTCTCCAGTGGCGTTTCCAAGTGTAGGCTTGGATAGTTCAAACCCTACCCACCATACACCAAGAGATTTAATTTTTAGCAAAAAAAGTTACCCATTAGCGCTTTTATCTACGTATTTTTTAAAATCTAAACCCCTCCCAAGAAAGTATTCCGTGTACGCCACTGAGATTATCTACCTCAAAATGTATGATTGTTCAAATATATATAAGTAAGCTAGTAATTAAGTCGCATATCGTTGCTGATAAAATGTTCTTTACTGAGCATTCAACTATAACAAGGTGATTATTTCCAAACAAAGATTTTGTCTCCGAAAATGATGCAAGTCACATTATATTTTTCTGCTGAGGCGTTACTGGAAGATATATAAGGAGAAGCGGAGTGTTAATGACAGGAAGAAAAAGTGTGCTTTGAATGTAAATTTGTTTCCGTTAATTGACTGGTAGAAACATGAAAACGAATCTTTTTTTAATGAAACATCTACAGTTCTTAACACGATAAGAAAAAAAATTCTTGGATGGAATCCTCCCTTGTACAAAAATGAACCTTCAATTAATAAAATTCTTGCCTAGACATATACTTTGAAAACTTACTAAATTTTGAAAAAATTCATTGTCTAGAATTCAATTGTCAATGAGTATTCAGTTCTGCTCTACTAAGCCTTATTGCCTCCAATACAGACAAAAAATAGTAAATAGCAGAGCTTAAAATAAAATAAATAGTAATTACATAACTTTAGAATCTTTTCATAGAGTAGAAAAATAAACAGCTTTATGAATTTATAAAATTTATTCATACCCACGTGAATAATTTTAAAAACAGCATGCAAAGTATCAAAAAGAACACTACTTAAGTGAAATGCAATTCTAAATACACTTCCTGAATTCTAAATATCATGGTTTTGTTTCTACAAGATCATTCAAAATATTACTGAATAAAATTATTCACAATGTATTTAATTAAAAAAAGTAGATTTTTTTTTTAAATGAATTCAAGAGAAGTTAGTAATCAGTGCAACACTACTTACAATGCTTCTGAGTAATCTGTGCACATACAGACTTTAACAAATAGCTTTTAATTATATTAAACCAATAAGTTGCTACTCATTTTTATAACTACATTTTATACTAATATTGAATTTTATCGAGGAATTTCTAGACGTTGTCTAGACTTTTCCTTAAAGTTATCAATAGATGTACAAAACATGCATTGTCACAAGACTGTCTTCATATTCAATTAAAAAATATAACTGATAATTAAGAGCTAATGTTTTTAAACATAAAGTATAATTATTAAATTCCCTGCAAGTTTCTTCGAGAGAGAAAAAATTATGTTAGGAATGCTATCAAAATTCTCCAAAATTTTAAATCAAGCAAGATTTAATCATATGCATATTTTTACTAATTAGCAGTTATTAATAACCACGTTCATCACAGAAAACATTTAAAAATTAATGACACTAAATCTATATAAATTATATTATGCTAGTTTCAAAAATATTTTAAAACCTACTCCTTACCTTAAGTTCTTTAATCCAAACAATTTAACGTTTAGCCACAGAGAACATGGGAAAAATATTTATATATTTTACTTGTCAATTCTATTTTCAATAGTGTTTTATAGCTATAAAACAGAGACCTATTTTGTTTGATTAAAAGTTCCTAATTTTAATTTTTTTATATTAAAATTAGGAGCTTTCATTCAAACAAAATAGGCTTCTGTTGTTCTGTTCTGAAATTAGATTTGACAAGTGATATATAATCCTAAAATAATTGAAATAACAGAGCCCTTCAACTTATTTACACTCCAATTAAAAGAAAATTTTCTTTTTACATAAGATCTCCATATTTTATTACTTAATATTGAATTTAAAATAAGTATTATATATATATTGCTTCCCATTTCAAAATAATTCTTTCTAAATACGTATATACTTACTATGAGTAATTTTGAAAAATAAAAGTTATAAATGAATATGCTTGAATTTAATATAATTTTGGATTTTTTAAAAATATATTTTTGGATTTTAATATAATTTTTTTAATTATTTTCTACTCAGTTTGAGCATATGGGAACAAAGACTCTGATTATATGTACTAAAAAATAGCCCCACTTTTATCAGGCTTGGAATTCAGTTTTATACTCATTTTCTTCATTATAAACACTTCAATATTCGTTTACAATGACACAGTTTCTGATTTTACACGATATCTAACTATGAATACAGGATTAGGGAGTCCTCAGTAAATGTAACTAAAATGAAGTGTTGCCCTTTTGTTCAAAAATTAGGTAGTGATTGTTACAAGGGCAGGAGAGAGCAGATGGTCTCTCCGGGTGAAAACTTTCCAATAATAGCAGGATGTGGTGAAGTCATTACTGGACAGCGGTCAAGCATAAGCTAACTGGATTGTTGTAAACACTGATACTAGGTGTAGATGAATAATGGTGAGATCAATGGCGGATCTCCCCTTCTCATTTTAAATGTTCTTCGTAATTTTTTCACAAAATGTTTTGTAAATTAATTATATTTTATATCTTGTAAATTTAATTTGATGATACGTGGAGCCATTTTATTAAAAAAATCATATAAATTTTGTTTTTTAATACATTAGGCTTAAAACTATTAACTAAAAATCCTATATTTGGATTCATAACATATGCAGTCATTACATAGTTTTAATATGAAAAAAAACAAGGATATTATAAGTAAAAGCACTTTCTTTTCTTAATACCAAGTGACTTGCTTTTTTAATAGCATGAAAGAATTTTATTTTCCTTCAGATAAACTGTCTTACGTTATAATATACATAATGCACTAATCAAGCTTTGCGGATTTTAATTGTATTTCTCGTAAATAAACAGTTAAATTTGAAAAGTACGAATTTTCATGTAGAAGCTTTCTAAAGAAACAACACACAAAATGTAAGTTTCACAAATACAACAAAATATAATTTCACTCGATATTCATATTTAAAAATATTTGATACTAGTTTGACATCAAACAAGAAAAGTAACCAATTTTCTCCCCATAGATTTTGATTTTAGTACTAGAATAAGCAAATCATTTAAATTTTTACTATTTAATCATTTAATATAAAAGGTATTTAAACAGGTTTATTTAGAAAATTCTCAAACCAGTATATTAAAATTTTCATGAGTTATTTCGTTTTTACTTAGTAAAATAACGAGATATTTTGAGGGGGAAAGTGTAGAGAAGTTTCAGATTTATAGGAAATGTCTTTCCATTGATTCAGAACATCTATTAGATTTCGTTTTAAAAGAAAACCAAGAGTAGTGATAAGATGGATTCAAGAAAAAAATTTTTGATTAAGTTTATACATTAACTTGCAGCATTTGTAAACTAATTATAACATGTTAAAATTCATTTGATTTTTATCTATAAATGCAAGATTAAGAGATAGTGAATGGAATAAATAAAAATTGAAATTTTTTAGAATAGTCCTTTTTAAAGGGAGATAAAAGAAAATTCGTTCAATAGTGATTTCTTATTTCATTTATGCATTATTTGTTTATAAAGAAAAATATCTTTTCATTTTGTTATACAGTTCATGAATGATGCTCATTAATGTTTCTAGTTTATTTAATTATGTTCAATACTAATACTGGAAAAATTCATACTTAACTGATCGAAAGATTTTGTACTGCACTCAGTATATTTCTAAACATGAAAATGCATTAAAAATAAATAATAAAAATTTTATTAATTATTTTATTAGTCTGCCTAATCATTATTTACGAGTTTTCTTCATGAGTGAGTATGTAGTATAGAAACTTTATCTATATAATAATCTTTACATAATTAATAAAAAATACATATCCTAAATAATTTAGATTTTTTTGTCAGTTTTATAAATAGAAAATGATTTAGATGCGACATCTAGTTATGATATATTATGAATAATTGCAATTTTTTTTACCTTACTATATTAAATAAACTACACACAATTGTAAATTAATTGTTCGATTAATGAACTGAATAATTGTGAATGAAGTATTCCATTCATAGTTCAATTCAGGAAGTGGATATTCAGTGTAAAAAGAGTGGTGACAAGGACTTGAAATTATAACAAGCAAACATAAAATAAAGTTAATAAGATTTGAACCAGTTAATAAAAGTCTAAAAAATACTCGATTAACCAATAAATGTACATTGAGTTACTAATGTAAATTTTTTTTGCACTTGCAGCTATTTAGAAAGGGTAAAAGCAATACAAATTGTTGCATTTTAGACAAAGGCATCCATTTTTTAATGATATTTTCAAAAAATAAATCAAATTAAGAATGCAAATGCATTTTAAAACTATGTCATAATAGCGTGAGAAATAAAAATGAAAAATTATACGATAAATTTAAAAATTATGATTTTTTTATAAAGAATAGAAATGATATATTTATGATGTACAAGTATTCAATAGTTTTCTTATAATCTATATCTTACTTAAACGCTCTTAATTTATTTGTTCATCCGCGAATCGATACTCTTCTATATTTAAAATTTTAGAGAGAGAATTTACTATTGTATCTCAAATGTTCTATTCATAAAATTACCCTATTTGAAACAAAATTAAATGGTTACTTCCTTTAGACAATTTAACAAACAAAAATTTAACTTATGATATTGATATGCAAAACAAAAACAAATCTGAAAATGGCGGATAAGCTTTAAATCATGCAATGCTCATTAGAGAAACCGTTACTTTTTTTATGCAATTCAGATAGCATACTTTTACCGCTTAAATGAATATTCTCGTATATAATTCGATTAAACATTCGTTCAAAACAACCGCAATAGTAAAAAATCAGAATAAACCATTCAAACATTCAAAAGAAGTTTTTAAGAAATGCTTATTTAGTTACATCAGTCAACTGCAAAACCTATTTAAGGTGAATAATATCTGGACAAAAAATCGGTTGCATATAAAAGTTGAATACATTTTCATGCTAATTTGAATAAAATGAGAATGATATAATATATTTATTTGATAAAACGATACTTTACAATCATAATTCGTGACACGAATTCATAAAGGGGATTGTCTATTCTCATCTTTAACTCTATTCTATTCAAATTGCAAATTTTATATATCCTATGGGATTTCCTCTTTCATCGAAAGTTGCAAATGATGCAATTCACACTCTTAGCACATTGTTATCTTCTTAATTATACTTTATCGTGATATTAGTTTTAAGCAGAATGCATACGAAAATAAATCAAGCTCTTACCTGCACTCATGATTACGTAAAAAGTGCGATCACACGGCATCCTACCGTGGTAACTATATGCATGCGTATTCCATTTCCATTCCTCTAGGTCTGGGCCTTGTCTACCCACAAAGCATTTCGACGCTGTGCTTAACCCATCCACACTGACTCACAGCCTTCCCTGCTCTGATGCGGTGTTCTCAGTTGGCCTTGTACAAAAAGTAATACGAAAAGAGGAAAGGGAGGGGAGGAGTGGAGAAAAAAATAAAAAAAGGGGGCAAGATCCAAACCGCAACCCTTTTGCTGGAGGACCAAGGTGTGGATTTAAAAAAAATACAAGAGCCCACATGCTGCTTATTTTTTCGCCGAATTTTCTTTTATCGGGGAGGAAAAAAACCGTTTCTACTCCTTTTTTTTCCAACCCATTCTCGGGAAGAAAGGGGTGAAGGGAGCCGGATGCGGTTGTGCCTTGTTTTTTATTGGTTAGGTTGCTTTTTTTCAAGGTAACTGGGTCAGAGAGCAAGATGGCAGTTGCAGCGGTGTGATATAGTTTGCCTGTTCCCGAGAAGAACCCGTTAAACACCTTGGAAGTCCTTCCGTAAACACCAGTTGCAGAAGGGGACTGGGTGTGGAAAGGAAGGGCTTAGGAAGTCTACGGTCCTTTCTTTACCTTTTTCCCGCTCTTTTGGGTGGGCGAAACCTGCTACGGACGGTCGCTGACCCGTGGTTAGGTCAAGCATCACGAATCTGTTGATTTGGAAAATGTGCGGTTGTTGTGACATATCCGGTTGAAATCTTTTGCTGCCGGTGTGTCGGCTTTTAAGAAATTTTTCGATACAGCTGACCACAAGATAGATCTGTCCTGTCTCATAGATGGCTTTTCCACATTGAAAAAATAGGTGGGGCTGGTGTCATTTACAAACCGACATCGTTCTTCCTATCGATTATTAGGTTATATTGATGGGCTTTCTCCTTCCACCAAGATCACTGATTTAGAGCTGTACTTTCTTTTCTTATATATAAAGCAATAATCTCATATTTTTCATATATAGAGAAAAATTTTGAATTAAGTTACTTTGAACAGATTTAATGCAACCTTATTCAAGAAATGTCATTTATAAGCAAAAATAAGACATCTGAAAATAAACGATAAAAAATGTTAAAATTATGTTTTGCTAAGCCATTAATATTCTTTTTGACGACTGGAAAATCAAATGTAAAAATCCCAAATATAAGTTACAGGTATAAATTGATACAGTTAAATTAAAAGACAAATTAGTTCTAAAATACCGCAAATTATTCTTCACATTTCTTGCAATTTTTTTTACATATATTATAATGATAACTGCGTTCAAACTCTTTATAATATCAAACTATATAAAATTTGATCAATGCAATAGCTTTATTACATAATGACGTTGAAAATACATATGCATTTAATTCTTTTATGATAAAATGTGCTGACTTAAATTTAATCCAGTTATTAAAAGTGCTTAAATACTATTTAAATTGGAATTTATCCATAGTATAATGTTATTACCTCCATGACAGCTACTTCATCATTGAAGGAAATACATTTGATTATTAAAATTGCCGTTAAAATTTTAGCCGAACCCCAAATTCTCTCAACACGTTTTTGTGGGAAAAAATAAAGAATAGTCCAAAATGATTTTTTTTTATTGATATTTGATATTTTCGAAATTTAAAAAAAAAATTTATTGCTCTTGCAGTAAGTATGTTCACTTTCCCCAATCCAATGATATTTTCCGCCTTTGATTCTAAGCCGCACCAGATTTTCAGTAGCACTACATTAGATTGAAAAAATCCGGTTTAGATTTGAATAAATACAGTATGAATTTCATTTTAAATATATATATTTCAATAAATGATATAATTGCTGTAAATGAATGGAAAAAGTAATTTTTCAGAGATTATATGAATCCATGGCAAGTAAACAACTTGTTAAAATTGGGTGGTTGGTTCTGACAAATTAATTATAAAATTAATTCGTATTTTGTAATAATTCCTACTATCCACTAAGTGTATTCCTTTTTGGGAAAAAAATTAGGGAAATAAAATCCCCCAGACGTAGTTCATCTTTATTATTTTTTTTAAGTTATTTTACATTTCTCGATGAAACCGATGATTTACCACATGTAGGTTAGCAGGAAAACCCCATATTTGTGCGGTTTCATAAATAATGGGAGGATCGGAAAAATGTAGCTGGCGCACGTAGATCAAGGAATTCGCAAAAAGGCATTTCCGGACTAGATTTAAGGTTAAATAGAACATACGTAAAGAATATTTAGCTCTCTCGAATGATTGGGAAGGTCAAGGATTTTCCCAGTGAGCAGCAAACCGCAAAATACAGCCACTCCTGCTTTTCAGAAACAATTAAGCCTTGTCGATAAAATATAAAGATTAGGAATGATAATAGTGATCAATTCCAACAACTATTAACGTTTTTAATTTTTTTTCTTTTGAGAAACGTTTTAAAAACTACAGTAATCAATTCAAAGGAAAAAAGTTGGTTTTTAAATCTTAATTATTTGTTATCGTACAAGGAAAAAAAATACAAGGGGATGAGAAACAAAAAAAAAAGGCAATGGCATTTCTAACAAAAAACAAACACGTTTGTCTTTGTTAGTACAGTATAATAATGTATTTTCTTAAATGCGCACACAATACTTTCAGATATTTCTAAACAAAATTCATCCTTAATGTATATAAAGTAGTACATTTCCAAAACAGTCTCTGAAATTTTTATTGTTTTTAGCTGTATTCAGTGGCGCACACATGGGGGGGGGGTGTCCTGGGGGTCCAGACGACCCCAAAGCCCTTGAGTGTTTTCGATTGATGATTACCCTATATATGTATTACGTAAAATTTAATTAAGTACTTGTAATTAACGATTTATTTCATTCATTAATGCTAATTATTAATTCAATTAATTTATTTTTTACTGTTTTTTGTTAACAAAATCGACAAAATTAGAAGAATCAATTGGTGTTGTCTTGAGGTATGATACGATATGGGGGGCTTACAACCATGGACTCCACCTTGAAAAATTTTCGTGTGCGCTACTGGCTGTATTTCTAGCTTTTATATTGTTTTAGAAATTGATATTTCTGTTTTGATGAAATTTAATAATTATTGGTTTGGTGGGTATTTAAATGCATAATCTCCATCACTTAATTAAAATAAGAACTAGAAGAGTGGGAATTTGCCTTACATTTTTCTATACCTAGTAATATTACTTATTTATTATTTTTAACAGTCTGCTTTAGACTTAGTGTAAGGAGATGTCCTAGGTGTTGACTTATGATCTATAAGAAATTCAGAATTATGAGGGTATTTAAGTGCATTCAACGGAAATATTAGACGTCAGAAATAAACTATTGAAAGCCGTAAACATCAACAATTTAAGCAATAAATGAGAAACAATATTAGCAATTGTTTTAAATGCAGATATTTTCTCGCGACATTGTTAAATAAGTACGATACGTCAACAAAACATTTTCAACAAAAGAATTCTTACCCCATATTAAGTTTTTAATAAAGTTAAAAACAACACTTTTTTTCTCCTTGAGCTATATTTTTTGTATACGTAACAAAAAAGTAAAAAATAGCCAACTTCTACTTAGGTCAGCAAATTTTTTTTTTATTTTTAGTTACTTTTTATTAAATAATTATAATTTTTTAAATATGAAAATACATAACAAAATCACAATATTAAGTGGCCAAATTTTTTCTCCCATATAAAACTAAAATTAAAAAATTAAATTTAGTTAATGAATTAATATTTAAAAAAACTGTATCCACTTCAAGTTTCAAAAAATGTGTATTTGAACTTGAGTGGATGAATAAAAAGTATTTTATAAATGATTGAAAATTTGAACAAGATATATAAATGTTATGTTTTTTTTTACTAATGTTGTAGGGCTTACGACTTGTTGCGGCAATACGTAGAACAGAAGAAAGTTTCTCATCTGCTATTCTATTTCTTATTTTTGATTTGTTTAAATTCATTAGTGAGAAAGTTTTGCTCACAAATGTAAGTGCTGCCAAAGAAAGTGGCACATGCAGCTACATTTGCTTTTAGTACGAAAAATCCTCGGATAAGTTTTTATAAAATTCTAATATCGATTTTTCTTTGAATTGATTTTTTGATAACATCAGAATTCTGTAAGTTATTTAAGGCAAACTGCATATTCTCATTCACTAGATTTATATCAACAGAAAATGGAGAAGAAAAGACATCAATTTTTGTTTGCCACTTTTATAAATCTAAAAATCGATCAGGAAATGCATTGCGCAAGATTTGAATCAGTTCCTCATACTGCATCTTCGTGTGTGGAAATTTTTCATGCATTTTTTGGCCGTAGGGAAAGTGTACAAAATTTTTAGTTTTCAGCTGGTTTTGAAATAAGCATAATTTTTGTTTAAATGCCTTTACGTTATTTATCAATGGAAAAATGAATTGATTCTTTCCTTGTAGCCTTGTGTTTAAGTCATTCAAATAGCCTGTTATGTCTGAGAAAAGCCAAATCACATTGGAAACTTGCTTCTTCAACCTTCTAGTATTTTTTCCACAGTCACTTAGAAAATGTAACAATTTCATCAAATAGTTCCATAAAACTCTTAAGGGCAACTCCTTGTCTGAGCCATCTAACTTCTGTGTAATAAAAAATACAGAAGGCAAATCATCAAAATCTTATAAAAATTCTTTAAATTGTCTATGTTTGAGGGCATTACTACGAATAAAGTTAATTGCTTCAGATACACACTGCATTAAGGTTGCAAATCCTAATTATTTACCACATAAATTCTCTTGATGAATAATACAATGAAGCTGCAACAGTTCTACACTACAATGAACAAGGAGTTTTTCTAGCAGCGTAACCATTCCAATTTTCGTGCCTATCATTGATTTAGCTCCGTGGTAAAGCTAACACAATTATTCATGTTTAAGGAAGCTGCAACGCACAAATATATCAAACTGGAAAGAAGTTCACTTCCAGTTGTTTGCCCCTTCATGGGAAACATTCCAAGTTCTACCGTAAAACAAAATTTTTTATCAATTCCACGAACAAACACAAGCAAATGGCTAACTGATGTTCGATCTGTAGATTCATCAACAGCTTAAGAAAAATATACAAAGTTTGAAGCGGCTGATTTTACTTGATTTTCAATGTCCTCATTCAACTGTAGAATTTTTCTTTGAATAATCATTCTATTTGAGCTTATATTTTAAAATTTCTTTTTTGCTTCAGGACAAAGTTTTTCAGATGCAATTAACAAACACTTTTTAACAAAATCACCATATGTGAATGGCCGACCGTCTTTAGAGATAATTTCAGCGAAACCTAAGCTCACTTCCATTTATAAATTCAAGTTAACTGTACATTTTTGGGAAAAAATTGCTTGACTTCTAAAACTTTTTTTGAGTTGTTCGATTTTTTTGCGATCGTTCATATCCTTTCTTAGATGCAAAATGTTTATGCTTTGTTTCAAAAGTTCCGCTTTACGTTACTCTTTTGCCACAGCAATCTTGCAACTACATATTAAGCATGTGACAGTACCATTGTAATAGATAAAACAGTATTTATCTCTCCATGCATCTTGAAATTTCCGATTTTGAAAGTCACCTTTTTTCTTTCTCATTATCTAAAATATTTTACATGGATTTTAAACAAATGATACTAAATTAAAAATGCGAAATCTAAAAAGAATATCAGATCCGTTCTGTTGCAGCGATTTCACCATTCCCGATCAACCAGCAAAACCACGGGGTTGAATGATCTTTGCAGCTAAGTAGAAGTTAAAGTTATTGGTAATTCTCACTATGAAGAAAAATGCGAGTTCGATAGGTACTTTTGCTTGGCTCAGTATAATTTCGAATAGAGACTGTTCCGGCACGCGTGCGTGAATACGCATTTGTTCTTCGACCTTCTCTGCATCCAGACCATGCGATGGAAGAAATAATGGCTTCCGGTGATCACGTCCGCGAGCTTCTCCTATACCAAAACTCGTACTCGCAGATAGCCATGAAGGACCAAAATTGACCCGCGAGCCATAGGTTGTGCATCCCTGATATATAGGAAGAAGAAACTAATAGTAGGAATTGAAAACAAATTTAAAAAACCGAAAGATTGAACATATTTAGATTATAATAAAACGCATTTTATATGAATGCGGAAGAAAAAACCATTTTAGTGAAAAACCGGAATATTGTTAATTTACTTTATTTGCCGATACCCTGGCGTAAGCAAGAATTAAATTTTAAGAAACGCAAATTAATAAAGAATTGAAAGAATTTCATAATTAGAGATTTTAATATAGCTAATTAAAATAGCTCTTAAACGTGATGAAATTATAAAATTTGTCTCTTCCAAAGGAGAAGAAATTTATAATGAGTTATAAATTAATAAAAAAGACTGCGTTGGTTAATTTATCTGTACATCCTGTACATCAAATTCTTAATTTAATTCGACTTTTTGAAAAACCTGCAGTGAACTGATATATATATTTTTAAATAATTAGTAGCTATAATAATTAACAAAACCTCAACATGTTCACAATTGTCAAGCTAGAAATTTAAAATATTGAGAATTTCTTTTAATTCTTTTGATAAAACAAACTATCGTTTATGAAATGAAAATGATTGAAATGAAGGGAAAACAATATAATACTAAAAAAATTAGAGTTTAGCTCGAAATGAAAAACATGCAAACATCCTACGTTTTTCCCCACCTTCCTTAAAATAACAAAAATACCACAGATAGATGTTTTTCTTAAAACCGAACTATATTCAATAAAAAAAAATTCTGTTGGAACTTCGAATGAAATTTCTCTATCGCTTTAAGTTTAATAATTATATCAGCAAAAACACAATTAAGATTTCGACTCCAAATATTCGGAGAAATATATTGCAAAATTAATAATGATTAGATTTGTGAAGAGGTAGAGAAAAAATTATTAAAAAATTTCTGAATCTACAAAGAAATTAGGAAAACTTCATAATACATCTGATTTTTAAAAAAATTATCAATTAAATATTGCATTTTTTTTTCTAGTGGACTTAAAAAGTGATATTGAAATGTAGCGAAATGTATAGTTCCTTTTAACAGCGGATAACCATATCAATTCGATTGCTTAAAAAAATGAAGGGGAAAAAATGTAATTGATAAAAGTAGGAAAAAGGAGGAAATGTTTTTTCCCCTCTTTATCATTTTCATAACGTGGGACTAGAATAAAACTTTTCTAATGAAGCAATTCTTCAATGGCTACTCTAGGCATTAAAAAAAGTAATTGAATATATTTCTAACAATTTTTTTTTCTTTTTGTGAACACAAAAAATTGTTGGAATAGCCTTATTAATGTAAAATAAGAGTCAATTAATAATATCAATACCTCGAAAAAATATTTTTATACTTAAATCTTTTTATTTCGTACTAAAAATATTAGTATATCCTTCCCTTTAAAATTTCCAAATATCTTTCTTATTTTAAATTAGCGTAATGATTAATTTCAGCACATTACTTACAATTTGAAAAAAAGAGAATGACATTACTGTTGTAAAAAATAATGCAGCTGTTTTATCCTTAGAATAGGACAAAATGAATAGGTAAAGAATAAAATAAGTGGAAATCAATAATAAAATTTAAGAGTTTTTTTCCCCACTTTTTTTTTTAAGAAACTAATTTTTTTTTAATATTGAAACCGACCTTTTGCAAATTTTGAATAAAAAGTTTATTTTTAAAACGAGAGTAGACGAAATTATTGAATAAAAATTATCTTTGTTTTAAATTTCAGTTTGCTTAAGTCAACGATAACACACAACCGAGGTTTCTTTTCCTTTTATAAAAGAATTGTAGATTAGCTGATTGATTGTTTATCATGTTGCACTTTAAATCAAAGAGAAGGACTCGCTAATTTTGTTCTGTAACCAAGTGACGATAAAATGATACCACCCCCTTAGCTGGCAATCCGATCTTCCACATCATGCCAACGTGAGAATTTTCATCTGAAATATTTAATGTGCATCAATTTCTACATGGCGGGTTTTGAATGGCACTAGAATTCAAATCTTTGACTTGACGAAAACAACATTAGTCGTGAGTCCGCGATAATAACCATTCAGCTACAGCGACTGGAATAGTTGGTTTAAAAATCTAATTTTGTTTCGAGTATATATAAACTATGAATTTACTTAATTATAAAGCATGAAGTGAAATATTTTGATATTCATCGATGATAAATCTGAAATACTGATAAACACAAAAATTAATAGAAGTGAATTTGTACTTCTAAAGAACGCTGTAGGACTAATCAGTAGATTGCAAAACTGTGTGGGAACGTATTCATTATTTACTCTGAGTTCTAAAAGTTATGTACAAACTTTTTTTTCTTTCATAGCAAAATGAATTTACCCTCACTAAGCAGTATTCTGTTGATTGTAATGCATAAATTTACATTAGTTTAAAACAAAGTACCCTTGGGAGTCCATTTTTGGGAGAAAGCAGCCAATCACAATTTTATGTCGAAAAATGCCATTGAAGCATTACTAAAATGAGTTACAATAAGGAATGTGTCTATTCCTTATTGCAGTGCATTCATAGCAATAAACTTTCGTGTTACCAAGTTATCGGAAACTGAAATGGGAAATGAAAATCAAACACGGAGTAGGCCGTGAAAATAACATTGGACTTAAAGCAACAACGTGTATATCAAAGTATACCAAAAATGCTGTGTCGGATTCAGATCTGGAGACTTAGCTGGCCATTCCATTCGTTCCAAACAATATTCCTCAATATGTTCCTCTGTAAGATCAGCACGGTAAGGTCGTGCATTATTATTCCTCAGAATGAATTCATTACCAATAGCAGTGACATCTTAAGGCGTGGGCCAATTGGACCTCGTTTTGCTTACGATTATGTGTTAATAAGATCATGATCCAGATAATTTTAATGGTCAAATATTATACCCGTACATATTCTCCACAAAACACAGGGAATTTCAAACTGTATGTCAAATGGAAAAAGTGGTAACACTATATTATTATGTGATGTCCGTTGTCTATGTCTAGGCCTAGGTCTAATACGATAATCAATCATTCAAATCATTTAGTCTAAATGCGGCCATCGGTCGAGCCGGTTTGTGCCTAGGTTTGAGATTGTGAGTCGTGCACATTTATTTGTTTCAAATGACCGTTGGAAGGAGCATTTGACAATGCATGCTACTTTTAAAGATCTGTGGTTGTGATCGTGTACTTGTACAGAGGGATGCAGGGCTTCAAAAAGTCTTAAGAAGCCCCTGGACATACGGACGAACATATCTGGATGGAATCTGTGGGGTCCATATCTCACCCCAATCGGACTCATTGGAACACATTCAAGTCAATGGTCACCGAGAAAATTCTACCCAAACCCTGATTCTTACAACTCCATAAAGGAGCCTTTCAACAATATTGGATTGATTGTTCCCAGCAGAACATCAGATGCTTTGAATTGCTCCCCGGCGTGAATCTAGAAAATAGAAATCCAATAAAACCTTGTCAAGGAACATGTTCTCTAGTCCAATATAAATGGGCACATCTCTATCTCAGGTCCAGGGAAAGCATACACAACTAATAGTTTTGCATAAGAACGTGCGTTGTAAATGCGTCTTCGCACCGTTTTAAAATAGATTCATGTTCTTGATGCAACGAGCTGAAGCACTGTAGTGTTTCTCCTTCGGGTCGAAGGATATAGAAAACTGTCTTCCGTAGGTAATGTTGACCTGAAACAGGCCTTCAAGACACAGAATCTTCAGATTATAAACTGATCTCAAGATTGTCATATTACGAGATACACAAGACGTAATTAGCACCCATTTGTGATAATCCCCATTTCAAATTCATTACCTTAACAAATTAGGTAAACGACTTCTAGGCATTGCTAAACTTTCCTGATATTGTCAATGAAATTACCAACTATTGAAGATCAATCATGCGCAAAATATACACTCGGTGTTGCAAAAAAGTTCGATTTTAACACATTTTCACCAACTCATGTGTCAATTTTTAAACTAAAAATAGTTGCTATTGTCCCCCTTCGCTTCCCCAAAGAAAGGTTTTCTCGAAGTTCGTGTCATTCATGTTAACTATAAAATTATTGTAAATGACATTTTTTTTTAATGACAAGCTTCGAAAAACATGCTATGCCTTGACTTTTGGAGGCCAGTGTATAAATACGCAAAAGGTTCTTCCACGAAGTAAATTTTTGATGAAAAATATCAGCCTCATACCCAGCATAACCCAGCAAAACACAAATTTACCGTACTACTTTGTAATATGGAAATGTCGCTTGTTTAATTCCATTCAAAAGTCTATTTATTAAAGGAAGAAGTTTCATATTAGAGCAATCAAAGCATCTTAGAAACATTCATTTGAAATTTTCTCAGTTTAAATAATAAAATAAGGATGAATATATTATTCAAATGTTTTGGAAGATGAAATGTGAAATTCCTCTAGAGAACGAGAGTAGACATTTTACTCTAATTTTTTCATTTAGACATGTTTGAGAAGGGAAAAAAAAGACGTCATAAAAAGGAAATCTCTAGAGTGTTTTTTGCCCTTTTTAGGCAAGAAGAAAGTACCTTCTCCCTTTTAAAACATAAAAAAAGTGCAAAGTCAAAATGCTGAAATATTCTTCCCTTATCCCCAAGCTTTATTAAAAGTTTTTCAAGTCTTTGTTATTTTTAAATGAATTGCTAACGAAAAACTTTATAGCATCTACAATATATTTCAATGGCTTGAAAAATATATGGAAAATATTATTTATTTTGAAACAAAGATTTTTTTATACATATACCTAATGGTATTACAAATAAAATTAATAATTTAACCAATTCATCCTAATATTTTTTTAGAAAAAAAATATATAAATACAGTCGAGTTTTTATGTCTGATCACTTCTTCAATATGGTATTTTTTGTCTAAAGTTAAGTCAGAAGAACATGACAATCCCAGTCATCAAATTTGTGATGAATAAATCTTGCATAATACGTATAGAAAATATTTATATTGAAGCATTAACAAGTGACTTTTTTCCTTAAACATTTTTTTATATAAATCAACCCATGTTTATTTATTATCAATACATGCACATTCACCTATTTTTCATAATTAATCTGAGTGTAATTTTGAACTTCTGTCATCCACCACCGAATGGCATAGCTATATGCATCATACTGTGTGCGTTTAAAAATTAGTCTTTATTTTTAAACATTCTTATGGGTGGCTTTTTTGGAAACTAAAATCTTATCGTCTAGTGGGAAGCAATTTTTACCAACGTATTTAAGATGTAAAAATAAATTTTTTGTTAAGTATTTCCGGTTAGAAATACTGAATAGAAAATACACATAAGCAAAAAAAAATATCAGTGTTTTTTTTATAATATCTTACTTAGTACCCTTCATATTTCCTTCTCATCCGATGAATTGTTGATATTTTTATAGAGAAGAGTATTTTGTTGACTATTGTCTCTCTCTAACCCGTTTTGATACTTGTCTACACCAAGCACACTCTTAATATTCTTTCTCAATTTCGATAGAATTCCATTGCTATGTACGATATACAGCTGAAAAGGATGCTCAAATCGTAAATTCATTCACAACGTTTTGCGTTTACAGAGTATAATTATGAAAATATAAGTATAGGAGTAGCTTTTGTACAACAAATGCTGTATTCAATAAATTTATTGTATCATTAAAGAAATTATATTTTTTGACTTCTGCGAATTCCATAGTCTCAGTTACTAACCCCTCCCCTCTTCCTTTTTTGTGTATTTATTAATTTTTTTTGAAGATATCCTTTAAAATTTGAATTATTTTCTACAATGATATGACTATCCTAAAGCTGCAGAGCTGAATCATTGTTATGAAATAACGCATGGTTGATCGATATCCTGCATAACACACCTATTATTCCACAGGCCGAAGAATCAAAAGCAACCTCAAATGCTTTGCCTTTTTATACTTATTTACATTTATTAATGAAAATTTAATCAAAAACTTACCATTAGTAATAATATAATGTTCTTCAAAAAAATTATTTTTTTTATTCCATTACTTTCAATTTCAAATGCAATTAACGCATTCTTTCGGTGCTGATTAATTTTATTTTAACAAGAGATTATTAAAAATAAACTTATTAATTGAGATAAAACCTCATTCATGTAAGAACTTTGAATTTTTGATACATTTGTGTGTAATTTTAATAACAAATTTGAGGAAAAATTATTTTTTTTTTCATATCTTATACAATTTTCACCGATGTTCTTTTGGAAAAAATAATTCCAAAATTAACCCTTTATTACTACCCTGAAATATTTTTATATTTCTTAAAATCTCACACTTTCTTAGCAAAGATATCAAATATTACATATAAAAATTGCCGTTAAATACCGAGAAACAGAATTTAAAAATTGAATAAGTCATTATAATTGTTTTCTTTCCGGGGAAAAAAAATTTTTTTTTTAAATATGCTGTATTTTAGAAGGAGGATATAATACAAGAAAAATATATCATATTTTAATCACAACAGTGAAAAAAAAAACTTTTTTTAGAAGAAAAAAAAATTAAGTCTTGCTCTTTTTTATGATAAAAAATAAATCAATATATATCTAGTATATTTTATATTTTTGCAATAATATATTTTGGAGTATGCAATCACGTTGCTAGAAAGTAAACTTTCAGCTCTTATGTTCCTTTTTCAGGAAAGAAGATTTTATTTCTAAGCATATGCAAACAAAGTATACAAATATTAAATAAGATTTTTCTTCAATAATTTTAATTTCATTTAATGAAATATCTATTCATTATAGATTCTAGCTTATATCAGCCATTCCTGCTTAAGCTGAATTGACTAATTTATATGCATAATTAATGAATTATCAATAATTATTAGGTTCCGTTATGTTTTCTTAAGATAAATATAAAAAATGTTTCTTATTAAAATTGATATGACATGCCAATTTAGTTACGAATTTTCCTTTCATTATTCTTTTCATCTCATTTAAAAAAATATATTTTGATTAGCATTTGTATAAACATTTTCTTTTCGTAAAAGCACACTCCACAATTCTATTATTGATGATATAATCTTTAAAACAGCAGAGCATTCTAGAAATTCTGGAAAGTCCTGGAAGACGCATGAAGATTTTTAAGAGTTCGATAAAATCAGGTAAACATACTTATACGTACTCAGAAATATATATTCTAACGCCAAAATTGCATAAAAAAATAAAATTAGAGAAAATAAACAAAACTGTAAAAAAATTACCTTGCAACTCAAACTAATTCCTTAAATAATCTTTGAAATTTCTTAAGTATATTCAATATAATAGTTTCTTTAAGACTTTCTTAATTTTGGTACTTTAAATGGGATTTTTCCTTATTCGGATAGCAAAAAATGTTATTTTTAAAAATATATTAAATACACTAACTAGAAACTTAGGATGGCAAAAAGGATTTTAGAATAATATATTTCTTTTTGTCAAAATAATATCGTAGAATACTTTCAAGTAAGATGACTTATCATAAGATTAATTTATATACAAGAATAAAAAATAAGTCAGTAATTTATGGCAATGTTACCTTAAATCAATATGCTAAATTGGAAACATTTAAAATATGCAATTTTTTCAAGTGTAATTCTTTTCAATAGAAATTAAAAGTGGATTCAAAGAGAAATCGGAAATTTATGTAGGAAATCTTCCTCTATAATTAGCTTTATATAACTCAGAAGTTGAGAAAAGATTATTCTATAAACAGTTATACACATATTTTAAAAATGATTTCGATGATTCCAAAACAAAGTTTTCAACTTACCTCAAACAGTAACTGCATATATCAAATATGAGCGATGCCATGAATGATGTATATGTCATATCATGAACGATTTAACCAACAATGCTTACTCTAATGAAGAAGGTCGATAATTTTCATTTTTCCTTTCATACAATAATTTATATAGTATAATTAAGAGTGAATTTCTGTATAATGTTGTCTTCTCACACTGGAGCAAAAATAAAAACTAACTTTATGTAAATCTCTTTTTCCCCTCACAATAATCTTTCCATCAGTAACTAAAACAATACGTATGTTTGCTTTGTCATTCAGTTACACAATTCCTCTTCAGCAGAATTAATATCATAAGTAACACCAACACAAATAACACTCTAATAAACAATGCAATCTTGGAGTAATGATCCACGAATGGGTTAAGGCACACACACAGAATGGGAAGATTCGACATAGACCGATTGCACACTGAATGATTTGAGTTTGGCAAGAGGTACCACACGAAAGGCTTCAAAAAATGGAAACACAGGGTAGGAATCGTAAAGGTGCACGAAAAGGGGGAACAGTACGAGAGGAAGGGGGTTAACCTTAAAAAGTATTAAGAGTCAATGATAAAAACGTCATGTGTGTCTGAACCGGCAGGTTCTGTTTTCGGATTGGACCATCGAAAAAGTAGAACATTGCGTAACACCAGTGACGACAATGGCCTATCATCAATGCCTATTGCTCAACTTCGATAACGTCAGGGGGGGGGGGTCAGAAGAACTTCAAGGGAAAGCAAATCGGCGGGGGAGGGGTTTGTGGGAAATATGTGGTACCACAGGGCAAAGACTCCTACTCCTTGCCAAAGTTCAGCAAAATAGATCGTATCTAGAGTACGGGTTAGCAGAGAAAGAGAAAAAAAACTGCATCAGGGATCCCAGAGTTAGTTCCTCTGGGGTTTCTTTATCCCTCGTGGGGATGGGGTGAAAAAACAGGAGGTCGTTGCCCCAGTGGTTTGGCCATGGCCGGGTTTCTCCGTGGGTACCAGCAAATAACTCTTACCCTGGAGCAAAGATGAACAAAAAATAATTTAGACTTCCTTTTTTAAAAGAGAAGGGGAAAAAATAAAAGGGTAGGTTCAAGTAGTCGCACCCCATTTCGAGGCAAGTCCACCGGAATTTGAGTGCTAGATTTGTTTTAAACTAGGTTTTTGAACTATTTTAAAAGCATCTGGCAGAAAAATTGAGGATATATTTTTTTAGACATGGTGGTAGTAACAAAATAATGTTAAAGGAAAATATATGTGGGCTCCCATATACCAATAATATATATACACACCAATAATATATATATATATATATATATATATATAATGTCGTTATGCTGTAGTATTAAAACAGAAATTTAAATTTTTAATTGGAGTAACTAGATTTAATTATATATATATATATAAATATATATCAATAATATATATAAAGCTTAATAACTAAAATAAATTTAATGGAATATGTAAAAAACTTAAAGGACCTGATATACTAATATATAATGGAATAAAATTATGAAAATTTATTATTATTCTGGTAGTGAAAAAACGAAACCACAATAAGGAACTCAGCAATTTAATAAGCAAATTCAAGCTGATTTACATGATTGAACATAAATATTTGTGTATATTATATATGCATAAGTATACTTCAGAAAATATTAGTGTATGTATATATCATCAAATTTCTTCAAACAGTGAGTACAAAATCTAGTTTTAACTTATTTTTTTACGCAAGACTGTATTAAATTATTGGATTTCTGTTTACTTATTTCAAAGGTAAAAAATGCATTTACTTAATGGTGGTTATATTTACTGTATGCATACAGTAAACAAATTGTAATTTTGTCTTTTTCCATGCCTAGATGAGTATTTATTAAATTTCAAGAACATTCACATTAGTATAGTACGGTTAAATATTAATTTTTAAAAGAATTTTATATTCCTTTCATGCAGAAAAGTTAAACGAGAAAATAAAATTTCACTTTTGGCATCAAAATAATGCAATATTGTTTTTTACCATTCAAATATTATAGTAAGATTTCAAATTTCCAATTTTATTTAAATAAGTGTAAAAAAGTTTTTGAAATAAATTTGTAAAATTTTAAAACTGAAATCTGGCACAGATATAAAATACTTTGTAAGTAAAGTCACATCTAATATATATTAGAGGTGTGACTTATGAAATTAAAAAGTAGAATCTTACTCATTGTCTGAAATTTTCAGAAACATGTCTTACTAATGTCGTCATGCTGTAGTATTAATACAGAATTTTATATTTTTAATTTAAGTAACTAATTTTTCGGGTGAAGTAGTTGATTCTAAATATATTTGATTAAGTTTATATGAAGTGAATGTCTTAAAAGTAAGGGTGAGACATATATCGCCATAAAAGGTTATATTTAATTTGTTCCAATATTTTAGGAAGGGTGGGGGTGTAAGAAAATTCAAAGGCATTAGTAAATTCTAAAAGTATAAGGATATTTACTACACCTCCGATAAAAACTTATAAATCTGAAAAAAACTAGCAAATTTGTTAAATTGATTAGTGCACAAGAAACAATCTACAATTACGCTTTTTAAGTTTAATTTTACAGTATAGAACTAATAATTTTATAATTAAAAAGATAACATTACCCCTTACATTTTTCTATTACAAATCTATTTGAGTGTGCGATAAATGACAATATTTAACTGAGTAATTTCAGTTTTCTTCATAGATAAAATTTTGTTTAAAAATATAAGAAATTTGTTAAATAAATTTCGTGAACTAAAATTTAAATTAATTCATTTTTTTTCATTTTATTTAATATTTTTAATATATTTCCTTACTGTTTTCGCAATTTTCTATATATAGAGAATTTCCTATACAAAATTTCTTTTACTCAATTATGTTGAGGAAAAGAGTTCGTAATGGTGTTTTTCAAACGATTATGAGCGATTTAACCGCAACTGTCTCACAATAAATTCATCGAGGGGAGGCTTCCAGATAAAATAACGGGAGGCAATATTTCATCTTCTATCGCTTATCCTTGGGACAACCAAACGCACAAGTTTACCATCCTTATAATAAAAAATAAATAAAAAAATAGAACAAGACGAGGGAAGGCGGAGTTGTTTACAGCTAAAACTTCGCATCCTCAGTTTTTCCAGATAGGGGAGGAGACCCCCCCCCCGTCTTTTAGCGTGACGGAACCCAGACGTCTTATTAATAATGAACTTCATTACCCTGAAGCATTCATTTACCATACCACGTAGATGGTGTTCGGCGCCTAAATAGAACCCCCACCCCATCATCTTCTACAAAATATATAACCCAAGGGGTGATAAAAAATTCTTTTCTTTTTTCCCCTCTTCCTCAGCTTAAGATCCCCGTCCCCCAGTAGAGAAGATGTTGGATGGAAAAAAAAATCCCGTGGAAGACGCTGAGTAGTGAGATTTTCAGGGGTAACGACCGACCTACTAGTGAACCGAGTGGGTTCTTTTCAAGTAAACAACTGGCTTTGCGGATGCTCTACCAATTTCCTCCTGGGGGTTATGGTGGTAATGGGAAAAAAGAGGGGGGTATATATATATATAAGTTGAAGGGGTTACTAGAGTGAAAATATAGCTATCCCCTTGTGTCAGGAAGTAATGCATATATGAATGAAAGAGTGGTAAAAAAAGTAAACAAAAAATACATATATATTCCCTCAATATCCATCTTAAAGAAAATAACTATCGGTAGAGTTCCCTTTACTATCTGATAATTTCCAAAATAAAAAGCTTAGTAATTATTCTGTGTTTAATTGTAATTAAATCGGGGGAAATTAATGCAGTATTTTATTTTCACTCTTGGAAAAGTTCTGAAAATTTTGAAAAAAAGAACTATCATTTGAAATGTATTATTATCTCCAAGAGAAATAATTATGATATATATTCATATATTTCAATTAAATAGATGCATAATAGACACTCTGAAAGAAAATAAAAGAAAATGTTTAGAATAGACTATAAAATGGTATAACAGTGTACATATCAATACTTGATGCTTTATTTTGAAATTTAATGAAAATAAAGAAAATGCTCAGCAATTCATAGTGAGGAAATATAATAGGTATAAATAGCGGATCTTCAAGCATTCAATAAAACAATTTTTCAATTAAAAATTAAATTTGTTAAATTAATGGCTTTTTTCTACAAATTAAAATTATAAGAATTTATTTATTGGAATGAAAGAAATATTTTCAAAATTAAGTTTATATTTCCAAAATTGAATTGAAGAATTGGGGGTATTATTAAAAGGAGGGGGAAAAACCTTAATTACAGTTATGCAAGATCACTTTGTTTTAATTGTGACGCTAAAAAAAGTAAATATTTTTAAAAAACCCACATTTTACTTAAGCTTTTTCTAAGAGAAAGAGGTTCACTTTTTCTTTAAAAAAGAAAACATTATGCAAGATTAATTTTAAAAACTTAAGCTATTCCCAGAAATCTGAGAACAACGTGAATGCTAATATTTGAAAATAACATCGGGAAATACTCACAATGTTGTTGTTTACTAAAAAAAATTATTTTGCATCTCTTAAGACAATTGGGGAAAATAAAAGGTGTCCCAATTCGTAATGAATACATGAAAACATAAAATTTAATAGTTCCCATTATTTTCGCTTTATCAAATATTAACTTTTTCAATTCCATGTATTTGTTCGCACTCTCCCTATATATAGTTCAAATTTACATTAATTAATAAAATACTTTTTATTCTCAACCATTCAAGTTCTAATACAATTTTTTACACTTGTAGTAGATAACACTTGACTTAATATTTGAAAAACTGTTTTTTAACATCATTAATTAAATTAAAAAATGAACAAATATAATAGTGCAACAACATATATAGAAAGGAAAATCGTTCTTTGTGTCCCTGTAGCGCAATGGGTAGCGCGTTTGATTTCTAATCCAAAGGTTGTGGATTCGAATCCCACCTGGGATGGCCTAATTTCGAGAATGTTATTTCTTTTTACCCTACTATTTTATTAGAATAATTAAATTTAATGAATGAACAAAGAAGCAAAACAAACAAAAAACACAGTGTAACACCATATATAAAAAGGAAAACTGAAAATCGCAAGGAGAAAATCGCTTTCTATTTTGTCACTTAATATTGTTATTCTGTCATATGTATATACATATTTATATATTAATTGCAATTATTTAATAAAAAATAACTAAAATAAAATTTCTTTGTTGATCTATGTAGGAATTGACTTAATTCTATTATGGATTGTAAACTCAAGCCTTAATTTACTGAATTATTCCCGTAACACTTGTTCATTTAAGAGTGAAAATACAGTCGCAAAGAGAGAACCACAATATATAAAATTATCCAACTGCACTCTGAAATACTTTCAACGAATGATAATTTAAAAATTTTTTTTTACAAAACTACTCATCAATAATGAGAAAATTAAGCATGCAGCTAATTAAACAGTGATACTTTAAGTTCATTGTGTTTATGAAATATAATTTTATATCTTTCTCTTAAAATTTTATATTTGAAATGAGAACTTAAAATCTTTTTCCAAGATTCTAAAAGAAGAAAATATATTTAATAGAAATAAAAGACATTTCAGCGAATGGATTTATTTAAATTTAGAATTTATTAACACTGGTAATTCGATCATGAGGAATATTTTGAATTCTGTCGATAAATCTTAACTTTTTACAGCTGATTATTTAAAAGCAACTCTTTAAAAATTGTTATACATCATTTTATTACTTTTGACAAATATGTACTCAATATATGAAGGATTTGTTGATTAGTGCTTCATAATAAATTGTGTATCACAAAAATTAATGCATTTGAATTATAATGATTTAATCAGTACCAATTTAAGCTCATTTTGGGCCCTGGGCGCATAAGATCTACTGGCCCCCTTGGCACTGGATGGTCGAAATTTATAACCAGAAAATCTAGTTAAGTCCAGTTTATCCAAGCCCTTCTAGGCCCCACCGTGCCCCGGGCCCTTTAGCGCCCGCCTTAAGTACCTAATTGATAAAACAGCACTGGTACATTTGTGAATTGGATTTTTTTGTGAATCTAAATTGCATTTAAAAAATCAGCATTATAAACTTGATAACAATACTCCCATTTTGTCTATCACAATTAACTTTGTTTCAACTTAGCCAATAAAACAGTAAGAAAACATTAAAATTTCAATATGTTTTCCAATGAGATTCTATTAAGAAATTAGGAGCTTACGGGAAAAAATTGTATTTGAGAATGGTATTCACAAAAAATGAGATATTATAAAATTGTTTGAAGCCCTGCGACTCTGTTCCTCAAACCCCTTTTCTTACAAGTTTAAGATTGAATGTGACTATTTCGTTTTAAAAACAAAAGATTACGATTAAAAATAGCCATTTAATAATTATATGCTGCAAATCTGAGTCTTATGGATCAGTTCAGCCTGTTGGAAATAAAAGAAATTGATTTGAAGTTTGAGAAAAAGACCCTTTTTTGAATACAACCCTATCCAGTAAAAGTAACTGTCTTTTTGTGAATTACATAGGGTTGCGTAATGGGAAATAGCACAGTTCAAGGTCTTTTTAAAAGAAACCCTCTCCCTGTCCTTCTCACGCGCCATTTCCTCTTTCTTAGACGGAAACCCGACCGTCAGATCCCGTATGCACACTTGTTTCGTAGTCGAAAAAAGAAACCCGTCCCGTCCCAGATGGTTTTAAACCTTCCTTTTTTTTATCCCTTTCTCACCCCCAAATCATTTTTTAACTCCACCACCAGCCCTTCGGGCAACGAACTCGGAACGAAGAACAAAGAAACTCATCGAATAAAAAAAAGGGGGGAAAAGATTCAGCCGATTTTTTCCTTCTATTATTTTTCCCTTGTGTTACGTCCGTCGCTTTGTCATGAAGAGGACGGGAAGCGATTTTTTTTTAGAGATCTCTCCAGTGGCGTTTTTTTTCCCCTCGTTTTACCTCACCCCTCACTCTTTCGTTTCCCCTACCCTCTCGGAAAGACACCTGGTATAAACTATGGGCAGGGGCAAGGACCTCCCAACCTATGATATAAGAGATGCTTCTTTCATGGGGAGGGGAGGGGTAGTCCATTTATTTCCAACATTTTTTTTTATTACAATGCCCACTCTATAGGCTAACGTCCACAACTGGCCAATCATGACCGACATATAACGGGACTCAAGTAACGGTTTTGTGGTTCGGAGTTCTTCGAGGCATAGAATTGATTTGAGAAGCGGCACGTGTGTCGATGGAGTGCTTTGCCGAACAGCAATCAATTATCAGTACACATAATCTTTTGGATGGCACGTAGGGAAATTTTTGGAAGAGTCATCATATATCTTAATGAGTGACAGCACCTTCTGAATTAAGAGAATTTGCTTAAGAATTCGTTAAATAAAGAGATACTTTTTTCTAAAATTAGAATGCGTTGCGATTGTTGTGAAATATCTGAATACAAAGAATGGCAGTGTATATATAAATTTTAGTGTTAAAGTGTATAATTCAGTTAATTCATAGAAATAACTAGGTATTTCATGAATTAACTAGACGAGTCAGTTAAAGTATATAATAGTTGAACATTTTCATACTTCACCTAGTTATTCTAGTAACTAATCAATGCTAGACCGTTAAAAAGTGAAAAATAAACAATTTGAAAGTTATTTTATTAATTGATCATAAACAGCTAAAATCTCTCGAAAAATACATTTTATCCCTGTTGCGGATGATATTACATCAGAAACGCACACAAAAAAATTTTCAAGGGGGAAAAATTTTTCATGGTCGAAAGACCTCCCCCCCCCCAAACTCGTATCATATCTCAAGACTCCACCAATTGATTCTTCTGATTTTGTTAACAAAAAAACAGTAAAAAATAAATTATTAAAGAAATAATTAGCATTAATTAATAAAATAAATTGTTAATTACAAGTACTTAATTAAATTTTACGTTATATATATGTAGGATTATCATCAATCGAAAAACTCAAGGGCTTTGAAGGGAGGGTCCATGGCCCCTAGGACCCCCTTGTGTGCGCCACTGTATAACATTAACTAATGTTAGCAATATGAGTAATAAACAGAAAGGGGGTAAGAATATGTTGCAGAAATAGATTTATATTTAAATATTATGGAAAAAAATATGTGGGAAGAAAAACATCATGTAAACTTTTTCAAACAAAATTGTAAGAAAATATTACTTTAAATTTCATATGAAATACCTTTATTTTACTTTTCATTGCTTATCAGAGCAAGGATTGCTAGGATGACACTTTGATTGGGGTTCAAAATTGACTAAAAGCAGCTAGAACCAGTTCCAAGAACTTTCGAGTGCCGTATTTCATACTTTAACGATCAAGTAATCGTTATTCTATAGAACACCTAGTTAGTAGTAGAATTCAATAATTTTACATACTTTAACTGATTTGTCGAGTTATTTCATGAAATACCTAGTTATTCTATGAAATAACGGATTTCACACTTTAACGATAACAAACAATGCTAGTCAAAACTTTCATATTTTGTCTACATTTATTTCTGAAAAATATTATATTAAATTAGTTCCAAAAGATGAAGCGAAAGAGTTAAGTAGACTTTAGTTTTCCAGTATTGTGAATGTATAGATAAAAAAAAGGGGGAAACTCAAAATATATAATTTTTAAAAATACACTAATTTTAGAATAGTATTAAATTCAAAAATTTCTATTTTCAATTAAATTTTTAAAATCAATAAAAACTTTATTTTAAAATACGAATTGTAAAAAAAATACTGACATATTTAAAATATTACAGTAAAATGTACCTTTTTCTATCTATTGATAATATCCAGCATAAAATGTAAAAATTTGTTTTTTTTATCGCTCTATATAAAATTTACATAGATAAGATAACTATGTTCGGAAATGTAACTTTCAAAAAGCGCATAAATGAATATTTTTTTGGTAAATATAGTGTCAGTTGAATAAGAATATACATATAAAATTGTTTTAAGAATAGTATTACAAAAAAAATATTTAAATTTTTGGAAAAAATGAAGTTAGAATAACATATTTTCAAAACATTCTCCTTTTATAAAAAAAACGCTTCTGAAATAATATTTTGCCTGTATATAGCTAAGATTTCTATACAGAGCCTGAAATAAGATTTTTTTTTAAAAACATTTTTTAGATTTACGATCAATTGAAATAATTAACCGATGTTTTTTGTTGAAATTTATCTAATACTAGCTTCATGGCCCGGCGTTACATGGGCTTTTTCAAGTGTATAAATATATTATTGCCTTAAAAATTTCCCCTTCCCATCTCGGTGCAAGTCCACTCCTAAATTATATATTTCAAAAATTCTATTTCAGGTTCTGCATAGAAGTTTTAGCTAAATAGAGGCAAAATATTATTATAGAAGTATTTCATAAAAGAATGTTTTAAAAATTTGTCATTCTTCCTTTTTTTGCCAAAACAATTGCATTTAAATCATTTTATTGCAATTTTGTATTTATATGTGTATTCTAAATTAAGTGGTAATAAATATTAAAAAAATTACTCATTGGCACCTTTTTTTCAAAATCAGGGTTCTGAATGTCGTAATCACTGAACGGTATCTTAAATAATTTTTTAAACCTATTTTTTTTATACTCTTGTGTTTCCCCGAAATATTTTCAGAAGTATTTTTTTCTAAAAACTTGGTTTTCTAAACTATAAGTATAATTTTGGAAGAAAAAAAAAATACAACCAGTAATACAGTAAAATATTGTCAATAATTAAAACACTGTCATCAAATTAATTTTTTGTAGACATTCAAAATTGCTAGAAACAAGCAATAATATTAAAAAAAAATTGTTTCGAAAGTCAATTCCTATACTTAGGTCAACACAGAAAAGTTCTGTTACTTTTTATTAAATAGTTACAATTTAATATATATAAACAATCGCAATACTTAAGTGACGAAATAGAAAGCGATTTTCCTTTCTATAGATGATGTTGGACTTCTTTTGTTACTATTTATTCATTAATTTTAGTTATTCTAATAAAATAGTATAGTAAAAAGAAATCACATTCTCAGAAATTAGACCATCCCAGGTGGGATTCGAACCCACGACCTTAGGATTAAAAGTCCAAAGCTCTATCCATTGCGCTACAGGGACACAACGAACGGTTTTCATTCTAAAATATACTGTTGGACTATTATTTGTGTTTGTTGTTATTTATTCATTTTTAATTTAATTAATAAATTATTTTGAAAAAACTGTACAAACATCAAGTGTCATCTAATCTACAAGTTTTAAAAAAATGTATTTGAACTTAAATGGAGGAGTAGAAAGTATTTTATTAACGATTGAAAATTTGAATATATATTAATATTAGGGACAGAGTGAACTAATAGTAGGAATTGAAAAAAATAGAGTATTCTCTACGGGCTTTCACAATGCAAACTAGATTAAACACACATTACTAAGAAATTTGAGGGTTTAACGAGAATCGTGCACTGCATGAACGTTCTAAAAACAAAGTAAAAAAAAAAATAGAATTATCTATTGTCTAGAAACATTCTTTCAGTTTTGGAGAGATTTAGAATGTGACATACATTAGGGGCGCTAAATCATGACCCTGGAAGCACTTTGGAAATTACGTGCTACAAATGGAAATGATTTATTCCGGGAACCCACCAATGAAGAGGGTGCGCTAAAAACAGCTGTGAAAAATGTACAAAGCGTGCGTTCTTGTGGGTCTCTCTCCATTTTTTCTCTCCTTTCTTTTTAGTCGTCATTAACCTCATTTTATTTTTTCAGACCCTCAGAGGAATATTTTTTCACCCTCTTTTTGTCTGTGGGAGGATTTTTTTTATATATAAGAGTTACAATATTTAGCACAGCTGCAATATTTTAGTGCAATTATGTACACGAGCTCAAACATTTTCAGGCCCTACAAACCCATTTTTTCTGACTTACATTTCGAATGAAACCTTTCAATACCTCACAGACAAAGGATTTAAATTTTTTTTAAATATAATTAATTCAATGAGAATAATTATTTTTGTTTCAAAATATATGTACGTTTACTTTACAATACAATAAATGCTAGTTGAGAATCAATCTGACTACAGATCGGTAACGCGCTTGAAATTGAAATTAAATGAAAATTTCCACTTCAGTTGGCTTGTGTGTGCGCCGCGAGCAAAGATCATACAAAAAATCCAAACAGTGACGCACACAAGGGAGGGGGTCCTAGCGATCCGGACCTCCCCCAAAGCCCTCGAGTCTTTTTCGATTGATGATAACCCTATATAGAAATATAACGTAAAATTTAAGTACTTGTAATTAACGATTTATTTTATTAATTAATGCTAATTATTAATTCAATAATTTTTTACTGTTTTTTGTTTACAAAATCGACAATATCAGAAGAATCAATTGGTGTTGTCTTGAGGTATGATACGAGTTGGGGGACTTTCGACCATAGACCCCCAACCCTTTCCTTGAAAAATTTTGCGCTACTAAATCTAAATGTACAAAATTTGAATTATATGAATCTCATACATCTCACATTGGTATTAAGTTATATTTTCTTTCATTCTAAATAGAAACAAACTGATATGTGTAAAGAGTGAGAGTTATATTAATTTCGCCCGACAAAGCAACACGAGAAGTATTAGCAACGGACCTCGTAATTTCGATCGGTCAAGTAAAGAGGATGGACACTTGAGCTTGCGTCCCTCTCCAAACAGCCACACGAAGCCAATGGGATGATGATGAATGCCCAAAGGAACCGAGCTCACCCCAAGAGGGTTTAGAGCTACAATTCGAAAGCCAACAGCACTATGAGCTCAACAGATTTAATGTTCATCATTCCTCTACACAGCGGCATTAGAATTCAAACTCATGACACGTCGGCTACAAGTTTGTGACCATAACCACTCAAACGTGTAAAAAAAAATTTACGAAAATAAGCAAATCGCATGCAAGGAAAACGAATGTTCTTAGAAAGTTGATAATATGGGATTTTAAAGTTCAAGATTATTTAAAAAACAGGGTGTGTACAAAAGTTGAAGGCGTGTTCCTTGAAAAGAGTTTTGTTTAAGTAGGATGTGCTTATCCAAGTAAAAAAAATTACTTAAACAACCCACCAAAAAGAAATCCTCGTCTTCTTTTGTTTTGCCAATAAAATATATTTCAACTTAATTGTAATAAATAATAAACAAAACAAAACAAAAAACTTTCAGATGGAAAATGCTGGCTTTGCAGAGATGTCCCACCAAAAAGTCTAAAGGGTCCTCATAATCACACTTTCCAAAGAGTAATTGTTAATTTTTCTATGTGATAAAAGCAGTTATATTCCCATTTTAGGTAAGGGTGTAAGAACATTGGTTTAAGGCTGTTTTCGCTAAATGTACGAGTTGAACTGAACCAGTGATTCCCAAAGGGGTCTACGACGACCTCCAAGGGGTCTACGCCAGCCAAAAATTAATTTGGGGGTCTATGAGGTGTAAGTGGGGGTCTATGATAGAGACTCTCATTAAACTAAACCGTGACTAATTAAAAAAATTTATAATCATGTGGAAACCAAATTTTACCTATTCAACAGATTTATTTACTAAATATAATGAAATTATTTTGAATTTACAAGGTGACAGCATAAATTTTATTAAAGCAAGACATTTCAGTTTCTCTTTCCTGAGTTAAAGTAGTATAATACTAAAGGTCCCGAGTTTTCTTTATTTGTCACAGACACTGTCAGAGCGTTTTAACCTACATTCAACATTTAAATGCCGTTTATTCAGATTTTGAAGTTAGGTTTGAGAATGATTTGACTATATATGGCAATACAGTAGGCAATGAATTCTTATAGTCAAATTGAAAAAAAAGATGTCACATTACAATAGGAACTGATCGTAATAAACACTAACGAAGATCTTACAGTTTAGTGTTGGATGCCAGTAATTTTTTGGCTTTAAAAAGTCAAACCTGTTATTTGTCCCGACTTATGGAATGTCGTGAGGAAATTTTTCAATGCTTTTCTTAGCGTGAGGGACTTTCGGCGCGGTTTCCAATCTCCAAAATAAAATAAAAAATTTTAAAAACTGGGCATTAACAGAAGGGGGAAGTAAATTAAGGTTAAATCAGACAAGATTGATTCCAAATGTTGGAAATTTGATATTGTACTGCTAGAGATTCATTCCTCTCATTAAAACCATTTGTTTGTTGTTTAGTTAGTTTATTTAAGTTTCGTTTATTAATTAACTTTTAATTTTATTAATTATCATGTGCTTTTTAAATTTTAAACACTATACTTCATTACAGTTAGAAATTTAATTCTTTTGAAGTAGAAGTAGTAGTGTCAGAGACATTTAAGTTGATAAATTTGCAAAAATTCAATATTAATTAAGCAGGGGGTCTACCCCAAAGCGAAAAACATGGCAAGGGGTCTATGAGACAAAAAAGTTTGGGAACCTCTGAACTAAACGCTAAGCACATTTTCAGACAGAAAAATGCCTCAATTTTCGTGAAAACTTACAACATTACACACACAATTCACGCCTTTATTTATTACATAGAGCCTTTAAAATCTCTAAATATTCCATAAATACTTATTTTTCTTTTCGCGCGTAAAGGGGTAGCTCATTTAATTTTACAGGCATAGGAGAAAAAAATGCGAAGCATTTCTTACCAGAATGGAATAACTCGGATAAAAAAAATTGGAGTATGATAAAATGATGCACTCTATAGGACAGAGAAGCCAGAATATATAATATTGTCATCATCTTTTATATATGAAAAAATATCCCTAATTCGATGGGTATGCCTTAACATTAGGGGAAAACAACCTTAAAAGTCAGACTGCAAGATCGTATTAAAAAAAAATTCCGAACCAGCTTAACCGGACTGTTCTTTACATGTTAATAGTTTCAATATACTTACGAAAGGGTGGTGGCTGCCGTTGGGGTGCCTTCACCGAGTCATGGTCAATGGCGTCTCCTATCATACTGGATCTCGATACGCACTTGCTTCTCCATTGAAGGTCACCTGCGAAAGACAAAATACGTTACAATAGAAGAAAGTGAAAAGAGATGGCTTGGCTTTCAGCAGCACTGTCTTCCCCCTCAAGGACCTCATTAATTTCAAAAAATAATTATCATTAGGTGAATAAGGACACCGGGCTTTGAAACGTATTCTATATGCATATAAATTTATACAATAATTGTTCTCCGAGTTATCGCACTGATAATAATATAGGAGAGACGGATATGCAGAGTTTATTCAACGAATAAAAGTGGCTACCAAGTGTATTTATAAAAACGTGGTCTTCCATGGAGAATGACTTTCTTAAAAAAAATAACACAGATACATGTTGTTTCTGAACATTTAGTCCGTGTACATTTGGAATAATAAAATTAATAACTGTTGACAAAATGCTTTAATTTTGTAAAAATTTGACGCCCAAGTTTCAATAAAGACATTACAACTGATAAATTTCAACAATATTCATTGAAACTTGCCAACTGTGTACAAATATTTCGATTATAAATTCCGATTATTCCTATACGAGAACTACTATTCATTTTAAAATGTTACATTTCCTACAGAACTTTGTTTTTAATCACATCGAGAGAATTTTTTGTAGCATTGTCTTATTTTGATAGTAACAGTTTGATAGTTTTATAATATAATTAGTGGAGTTAAGGGATTGATTACTAATTAAAATCACACTACGACGCTACACGAGAAGAACTAATTATGGATCTGGTAATTTTGAATCTGTATAAAATAACAAGAATGGCACCTCGCCTAGCAATTTATTCTCCATACTTCCCCACTACGCCATAGCGAAAACTCAGCCTTGACAGATCTGACGTGCATCAAAACCTTCTAATCGGCAGGTCGACAGTAATACCAGAATTCCATTTCCCGATTCGATAGATACAACGCCGACAGTGGCATAGCGTACACCCCCGCAAGAGGATCCTAGGGGTCCAAAGCCTGTCTGACGCCAAGTACGTACTCTTTGTAAGATTTGGCATTGGGCACAAAATCTGAGTTTGCACGGTGGAGGGGGGAGGGTGCTAATATTTTCCGTTACCCCACTGATCGCCGACTACGAGTTCGCGGCCATGACCACTCAACTGAGTGTTTATTAATGTCGCACTTAAAAGAAACACGAAAGCTATTGGCGGAGAACCTTATAATTTTAAACCGTGGTCAAGAGATGCAAACGACACTCGATCTGTCCCTCCCCCCTTCTCACTCCCACACCACGCCCAGATCGCTCGATACCGAATGGAGTTGAATAATTCATAGCTTGTTCAGTAAAATTCAGAAATATATAGATTTTATATGAATTAGGCATTGCCTTTACAGAAACTGCTGTTACCTAATAAAACAAGATAAAACTTGTTTAATTCCAGTGGCGTAGCGAATAATATTAAGGCCCCTGAAAAGTCAGATTTTGAGCCCCTAGCCGTATCTTACAAAGGAGTGCAAAACCATAATATAAAATAGGCATTGGGCTCCCTAAAATCCTGCCCCCCCCCGTGTACGTTACGCCACTACTTAACCAAAGAGTCTAGTACATAACAATTTACGCCGATATCTTATTTGTTCTGCTATGAAACTATTGAAGGAAAGGAATTACATTATTTACACCACTCTAGCTAAAATTATGATTTTTTATTTATTTCCTTATTTATTAAAAATAAAAATTCTAATTCTTTAATCATTAGGTGGAATATAAACAATAAATCCTCTCGCATATTATCTCAAGATAATGAAACTTAATTCATTATCAAATAATCACTTGTATAAAAAGAAAGTAAAATGTATTTGAATGAAACAGTTTATTTAAGGATTACATTTATTAAATTAGATAACATCACACAAGCTTATTTTGTAATAGAGTCTGGCTATATTGTTACAGGTATTCTTTTATTAAACAGAAAATTTTAATTTTTCTACTTTATAAATCCTTTCTTAAAGAATAATACTAGGAAGGGTAATAAAATTTACGGTCATATGGAAATCGCATTAGATACTATTTGTTTTAATTTCTCAACATTTAAAATGAATAATTTTTTCACTGTGCCAGAAAAGGATAAGGAGTTAAGCTATTCAATACCCATTATATAGACTCCTCATACCAGAATGTTTAAATAAATAATAATTGCTTCTGTTTGTTTCACATTTTACTGTTTGAATATACTTTTTAATTTCTAGAATCACCCAGTAAGATTCAATATTCTCGTTTTCCGCGACAATTTTTTTAATATAAAATTGTAAGGAAATCTACACTCAAACAGAAGCTCTAGCTTTATTTAGATAAGAATTTAAATACAAATATCTCCAGGCGTACATGGTTTTTCTCTCACAAACTATCGAATTTGAAAGGATTTTTCGTAGCAAAACAAATGCCGGGGAGAAAGAGAAAAGATACGGAGCGCTTCAATATCTCGCATGAGACACAAGTAAACAACGAAATGGAATTATGTTTTTTTCTCCTTTTCTCTTAGTGTTCTCCGTTTCTGTCGTTATTGGTACAAGTCCATTCAATTCGACTGGCAATTTCGACGACCAAAATACCGATTTCTTTGCAGTTTTAGTCTGTAAAGATTCAGAAAATAAAGCTTACATCTACTTGCTATCAGAGAAAAATTATTCTAATACACAACATGAAAAGAAACTATGTTATAAAGAAGATCGAAGACAATACAGTACGTTCTAACAAAACCACTTAATCCAGTTCAGCATGAAGTGGCTAATTTCTTTAGATTATTTTGCCGTTTCGAGAAACGCAAGTAGAATACTAATTTTACTTCGAACTTGTTGTACAGTGAATATAAATTAAGATGCTAGGAATAGGCTATTTGCTTTCAAAATCTGGAAATTTTTCTTCTATCTTTACGAATGGCTTACGCAATACTTTCAAAGCGCACGATTCAAATTATACGATCTACTGATCCAGAAAACAATACTTTTTTAGAATAAGTTAAAAATCACAGTGTATATATATGCATGTAAAAGTAACATTAAAGCCATTTTTAGATTTTTTTTCTCTCTTTACGTCAACTTGAGCTATCTTAATTCTTTTTGCTTTTTTTAGATCTTACTCATTATATTGTGGGATTTTTTCCGATGAACATTTCTACTAATCTTGGAATTGATTGTTTATTAATAAGTTTAAAATTTCTCTAATCTCAGAATTTGTAGGGTTTTAAGCTTTGTATAAAATAAGGAACAAATCAACAGGCAGTTTTGATTTTTTTATAATTGCATTTTATTGTATAATTATACCATTTATGTATGATGGTATTGTCAAATTCAGTATTGTCAGATAACTGCTAAATTTTCTAAATGTTAGGAGCAAGAAAATAATTTATTGATACAAAAAAACCTTTTATAATACATTTACTGTGAATTCTATATAAATGTGGTGTTTCATTCAAGTTTTGATTAAATTTTCTTTTCATATCACATTTTATAGCAAACTATTTAATTAAAAAGACACTTAAAACAAATAATTATGTCGCACATATTTAGACTACTTATATTCTTAATATTCATTTAAAGTTGTATAAAATACCAAGACCAATTTTTTTTTTAAAAATGAACATTTTAATGGTACAACATTTTTTTTAATGATTTTATAGATATTAATAGAAAATTAGTAATATTTTTAATTTAAATATTCTATGAGAATACTAAAATTATTTTGAGTAATATGTTATATTCACAAAATCAGTTTTTCATACAAATCTTAAAATTTAGTCTAAAAGAAAGATTTTGAATCAACCTATACGGATTAATTCATTTATTTGGAAAACAGATGGCGCTGTTTCAGTGAGGCCGAGAGTAGGTTGTCAGGTTGTATGAGGTGTGAGATAAGTTAAGCTTTAGTAGCTGCAAAATAGTTATATGTTGTTAAAGAGAATAAGTTTTTTTAATTTAAATAACGATAAAAGTATTACTTAAATTAATCATATTTTAATTAATCTCACGATGTTAAACTTTGAATTCATAATAAAATTCTCTGCTGTTATAAGAATAGATAACGCAATGAAGAGTTTTTTTCATGTTCTTGAACATAAAAGTATTTACGGAAGCCACCCACACACAATACAAGAAATAAATCAATGAAGACTTATTAAAATCTAGTATTAAAGGAAATGGGGTCAAACTTATGAAACTTACACCTGGTAGAAAAATGCGGAAATAGTTTAATATGAATTCAAATACTTATAATCTCATTAATGGGAGATAAAAAAATTTGAAATACTCAATAAGTATTCTATTTTTCGCCATATGTGTAAAATTAAAACTCCATTTGACGTTATAAGCAAGAACCGTGAAAGATTTATCTCTACGGAGGAAAAAATGGATACATTCAAATACTTGTAAAATTAATACTTTCTCTTTATAAAATATTTTTGCATTGAGAATTATTTTTTTTAATTCTATTCTTTTATATAAAGCTTAATCAATCTATTTTCCTCTTGTATGTTTCTAATTTTTTTACATTCTATTAGATTTAACTTCTAAATTTGTATTAAAAATTCAATAAAAATATTAAGAATTCCATATTATAAATGGATTTTAATGTTACCACACAACCACGTTCTAATATTTCCCCTCCTTTTTCAAAACAGGTATTCCAAATTCGCACACACACATATTTATTTATTCTTATAAAAAAAACAAGATCTAAAAGAAGCTTAAAATTTTCTAGTCTCCAATTAATGGCTCTTTTATCTAAAACAAGAACATTTAATCCAAATATTTAATATTCTAGAGAGAATTAAAACATCTACTACAGATGTAACAAATACATTTTTCACTTAAGAAAGCTTAAACTTCAAATCTGAAATAATTTTTGTTATATTCGCTAAATAAAGGCAACTCGCTCTGGATTTGAACGGCGCCATATTGAATAATAAACAAGAGGTTTTAGAGAGAAAATGTGAGAGCCGTATTAGTATTTTACGGCAAACACTCCACTAAAGGCGAAAAAAAGTAAGCTTTCGTAACTGGAATTAACTTTGCGTCACGCCGCTTCAGAGTAAACTGCGACTTCTATTCGCTCTATCATCATAGCGATCAAAATTCCCCCCTCTGCCGTTCTAGAAGCGCCTTTTAGCGGAGATAGAGCTTTTACAAAAACCCGAAATATGTGCAATTAGTCGTTTAGGAGAAGAATTTATATTTTTCTCGCTGTTTCCACACATCGCGCTTTATGTGTATACTCGACACGTATGTGTGCAAGCATGACCACTGTAAACTCTTTTCAGTAAAGTATCGATCTTATTTCATTAGGAAGCCCCCCGAATGTTGGGAGAAAGGACCAGAAACGTTAATTAAAGGGGGGCTTTTTTAATTTTTAGTGTTTTCGCAGGCCTTTTCTTTTCGGCGCTCCTATCGACCGGTTTCGAACGAATTAACGACGATGCCTTTTCCTTTTGCTTGTTGTGTATGTACATACGTACAGTTAGGAGCGGCTGTTTGAGGAGGCATGTATGTATGAGTGTTGTGTTATCGTGAACACATGCGTGCCGCTCGTCCGCCTGGAGAGAAAGAGTTTTCCTCGCAAAAAGTTTTTCTAGAGAAGAGACAGCCGAAAAGAGGAGTTTCGAAAAAGTTTTTTGGGGGAATAAGGCGCGTGCGTACATTTTGGAGAAGAGCGCAAGGAGGGGAGGGAGAAAGGGGGAGAAAAGAGCGAGAAGGGGAAAAAAGATCACTTCTACTTTTTCGGTTTTTGTTTCTGTTTCCGCGGCCGCCTTGTGGTAAAAATGTGACACGTCAGAATGAAAAGACGCTTTATTTTGGATGCGTTCTGTGCGCGCGTATTGTAATGGTCGCCATTTCGAAAGAGCTTAAAAACAAATTTAAAGAGACTAACGAATAAGAATACATGTGGGAGTCCATGGACTCGACGAGTTTATAAATTTAAAAAAAAGCATTTCAAAAAGAAACACCAGCGAAATCTCTTGCCTCGAATTTTTACATTAGTTTTTTTTTTTTTTGGTATATGCTGAAATTGTTGTGTCCAAAATATTATAATTAACAAGTTAGTTTGCAGTTTGGAATTTTTGGCATCGATCTCTAGTGATATTTTCGCCTTGTGTTTGGCACAACAAACTTGCCCTTTTACAATTTAAAACTCCTTTAAATCTAATAACAGATATTATAGAAATATGTTTGCTTTGAAATTAAATGTATAAAAAAAAGTCAATCTTATGAAAAAATTCTGATTGGGGTTCTTCTCAAACAAACCGATTAAAGCGCGTGTTTTACAACAAAACACCTCTTACAAAACGATACCGCTGCATAAGAGTAAATATTAGCATGTACCTAACTGATAAGAAAAACACATAATTCGTAGTTCTTTGGACTAACATGTAGTTTCATCAGGTATTTGTTTTCATTTGTTAAAATGTACTTTGATAACTATAATTTTGTACAATATTAAATTACAGAAAAAACATGTGAAAAAACACAACATTGTTATAGAACACAAACTGAAATAATAAAGTACAAAGCCCGAATGTTTTATCATTGACGTCAATTAATTTGACATTTTATGTCTTCCATTTTACGTCTTCTGTCGTAAAAGGGTTAAAAGCAGTACCAATCCATACGAGTCTTGCAGTCAGAGTATAAAATCGCGTCTTTTATAATCATTATCTTGGAATAGATTCATATAAATTTGAAACGGTTATCTACTTAGGGTTAATTATTATCTTTGAAAACATAATCTCATAAAATACAGAATTGATTATACCTGGCAAATAAAGTTTTTTATGGACCGAGGAGGTTTTTTTTAAATCTTAATTCCTTTCAAGAAACACAAACTTTTTAATTTACAAAACTCTTATTACACCAGTTCTGACAGATGCATCTGAGACATGGACAATAACAAAACTGGAAGAAAATCGAATGGCATCTTTTGAGAGAAAATTTTTCGAAGTATACTTTGGAGGTGTAAACGAAAATGAAGATATAACTTTGAATTATATAGAATTTATAAGCAACTTGGCATCCTTAAATGCAAAAAATAAATAGAATGAATTGGATAGCCCATATAATTCGAATGCCAGATAATGTTCAAAAAGGTGCTGTAGTTCAAAGTCACTGAGATTCAGAAGCGTGGAAGACCAAGACTGACATGGACAGACTCAGTGGAATCAGATTTTGGGATTCTAAACGAGAAAACTTGAAGAACAAAAGTAAACAATAGGTCATATTGGAGGAACCTTCAAAAGGAAGGCACTGGCTCAAGAGGGCCGGGCCGTCTTGCCAGATATAATGATAATGATTATATATATATATGGGACTCTTCTCCGAGGAAAAGTTGTTTATGAGCAAGTTTCGTATGCCCAATTCACCAACTGAAATAAAAAAATATCTTGTCTTCTACGTAACAGTGATTTATAGTGATTTTATTTTTATTTTTACATGACGCATTTTCTTATTATTAATCTCAAGATTTTAAAGATTTTGGATAGTTGTCTTAATGTACTTTACAATATTGCAGTAAGGAATGGCAGGAATTACATCAAATGCAAATTTAGCATCATCGACTGTTCCCGTTGCCTTGATTCCTACATGGAAAAGAGTCAAACAAAAATTGAATGTTTTGAGAATTTAGGATATGGATAATGACTAAGAATAAAAAGAATAATTTAGACAAGTCAAAGAGAGATTTCAGATTTCTTTTCACAGAGGATCTTAAAATTTTTCTGACTCTATATACACATCCCAATGTTTTATTAGCGGCAGATCTCAGCAGAAATAAACCCCCTTTAACGATGAAAAGTTGCTCTCTCGGGTGCAATATTTATTGTTAAAATAATACCCAAGAGAACATTGAGCTTAAAGAACAAAATGGAATGCATCTGAAGATGCAGATTTTAATAGATTTTTACAAATTCTTTACTCAATATTGTATGCTAAATTATTTCAGAACAATGGAAGTTAATCAACAAGCAATTGTTAAGACTTTTTTTTTATTCCAAAGAATATAATTGCCACTTCAATATTTACAAATTATAAAAAGGTAATATAGTAATATTATATTAACTACCAAGATATTTCACTGTTAATTAAAATATGTTAATAATAATTCTTAATATTCTATTTAATATTAACAATAAGTTTAAATATTTATAAATTCTCCAAGACCCTTAAAATTTGGGAGCAAAATAATTAGAAGGAATAAGCTAGTGCTGTGTTATTAGAACATACATAGAAAAATTTTCAAAAAGATTGAACGCATAGCTAACATTGTATTTTCAACTTGTATTGAAAAAAAATTATCGTAAAAAAATTTTTAATCTTCATTTGTAAATTTTCTGCAACTGAAAAAGTTTTCATCTCCCATTGCACAAAGTATAACACTGAATCGATAAGTTTTTAAGAAACTCTTGAAGCAATTGTAATTAACAAATACAGGAAAATAGTAAATTATCCGAATGAGATGGCAGTTTGAAAATTTCCTCATTGTAGCTATTTAATGTTTAGTAATGAAAAACTCTGTATCCTCATTTTCTATCGGATAACTTTGTATGATTTTGCAAAGCATTTATTTCAATTTTTTAAATGCAATCCGTTTACGAGAATATAAGCTGTCGGAAATGGAAGCTCATCCTTATTATAAGGAAGGATTGAGAATAAAATTTGCTTTGAACAGCGATATTTAACAGTGATTAAACCTTAAAATATAAGCATTGATCGAAAGAAATATTTTACTAAGGAACCCCAAGTTTAATGAATGGTTTTGAATGTTTAATACATCTAAAACTTTTAATTTGGTAATGAAACCTTGATTATATAAAAATGTAGATTCAAAAACTATAGTTTTTAAAGTTCTTGATTGTATAAATACAGTTTTTGGAACTATAAATCAAATACAATTTAAGGTTTCATTGAAATTTTAAGTTTTACCGTGAAAGCACGTAAATAAATGTTCAAGACTAGAGAAATCTCTAAATACTTTTTTAATGCAATTGCTAATTGCAATAGGTGAGTTGTGTTAAGCTTATATGTGTCACTATTCAGTATGAACCTATTATATTCACACCACAAATCACCTCCCATGGGGCATAAGCCGTGTCGTATTTTCAAATCTGTGGAGAGTTTATAAAAAAAATATAGCCCAAATAGTTTGCATCATGACTGACAAGTTTTCTGAGTTGCTTCAAATAGCCACACGAAACATAGTATCTTTACAATTTGTCTATTCCTGCATCTGTTAATCTATAACGACCTCCTAGAGATTTTTTGTCCACAAGATTTTTTCCTTTAAATTTTGATTTTAATGCCCTGTCATGTCTCCATCCTTTTCTCAACATGACCAACACATTCTAATGTTTTAATGTTGACATCTTTCTAAGGTTACGATTCTAAAACTGCTTTGTATGCTTTAAAGTCCTCATCACCCAAATATTTTGTCGCAATTAGTAAATCGTAATTTGTGTATCGTAAATTGTGTCGTGCCTCTGACCAATGGAAAATACAAAGTGCACCTTCAACTTTCATCCCCCTACTACTTCCGAAGTATTCTGCCGAACACTCAATGTTATGTACGTTGCCGTTAAAATTACTTGAGTATTTCCTCTATAGTTTTTCGGCATCAACAACTTTCCTAGTGTTCACTCTTAACTGCTGTAATACCATTCAGAGAAACATGACCCCTTTTTTGCCAAATGCCATAGACAAACACCGGTACAATAGGACTTGCATTATTAAATGATATCATTTCGACAGCAGTTATATATATAATACCATAGACTGGCTACTTTCTGTGTCGTGTTATTTAATGCATGCATGAACTCGTAAAACCACTTTGGTGGACGTGACAATTCATAACTCAACAAAAAATTTTCGCAGTTGCTTCTCTTTTCCAATAAAAATAATAGCATATGAAAGCCCAGTGTTTACTTCATATAATTTTGTATCTTTTTTGATTAACTACTGTTTTAGTAAACCTGGTATTAAGAAATGTTTGAATAACATCACAAAAGTCACAACATGTCAATAACTTTAGAACCAAACTTTGGATTTGGCGACCAAAATTTATGTGAATACCTTGTTTTTTACATTTTATTTATAATAAATGTGGTTTCAAAGCACAAGAAAACAGTAGAATGTTCATTATTTCAAAAAAACTTTCAAATGAATCTAAAAGGAAACATACTCTTTATTTGACTTGCCTAACTTAGCTTTTAAAGTTGAATTATTCATGTATAATTTGAATTCATTATTCTGACTTATGACGCATTTAATTTCTGGAAAGTTTGGGTTTTTGTACCTTTGTTTCCAAACTTTCGTTTTTTAAACGTTTTAAACCAAAGCATGTTAAAAAATGTTTTGATAGAAACAATGTTTCCAATAGCAGAAATTCTTAAAATATTTGAAGAGGTAAAAAACAACACGCGAGTTTACAGAAAGTAAACAAACAGCTACAATTATTCACTTCACTTCTTTCCTGAACAAGTTACGGATCAAAATAAATCCTTTTAATCAATTTAAAATATTTGATGAGGCTGAAAAGTAGCAAGTGTCTTTTGTTTTGAAATGAAAGGGGCGTGGAAATCAGCTGTTTTTGGGTTTGACGGATGTAAGCAAATTTTTAAAAAATTATTAAAAATACTTCTAATTCAACTAGAACAAAAATTTAAATTGCAGTAGAAAGAGAAAGAGTGGTATTTTATTTTTCAATCAAAATTGAAAAATCAATTTTTGGATCTACTTTTGTGAAGTGACCCCCTTAAAAGAAATTCTTAAGCAATTCTTTTCATTTCGCCTCTATTCAGGATTTTAAAAGACTACGTTTTGTAACACGAAAAAATGAAACCTCACAATAAAGCTAGTGCTGCTTTATTGTAGTCTAGATAATTTTTTTATAGAAAATATTTATAATTTTCCGTGCACAACAAAGTACCATACGAGGCTTAGAGAAATATGAACACGTTACAAAAGGGGGAGGGAGAAAAGAATTTAAATGTTACGAATGATTTCAAATGTTTGCAATGAATTTACAAAAATGATCAAAAGCACTTCTGGAGGAAATTGGTGAAAATCTAGAGAACAAATAACTTTTAAAGTAGCCAGGAGTTTGCTCTAGTATTTCTGTGGCTAATTCTATTCTATCATGACTATAGTTATCTTAGGTATATAATTATTTTTTGTATATTTTTGTAATATATATATATATATATATATATAAAGCATTTGTTTTCCTTTATGTTATACAGGTTAATAACTTTGACGATTACCCTCAAGTTATTAAATTTAAAATTGAGTATAAAATTATACTATCGACAAAATTCAAGAATATGCGATCAATTTTGAATACAAATGTAGAATCCATAAGAAACAATGAAACATCGATACACACAAAAATATTTCAATCCATAAAAGCCTTTTGTAATATTCACTTTTCAAAATGTAAGATTTAATATTCATTAAGATTTTAAAACTATAGAAAAAATGCTTTTCCGCCTATTTCTGCTTATGTTTTGCAAATATTTCTATAGTTATTTATTAAAAAAAAAAATAGCCACCTGCACGGGGATATAAACATTCATAGTTTACAAAAAAAAAAATGTTTTTTAGATACAAGTATATACTTTTTTTATCTTGTGAATGACAGATTATCGCTATATTTTAACGACTTTAAATTAAAAATATTTCACAATTTTTCAGTAAAATTTTATCTAATAATTTTATCAGTTAAATTATATAAATACGATAAGCGAAGATTTTATTTTAACCAATTGCTCTCGTCGATACAAATATAATTACTTCTTGAGAATCATCAAATTTTATATCAAGCTTAAAATTTATTTTAGTACTTCTGATTTCAATTTTCACATAAGTGCTAACCTTCGAAAGTTAGTTTAAAAATTGCCGCAATATACAAGAAAATTCTAACTCTTAATCAAAGTTTATACAAAAAAGAATGCTTATATTGAATATATTATTTATTAGTAATTTACACAAAACAGGACAATAAAATGACGGTAAAATACTTATTTACGGTTTTTCATTGAAAATAATAGGACTTTTTGCATTTGAAGAAAAAGAATTTTAGATTTAATGAACCATTGTCTTTTGAGTTATGACTATGTTTTGTATTTCACTTTATTATTCATTTTATTGTATAATGCAGCTGTAATTATTGAAACTTGCAATACGAAACAATTTACACTTCAAAACAAAACACAAAAGCATTGAACTGAAAAAAAAACCGACTTTTTCTTCGAGGTAGGGAATAGATAATTTGATTTTCAGCATTCTGTCAAAATATACGGTACTTGAAGAAGTTAAAACCAAGAGATTTCTTTTAATTGCAACGATATAAAAATATAATTGGAAATAAAATTTATCTATCTGAAAAACAAAGAATTTATAGAATATTCCATCACTTTTTTAAATTGCTCCAAACAGGCAATTTGAAAAAGTTTAACTATTAAAAAAAATTCCAATTTCAAAGCCTACCGCAAGGTATGTTTAACATTTAGCTGAAATCTTATCCATAAGGATAGGAATTGCATAGACATTCCAGATTCATGACACACACTAACTCTTCAAACAAAAAGGTCATGAGCTTTTTAATGTACATGAAATTTAAACTAACACGACCTAGAAAAAAAGCCCCTTTCTTATACGGTTTGCTTTGTCTATTACGATTAAGGATCGCTGATCAGTTTAAGATCACTGATGAGATTGCTAAGATGAGTCTTAAGAGTGCGACCTTATAATCGGTTTATTTCGTGCAATGACTTGCAAAGAAGCAATCTTAGTGCTCACGCATATAATTTTTTAAAATGCTTCGTCATTTTTAAAGTAGGCGATAACATTTCGTCGGGTTGAAACGGGCATATATTAAGCTACAAGTATATTTTTTTAGAAATCTGCGATATTTTTTAATAAAAACTTTGATCCGAGATTGAGTGTAAAATTTCGAAGAACAGGAAAAGAAAATCCAACCCACAGGTAAACGTTGAAAAATATCCCGTGAACGGTTAAAATATCCTGCCACAAAACTTTGAACGAAACTATGATCAAAACTATTAAGAGAAACGAAAAGTCTATGCAAATGTGTTACACGAAATAGAAATATATACTAAGTACATTATATATATATATATATATATAATCAAAATTTCTCTACAAGAGAGAGATGAACCACATGATCAATACATAAAAGAATATCAATTGCCAGATAACAATACAACAGAATTTAGAAGGAGATATGAAAGATTGAAACAGCAGAGCAAAATACAAAAGAATGGATGCTTCAGTATTATCAACATTGCTGACTTAGGACAGCTAGTATACATAAAATTTTTTCAAAAAAATCCTTCTGTATAAAAGTGGGGTTTGAACATGTTTTTTGGCCAGCCAACCTTCCCCCTTTTTTTTGTTAATAATACCGAGCAAATACCAATTGGAAATAATGGATAGGAAATCTAAATCCATTATAAGGAAGAGGTAACTTACCCAAAATTTGCATACTGAAATGCAGAGCCCGCGCTAAATCTGAGTACAATAACCAAGTTATTGCCAGATTCTGGACCCAAATACAATTTCAAAACAAAGCAAAGGCTGAAAAATAGCACTTAGCAAAAGTATGAAAAGAATAGAAATAATAAAACAAGAAATGTAAACATACTACCATTATCTTAGAGACTCTTAATATAGTTTAAAAGTTATAATATATTCTAAAAAAGTAATTTTATCTAAAACTAGAAACTGGGGGTATTTAAAACTATCTAGGAAGAATAATAAATCTATAATATAAACCTTTTAAAACTATGGAAATTTAATCCTTACTATTTAGAATTTCATTATTTAAATATTTATTAATAAAATTAATAGGGTAGTTTTGAATTAAACAGTATTTAGTAAAATGTTTATAATTTTTTATTTTTTCTGATTTATTAGAAACTAGAAATTTATTGCGTAGTGTGTAATTAAGAACAATATTTCTGAATATAGATACATGCACATTACTCTCCCAATGCGGTACTTTTATAATATTGAAATTAAAGTCTTCTCGTTTATCATAAATATTAGTAACTATTTTATAATCTTTTAATTTAATTACTATATCAAGAAAATTTGCTTCGTAACTGTTACTATTTGTCTGTAATAAATTAAGATATTGTGGATAAAAATTAATATTAGGTATAAAGTTGTCTTGCTTGCCAAAAATGATTATATCATCTATATAACGAAAAAAATAAAATTCTAAGTTGTCTGTGAAACTATTTTCAAAATAATGTAAATATAAATTGGCAAGACAGTTGCTAGCTGGGCCACCTTGTGGTAGACCCTTAATCTGTTGATAATAATTACCATTATGATAAACATAATTCTCTTTTAGAACTAACCTAAGTAGAGAGCCAAATCTATCATATTTGACATTTTTAAACAAATTATCTTTATGAAATTTTACTAGTGTTTTTATCACATCATCAATATTAATTGAGTTAAAAAGATCTTCAAAATCTAAACTAAATACTGAAAATATCTTTTTATCTTTAATTTGTGCAATAAGTTCTGTACTGTTTTTAAGTATGGCTGAAGTTTTTAGATTATTTATTGTATCTTGTAACATTTTATGTAGAATTTTGCCTGATTTGCTGATATATATATGTATTAAAACCATTAGTAACTGTTCTAAACTTTATTGGATTTTTATGAAATTTAGGAGTAAGAAATACATGTGGAAATTTAAAATTATTATTTATTTGTATTTTTAATTGTTTATGAAAAGCCAAAATTCGATTATTTATTTCTCTATTAGAAATTGATGATCTAATAAAAGCTGTATTATTTTCAAAATGTTTGTTGAGCATTAAACTATAATAGTATTTACAAATGAAGGCAAAATTTCCAGGCACTTTATCAATATAAACTATAATAAATTTATTTTGTAATTTTTTAATCTGATTTTTAATATCATTAAAAAAGATATTATTATCTGTACTAAAGTTATATTTATTAAACTGTTGTGTAATGTTACATTTAAACTCTGTGAATGCCTCTATAGGCATACTATATTTAATGGCAATTTTGTATATGAATTGCTCAATATCATTATATAACTGATTTTTGATAATTTTATTATTATTGGATATCATAAGTCTAAAACCAGTACCTTTATTCATTATATTTCTAAGATTATTGTCTTTTACAATATTGAGATCACCAGTGATAACATGCTGGTGATAGTTATCTTTGAATTCTTTAAATTCATTACAATAACATATTAAATTTTCTTGCTTGATAGGTGCATTATAGTTAAAAATTGATCTACCTATTTTTTTATTATATTTAAAAGCTTTTTTAATAGTGATATTATGAATTGGGAAAGTTGACATGTGTTTTTTAAAAATGCTAGAAAAATTAATATTATCAAAAGATTTATTCATATATAATAAAGTACAATATTCTGTTTGATATTTTTTATTTACATTGACATTTATTTTATGTTTATGCTTCAGAAATTTGAGAATGTCTCTTATGATATGTAAAGCATGACTATCTGTAAATTTATCTGAATTTAGTATATTATCCGTAATACATAATTCTGTCTTACTTAATCCAAACATGAAAGATTTAATGTGCTTTATATTAAAATTGTTCTCGAAACTATTACATATATCGCTAATATCTTTTGAAATAACATTATCGTCTCTGCTTAACCTTTTAGTCCTATTACCTCTAGTTTTTCTTTTATTAGTCTTTTTGATTTCTTTACTGTAATAATAATCTTGAGAATTTTGTTTAATAGAATTAAGAATATTTTTTCCTAGATATAATACATTTAGTCCATAAGGATAAATTGTATTATAATACTTAATGTAGAAATTTTCCCACCATAGTCTATCTTTAACATTAGGGACTACTTTAATAATATTGAGCACAACATTTTCAAAACCATGTGTATGGAAGTGTCTAATTTCTATTTTATTTGAATTTTTTATACTATTAAAGTTTTTTGTATCTGATCTATGTTGATTAATTCTAATATTAATTTTGTTACTAGTCTGTCCAATATATTTAAATTGACATAGTTTACATGTCAATGAGTAAATACAATTAAATGTCTTGCAGAAGGTAAATTTAGAATTATCTTTGATTTGATCATTATTTATCATTTTACAAGTTTTACATCTATTGTCTATATATATATATATATATATATATATATAATATATATATATATATATATATATATATATATATATATATATATATATATATAAAGAATTAAATTTAGATACCATATCTAATACACAATTGAATTTCCTTCACATTTTTATGCATGGATTTTTTGCAAATTAAGTTTTATTTGATCTAGCGCGATTTTTGTTTAACTTGGAGCATTTGAATTTTTTATTAATACATCTCATCTTTTCTGCATACTTCGATGAACAATATAAAAAAAGGGATTATATACGTATATGTGACAAAGGAACAAAATATGATGAATTTCAAACAAATTTCAATTTGAATGTGCTTTTATAAGTATTACACTAAGAGAGAGATACATTAGATGTTAAAATATATTGTTCATTAAAATTAATTAAAAAAATCCCTATACACTTTTTTTGTTATATAACATACATTAATGCTATAATTGTTACAGTATTTAATAATGTGAGCTACCCACAGAATTAAAAAAAAAATTAAATTAGATATTGAACACAATTATTTAATTTCAACGTTAAATTACAATGGCTGTATTTGTTCCAGAGACTTTGGATCTCTTGGTATTCATACTATATTTAAATTTAAAAAAATAAATTACTAACCCGACAAAATAAACACTGTAGAATCACTATTTTTAGTTCACTGATATTTGTAAATATGACCTAAATTTTTAAAGCATGTTCTTCATATATAAAAATATTCCCTCATCTATTGATATTTTAATTATTTAAAAAAATAATACTTAAGATTTTAAAAACGACTGTTTTTGTTTGAACGATTTTTTAATGCATAAAATATTTACGCACATTTCTCTTTTAAGCTCAATGAATAGTTCTGGATAAACACATTTAGTGTTTCGATTATGAAAGAAAGTGGATTTATGCATGTGTGTGTATATATATGACGTTTCTAAATTTTCAAGTTCCTAAACGCTAAATAAATCTTTGAGCAGTAATTTGTTAAGATTCTTTTTAATGTTAAAGCATCTGTGTTTGAATGCCCCCCCCCTACTCTTAAATAATAAAAAAAATATCACCTCAATCAGCCTTATCTGAAGTTGTAGATGAATGTAGATTTTACAATTTTATGCAGAAGCTTTAAAATAATATGAATCTATTCTCTCTATACTGAACGATAAATGCAACTAATAATTATCATGACATGTACTTTATATGAAAATGAAGATATTTATCACTGAAAATAAAGTTACAGAGCTGATACTTTCCCACACAAATGCACGAATCCTTGACCTCTGGTTTAAAAATCTATTCCTAAAGAGTCATTTAAATAAGAAAAAAAAACCATCTAAATTTATTGATACTGAATTGAGTGAAAATTCTGAAAATTCGTTTGCTGGCTTTTGAGTGAATAACCAAGTATATCCATGATTTCGGCTTTAATTTCTCGGTATATTTTATTTTAAAAACAGTGTTCCGATATTTTATTGGAAAAATGCATGCAAGAATTGACATTTAAAAGCAAAAATATAAATTTCAAAAAAAAAATTAGAAAAATAGTACTTTTCTTACATAACAAAGTATTTCTTTGATTATAAAACAAATAGAAAACCTCCCTCCCTTGTCCTACTTTTGCTATTTTTCAAATTCCCAACCCGTAAAATTGGAAAATGAGGCATTGAAAGACAGTGTTAACACATGATTCTTAAATCATAAAATTGTTTTAAAAATCATTAAACAGAAATTTCTTTTACGAATATACAAGAAATACTTCTTGCATATTCGTAAAAAAAACAATACATATACAATATCGCACATACATATACAATATTTGCAACCATGATCCGAATTTGTAAGAAACGGTCGAGTGTTGTAAAGTATTAATTTACAGAGATTTTTGCTGAAAAATACCATAAATCAACGCAAATAGCTATTTGATTAGAACTTATATACGAAGCAATATCTGCAATTACGCTAAACGTAGCTAAGATTCAATTAATCGGATATATTTTATCCCGTCATGACACAATGTTTAGATTAACACTCTACTCTAAAGCACATTACGAGACCCAACCCAGTTCCTGCAATCAGAAAATCAAATTCGAAATATTTATCGTTTTCCGGTTGAAGAAAAGTGTATAGGTGTGCCGTAAGCCTGGAAGGCATCCATAACGACATGCAGTGAAGCATCGATAGTTCCTGTATGTAAATAATTCTTAATATAAAAAGACTGTGGTGGAGAATCCGAACTAATTTCAAAATTTATGCTCCTAGTTAAAATAGTAATCCCTAATTAACTGTGAATACAATATTACTGAAAATATAATGAATGCTGTTGGGAAAAATCACCAATAAGTTGCAAATATCAGCAATATGCTTTTGTAAAATTAGTTCCTTAACAAAACAAAAGTATGACCATTTGTGTGTTTTAAATTTATTCTACAATTTAGAGATGTGTCTGTTACATAACTAGTAGTATTCATTATTGATCTAAAAAGTTAAGAAATAATTAAAAAGAGGATTGCGTCTAATACACTGTTTTCTCTAAAGTATTCATCTATCCAAGAATGTTGTCATTGTTATTTTTCCACTAATGAATAACCAGTGGCGTAATGTACACCCCCGCGTTGCGGGGGACCTAGGACTCTAGGGGACCCAAGGTTATGGTTTTGCAATATTTTGTATGATCGGCTTGGGGTGCAAAATCTGACTTTGCAGGGGCCCCAATTTTCTCCGTTTCGCCACTGTAAATAACATAATGGTGAAAAAAAATTTTTAAACTCTATTACCCGAATATAACACATACTATAAAAATAAAAACTGTAATAAGTAAGATCAGGTGGCCAGCTTCTTTTGCACACCTTATCCAAGATTTAAAAAAAGTGTTAAGATTTATAGTTTAGTATTTTTAATATTTTTTAATAAAAATCTTTGATTTTACTCTGAATTATAATTCACAACTTTTTTCAAACTGATTAAGATATTTTCTTTAATGGGAGATTTTTTTTTCTTTTTTGTACACATATCAAGTAATTGGGCAAATTAAAATAGATGCATAGTCTTTCATTTAATAATTATAAAAAACAAAAATAAAATATTTGCCTAATTATGTCCCCCCCCCCAAGTATAAATTTTCATGTATATCATAAAATGCTATATTTTCGTAATTTCAAACATAATAAAAATTAACATGTGCTACCAGTTTGAAGAAATTCTATTGGTTTCAAGCAGAGTAATTCAGTAATAAATATTTTATAAATAACATGTGCTCCATATTAATCACCTTCAATATATTATTTTTTATAAATCGTAATTTATAACATGTTAAAATAATGAATAAATATTAACATTCAATTTTTTCGTGTTTATATTTATAATTATGCCCCACACTACTTCAGACATTAACATCAAGTTCATTAAACATTGACTAATGCCACCCAAAATCTAATGGGTGTTCTAACATTATACAATCCAAATAAATCAATTTCAACCATCCCTGTGCTAAATTTCCTGTGGGTGCGTTCCATTTTAGATTTATAGCAAAATATCTATATTCAACACTACACGTTGTATAAACCACTAGAAAAGGCACTAATTGATAAGTCTTAAAACAAATGTATAATTTACTAGAAGGCACGTAATATACAAACGCAATAACTGTAAAGTGATGTCCTCACAACCAGCACATAGAATAGAGAGAATTTGGTAATTTTTTTACAAGACGGACATTTATCTCGTTTCTGCAAGTGAAAAGATTAATGATTGAAGATAATAATTTAATGCGCTCGGACTTTCATATTAGAACAGCTATTCTTCATGAGTGTAATATATATTGTTTGGAGCTTAGATGAATCATTAATTTTCAGAGTCAATTGCTTTGAATCGCTTTGACTGTATATAAATATTTATGGCCGTACTTCTTTAAATTATCCAGCAATTAGTCTCTGTTCGAAAGAAAAAATATCGATTGCTTTTGCTATAAATACTGTATGCGAAGATTATTTGCCTTCAAAATATTAAGACCAACTTAACTTCTAAATTTTGGTTCTGAAGTAATATTGTTAATGCCCAAGTAAACATCTATTTTGGCATGGTGATCTCTTAATTTTAAAATAACTTTTTATAAGTTGTAAACGAGTAATGGCAACGCATAATGTTGCTGCACTTTAAGTTATTAATTAGACCTTGAATTATATTTGAAATGTCTATAAAGATGTAATTGGTTTCTGGTTATAAAGTTTACATATAGTGTTGAAAAATGAATAAATAAAATTGTTTTAAAAAACAACAAATCGGTGATAAAGCTATGGATTCAAAATAGTCAATGCTTAAAGTCGTTAAAATGGTTCGTTTATTCAAAGTTTATCCACTAAAACAATCTCTTAACAATGGTGTCGATCTCTAAATAATGCAATAAGTTTGTACTTTTAAGGGGACGTGACACGCACGCGCGCGATTTATACAAATCTTTGATTTAATGGTATTACAATTCTTTTTTTCTTGCAACTTATGTATACGTATTACGTGCAGTGGCGCACAGAAGGGAAATGTTCTGGGAGTCCGGACAAAGCCCTTGGGTTTTTTTTCGATTGATGATATTCCTTTATATATATAAAGTAAAATTTAATTAAGTACTTGTAATTAGCAATTTATTTTATTAATTAATGCTAATTATTAATTCAATAATTTATTTTTTATTGTTTTTTGTTAACAAAATCTTAAGAGTCGATTGGTGTTGTCTTGAGATATGATACAAGTTGAGGGACTTTCGACCATGGACTCGCCCCTTGAAAAAATTTTGTGTGCGCTACTGATTACGCGAGACAGTTTTTGTACTCAAAATACTACAACTAGTATTTAACTTTTTTAAAGAAAAATTTAAAAATTGATTAAGGAATTTTAAAATGCTACTTCTCCTACAATAATTGAGGTATATACATGGAATTTGATTTACGAGAACCTCGAACTATGTACAACAAAAGTTGGTAACTTTTCCTCTAACATGATTGATATTCGTAAAATACATTTTTTAAGCATGCTTATTAAAAGCATCTTAAAAAATGTATGAATTCTACATTCAATTTTAAAAAATAGATTTTGCATTGATTCAAAAATGCATACCAACTTGTTACTTTAATAGCAATATTTAGAAAAATAACAAATTATTTGGCCCAACATAAAAAAGGCGTTGGTATTTTAAATGAAGATAAACTAATGATTTTTTTTCTGCGATAAGTTTAAAGTTTTTATTTGCCATTGGGATGTGAATAAAAGTAGACATAAAAGTTATATATAACTCTGGATTTTTTTTTTAACTTGGAGCTTTCAAATTTTGTTTGATTATAAAGAATTATATAAATATAATTTAGGCTAAAAATTTTTTTACCGATTGGTGTCAACTGAATCACATTGTGTCTTAAGAAAAATTAAAATAGTCAGTAGTTCCATTACAGCCAAAGTTGAAATATTTATAAAACCAAGATAAAATTGACTTTGATTTTTAGTATAAAAAGTCCAATGGAAGAAAGATAATTATTTAATCATGTATTAGTATCGTATAACAACGCTGATAAACAGTTTATTATTTGTCTTTAAAACATAATAATCAATAATATTAATTTTAAATTTTTCAAAATATATTTTGACTTCATATTTCTGAAACACTTTTTTTTTTCTAAAAGAATTCATTAGTATTTCACAGTAGCAAAATAGAAAATATTAGGGTCCTGCCAGCAAAGTCGGGTTTGGGGGCCTCAAGCAGTACTTGGCGCTTCTGTCAGGCTTTGCCCCCACCCCTCATCGTATAATAAATGGAATACTACAATAATGTGCTCTGACGTTAAAGCTACGACTTTAATTACAAACCGTACAAATTATCAGGATCACTAAAAATATAATTAAACGTTCTTAACTTGGTATTGATAAATTAATTATCAAATACATTGTGCAGTACAGATGCATTTATAAGTATAATATATCTTTGTAAATATGCCAGAATGTTATTGTTTTTATTTCTTTTCAGTAAATGAATAATTTTTTTTAAATAATCTTTGATTTTCGACAGGCCTCCTAGGGCGAACTCCACAGTAACGAACACTTGAGGCTAGTAACAAATACTTTCACTATTATTCCTAAAATGATTGATATATAGGTATAAATATAAAGAAGCACGCATATGAAATGCAACGGTAGATGTGTGATAAGTAAAAGAGGTCCCACAAAAAGATGCCTTAAGTAAACATTACATACGTATACTTTTTCCAATCGATGTTTTTAATCCACTTTTTTTTTTAACTTTATATCTCAGAAAGATGCAAAATAATTCATTGTAAAGGAAAATTAACCAATGTTTTTATAATAAAATAACAAAAATCATAATAACTTCGTAAATATTTTCGTTGAAATATCTTCAAAGAAAAATTTACATCAATTTTGTTAAATATTTAATTTTTTGTGACAAAATAATAGATAGTGAAAAAAATGAAATGAAAGGGAAATGTTTAAAAAACTTCCATTTAAAATAGTTTGTCACCGCACCACTAGAGGGTACCCCTTTACAATAAAGACGAGAAGAGTTCTTTTGAGGGGAGAAAAAGTGCCGATTTTTTCTTCTTTCCCCCGGACAGATGAGGCTCATCTATCATCTAACCAGTGTGTGTGTAAACGTTATATAGTTTTAAATTCAAAACTACAGTTTCTTTACTAACTGAATTTGATTGAACTTTTAGTAAAGCCTGAAAATTTTAAATTAATTTTTATTAAAAAAATGACTTATACACTTAGGTAATACATATTTCATATTTGATATTAATTGAAGATGAAATGTGAATAAGATGAAGCTCATTTTTATATAAATCATTAGAAAATAGACATGTATTTTACTTACATGCGAAAATTATAAATATTGTTTGTGTTAATTTGCACAGGGAATCCATAGGGAATAATAATTTAACCATCTTTATTCATTTCAGAAATAACTCTTCATTTTTTTTTTAAATCTTATAAGGAAACTAATTGTTTACAACTTTTTGCCAAACCATTTTAAAAACGCTTAGCAAATCACGTGACATTGGATGCAATTTATATAATACCTACATAAAAATATAGTAATTATTTAAAAAATATTATAATTACCCATTATTTAATTAGTTTCAGAGACGTGTCTGAAAAAAATTAATAATTTTGAAAATTGAATTCTTTAAAAAAAATTTATTAGTGACGCAAATTATAGAGACATTATTATCAGTATTTACACAGTTTGAATGAGAAATTATAAGACATAGTTGAGCTTATTTGTCATACTATCGTTTGACCTCGTGTGTGGTAATATATTCAAATTCAATATTTAAAAATTAAAGCACTTGAAGAGAATATTAGAAAATATTCAATACCCAATGCATTCTCAGAATTTCCCTGAACAACAGATAAATGTTTGGATATTATGGAATTGAACATAAGTAAAACGCATTGTCAAAAGCAATACATGGATGTAACAATTGTGATAAAACCGAGGCGAAACTTATGAATGTTTCGTGAAAATTCAAAATTTCTAAAGGAAACGACATTCAAGTTTTAAAAGGTAAAAAAAGAAAAAAAGATGGCTGAATTCAATTGTCAGTTCAATTCTTATTCCAGTGGACGCAGAAATCGCATGCATGTGTCACTTTGAAGGTGGACTGTATGCAGACAGAGGCCATCTCTTGCGAAGGTCTGTCGTTAGCAGTTTTGGTCATGCCTGGCTAAGTGGATGAATTTCCATACATTATAGCCGAAACGGGCCGTCCTCAAACTCTAGGTAGGTGTACTAATAAAGAGACACGACAGATAAGTATCTACAGAAAAATCAGTGACGTAATACCCAACTAAGCCTCTCGGAGGCGGAGAATTACGACGAAAATAGCGAATGATTTGAATGCGGTGCGACGGCTTGTTTGATTTATAGAGGCTTTTCGTATGCGCGTTTGAATAACACAAGGACAAAGACGTCGAAAAAGAATTGTTTTATTTTCACCGCTACGAGCTTGGGATCTTTTTGTCACTGTCCCTCTTCTCCCCACCAATTTCTTAAAAAGAACAAGGTGATCATTAAAAAGATCGTGAATCTGCGACGCAATGAGCACCCAGATCAAAAGAGGCCGCCGAAGAGAGGGGCTTTTTGTCTAGACATGGAACACATAGGGCAGAAAACAGGAAATTTAGACTTTATTATCGAAAAATGGAATGATGAACATGGGAGCAGACAGAGAATAAATCATAATTTTATTAATAGCGGGTATTGCGCCTCGTTGGATAAGTACAAGTGTTTCCTTGTATTATCATCAATTTTTAAGCGGATATGGGAGTTTATTTTTATATATTTTTTGCTGTGAGAGTCGATAATGAAATGAAATTCTCACACTGGAATAGAGATAAAAAATTTATGTTAATGTATGTGATTAGAGAGTCAAAAGAAACTTTAGAGCAAAATTAGAAATTCATTTTATGTCAGAAGGACATATTTTATATAAAACTACTATAATTTTTTTTAAAGTACTTGTAATAATATTGAAAGACCACATGTGTTTTCCGAATTTTAAAAAAAAATATAAAAATTCATTAATATCTTAAAATTTATTTTATAGTAACAATCACTCATTAACTTAAGCAGTGCCGGTTTATCCATTGGATGCTTGGGGGCCCAGGGGCCTGGATAAACTGGACTTACCAGATTTTCTGATTATAAATTTCGATAGACCAGTGACAAAGGGGCCCGTAGATCTTCGGAGCCCAGGGCCCGAATGGAGCTTAAATCGGCACTAAACTTAAGATATCTTAATATATAGAAAACACTCAATTTGATCTAAAAATATACTGAAATGTAATGTATATTTACGATTCGCTGAAGATTTAATCAGGATTGATCGAATTGTAGTATTATTGTTCTTAGTAAATAAAAAAATAAAATAAAACTTCATTAAACAATTGAAAAAAAAGGCTGTATATATATATAGATAGATAATAGATCCATTCATTAACAGAAAAGTAGCCCTGATATGTATTTAAATAATTTAATGAATAAAAATCAATATTATGTCTTTAAAAATTTTAACTTCTACATGACAGAAGTTTATAGAAAGTGCATGAACTTTCATTTCAGCTAGAATTTCAGAGCAGTGGCGCACACAAGGGGGTTATCGTAGGGGTCCGGACACCCCTTCCCCAAAGCCCTTGAGTTTTGTTTCGATTGATATGATAATCCTACATATATATAACGCAAAATTTAAGTACTTGTAATTAACAATTTATTTAATTAAACAATTTATTTTTTACTGTTTTTTGTTTATAAAATCGACAAAATCAGAAGAATTAATTGACGTTGTCTTGAGGTATGATACAAGTTGGGGCCTTTCGACCATGCAACCCCGCCCCCCTTTTGAAAAATTTGTGTGGGCTACTGTTTTAGAGTTATATATATTCTAGTAAAAACTACATCAGATCTTTCTCTTTTTTAGACCATATGTTTATGCAGATATCAGGGGGAAAAAAGATTCTCGACTGAAAAAATAGGTGAAAATATTCATTTTTTGTGTGGTTATAATAAATACTAAATAAACACTACGTGATGTAAAATTTAAAAAGTATATATACCGTCTCAAAGTTTTTATTCTAACAAATCAAAATATGAAGAGGTGAAAAAATTCTTTCAATTTACAAAATATTCTCAAATATGTTAAAGGTACTCTGTTATTAACGTCTGTTTTGTGATTAGATATATATATATATATAAAAGTAAGAACAAAAGGGGAAATATTTAATTTAAAAAGAGAAACAATATTAGTCATAAAAGAAAATTTTCTAAAATGGTTTATGAAATAAAAAAAAATCATTATCACTCACATTAAAACTAAAATCTGCTGTATTAATATTATCTATAATATTATCTAATTAATATTATCTAATTATCTAATATTATCTAATAATATTTAATTTATCCATAGTACTCGGCATATCCAATACATAGGTTAAAATATTATAAAGTGTTCAGGTTTACTCTATCGTCGAAACTATTTTCTGAGCTACTAAATTTTTAAAAAGATGGTAATTATATCATAATGTGGCTAAATGTTTTTCAATAATTAAAAAACTAAAAAATGAAAAAACCTTTTATAGTTAAATTCACAATTTATTCTTTGGGCATAAATTACAATAAATATTGTAATGCTTTCAATTTTTCTTTTAATTAAAAATTTTCTAAGAAAACATATTTTATTATTTTTTGCAGAAATTAGGGAAAAACTTTGCAGTTAAAATCTTATGAAATGGCAGAATACATAAGTGCATTACTTATTCTAACTACCTTTTAAGATAATTGATTTCATTTACATTTGATGAAATGCGATGTACATTTAATTATTAATATTTTAAATTAATTTTGATAATTAATGATAAGGTGACGAATAATCAGAAGCTCATTCTCTATCAAGTATTTAAAAATATTTTACAAAATAAGGTGGAGGGCTATTTACATATCAAATACTAAAAATGAACACATTTAGATATGGGGGAGGAGTTCAAAAACACTTGAACGAAACAAGGTGTGCTGAAAAAGTCTTCACCTAAAGCATACGCTGATTGGCCTTAGTTTCAAATAACAATATTACCATGAGGATTTCTAGATCTAAAAAGAAATACATAACAAAAACATGGCCGTTTTATTTTAAAAATATGGAGAATAGCAGAAAGTGAAAAACGACATAAATACACTATTCTTCAACTCAAGTTTATGCTTAGATAAACAAATACACATTAGATTCTCCAAGATTAGATCCAAAAGACAGGAGAAAGAGAAGAAGCCCTAAAAGTCTTAAATATATATGTATATTAATTTAGAAATCTAATTTTATTATTCCCACCACCACAATTTGAGTTATTCAATTTCTAAATTTCTGTACATATTAGTTTATTTTAGCATGAATTTTCTTCCTCAAATATATCTCCTTTATTTGTATTTTCTCTACCTTTTCAAATTTTAATCTATATACATTTATGAGAATTTCCTTCATTTCATAATTTTGCTTTTTATTCAACTATCTAGTTCGTTCAAAATGTTTAAAAATCTATAAGTGTTTTTAAAAACGGAAGAATAAAATCCATAAGATGCGATGAATAGCTTCTGATTAGTGAAAATAACTTGACTTACAATTTCCTTTGGCGGGGAAAAAATGTAACTAAAAATATCTTAATGATGTCTTCTATTTATCAATTTGTTATTCAGCAAAATTAATGTATGTTTTTAAAATAAAAAATGAACAATAATTTTGAAACGAAATCCGCATAAATTTAAAAACAATAGGTAAATATATGACTTATAGACACTCTGTTCAAATAAGTGCATAGTCATCTTCGGAGTTAAATCTTACTGAAGAAATGTTACAAGAAAACTGCATGAATGACATTCATAACATTCTTACTCTGTAGCCTCTGGCAAGATGATAAAATGAAAAAAAGGAAGGGCGTTATAATAAAAGACTCACAAGTCCAATTAAAGCGGCTGATAACGAACTTACCTGAATAGGTTGAACGGTACCAATGACTTATTGCCGAGCAAGAAATTAGAGGTTATACGTTAGGTTGAATGGAATACGTTGCAGATTGAATGAATCTCCAATGACATAATAAATAGTATTTCCTTAAGTAAATAAAACGACCCGAAAGAAATATTGCAAGAAGAAAAATGAAGATATTTTGCTCTAGATTGGAATTATATTACATGTTGCCTCAAGCTGGACTGGAATTTTATCCCAAAGAGTATAATCACAACGCGAAAAGAAAAGAAAGAAATCTGGATACTAAGCATAATTCTCAGAAAAAGTGAATGAGAAGATTCCAGTACTATTCATCTGAGTAGTTTCTGTATAAATTAAAATCTAGTATCTGCAAGAAAAGTCCAAGGAATCTTAAAGTCATTGCAAAATTATCAAAAAAATTTATAGGGGGAAACAAAGGAAAAAATTTTGCTTTGGAATTGCTATTAATTTAAATCAAGATTTCTCATTATATGCAAGATAAAAAAAAATCCCTTTAAAAAAAACTTAAAAAGCCACTATTTTAAAACCATTTTTGACAGATTAAAACTGTTTTAATAAAGAAATTTTAAAGCATTTCTTTCAAAATATATGAAAAAAACTTTAAAAAATCATTCAGACTTTAATTTTACAATAACTTTTCAAAGCTTAGAGTTTTATCGGGCCTGGACCTAATGCTAGCTATTGTAAGCATGTAATATATGTGTATGTTTTCTTAATACAAAATTTGCATGCTCTATACTTTTGTATGTAATATTGCACCGATATTGTTATTAAATATTTTAAATGAGTATGTATATGGTTTTTTATGCAAGAGTTAATCTTTTACAGAATTACATAGGAGCAACTACTTTTAAATTATAATGAATCTTTCAACGTATAATAACAAGGAAATATGCTGATAAATAGCAATTTTATTAAATAGTTCGCATTTATAACACAAACACAGTATTAAACAATCCAATATGTTTGTACATAATGTATCTTGTTCGTTTTGTTAGACTCTGCAAATGATTGAAGTAACGAAATGCATTTTGTTTTCATCTTTAAAAGTAAAATGTGTAACAATATATGCCCATAAAATAGTAAAATGTTCAACTGACTAATGCTCTTTTTGGAAATTGCATTTACCTGCGATAAAACATTGTTTAAAAAAATCTTATTCAATGTATGCATTCAACTACTAGTAAAAATATTTACCAATCCAGTTTAAATTACGGATAATAGCTCTTCTCTCCCTCAAAAGAACCCAGTGCACTAAGACTTTAAAACACATAATATCTAATATTTTTTCCAAGATAATTTTGGAAATGATATCTAACATAAATACTTAAAAATATAACTAAACCAGCAAAGCATCCTTACAATAATGTTTAAAATTATGTTAAAAACATGATATGTTCTTTCAAATGTCCATCTTTTTGCAAAGCAAACCAATGATTAACTTTTGAAGCCTCGCCGATCCCTTTTCATCTCGAACGAACGACTTAATCAACCGTTATTGTTATGACTCTCAATAGTAATAAAGAGGGTTGTGGCACTTGAGTTGTCGTAGGGACGTCTTAAGATTTCTTGAGGCCCCGGGCCCGGTGGCGTGGCAGGAGCGAACACAACATTTCGTGGCCTGAGCGGACACTTTCAAACTCATCGTGGTTTGAGCGGACACATTCCCCCCCCCCTCTCTTAGAACAGATTCGATTAATGAATTACAAGGATAAATACATTTTTGCCAATCCAATTTAATTACTTGTATTCAATTGTTAAGATGTTATAGTGCGAATACATTTTAAACATAGCGAAATGTAATAGAAATAAAAACATTCAGAGAAGTATTTAAAAATTAATAGTAAGTAACAATATAGTGAAAGGTATGAACGAATTTCAGGAATTTTGTGGAAAACTGTATTTTAGAGTCAAATAAATATTAGAACAGGTGCAATAGCCATACAATTAATTAGTTTAATGAAAGGAAGTAAAAATAAATACTAGAAGTAAAATACGCAAGATGCTAGGTTAGTTAGTATTTATTTACTTGTATTTATTTTTCTTTTATCTACTTGCATCTTGCGTATTTTACTTCTAGTAAGAAGTAAAATACGCCAGATGCAAGGTTAGTTAGTATTTATTTACTTGTATTTATTTTTCTTTTATCTACTTGCATCTTGCGTATTTTACTTCTAGTATTTATTTTTACTTCCTTTCATGAAACTAATTGTAGGGCTATTGCATCTGTTCTAATATTTATTTGACTCTAAAATATAGTTTTCCGCAAAATTCCTGGAATTCGTTCATACCTTTCATTATATTATTACTTACTATTAATTTTTAAATACTTCTCTGAATGTTTTTATTTCTATTACATTTCGCTATGTTTAAAATGTATTCGTTAATGTACCAATTTAATACAAGTAATTAAATTTGATTGGCAAAAATATATTTATCCTTGTAATTCGGTAATCTAATCTGTTCTAAGATGGGGAGGGGGGAATGTGTCCGCTCACAAACCACGATGAGTATTAAAGTGTCCGCTCAGGCCACGCAACCCTGGGCCCCTACACAAAAGTAGGCCCTGGGCCCTTGCACAAATGTACGCCCCACTTATGACCCTTAAAAGTAGGCAATATAAAGCATACGTTGTCAATTACTCGCTAACACAATAACTGAAAACAAAATGTGCATGAAGTACAATCGCATAAACCGGCTAGACTGACAACACACCTTTTGATTGCATGAGTAATGATGGTATATGGTGGTAAGACCTACGCACGCATGGACGGTGGTCATCACATATAGCCAGTTGATATATCGTCCGAGTTCCGCAGTTTTTCGGTGAATACAACCGGAAAAAAACATTTGACCGTTGAAATTATTCGAATCATGATCTTATTAAGGCTGAGTTGAGAGCGAGATGCCCCTATTGTGGCCGAGGCCCTGGGCCCGGGCCCAGTTGACCCATGCCTTAAGACGTTCCTGGTAGCATCCAAACTAGATCAGTTTTATAATTTCTGTACGAATATAAATAGAAAAACTAAAAGGTTAAGGAATAGTACAACAAATTGGAATGTTGACAAATTCAGGTATTCCATACTAAGAAATTAATACCAAAACACAAAAGGGCGGAAAAAATAAGGGAATCAAAAAATAATGTGCGACACATTGAATAAAGGACTGTGTGTAATTAAAGCATATCTGAAGAACAGTCGGTAATCACACTGACCGATCAATTGGATTAGTTTTTAATTTGCTATTTAACACGAAAAAATGTGTTTCGTGAATTGTGGAACATGTTTTATATGTTTATGTTCCACGATAAAATATTATTACGAGATATTCTGTGGAAACTTCATTACATAATTTTGAAGTAATTGTAAAAGAAGAGAGTCAAGAGCTTAAACCATGAATTTTCTTGAATGCTGTATCTATTATATAGATTCAGCGGCGCACAAAAGGGTGTGTCCTAGGTGTCCGGACACCCCCCAAAGCCCTTGAGCTTTCTTCGATTGATATAATCCTATATATATATAACTTAAAATTTAATAAAGTACTTCAATTTAACAATTTACTTTATTAATTGATGCTAATTATTAATTCAATAATTTATTTTTTACTGTTAAAATCAGAAGAATCAATTGGTGTTGCCTTGAGGTATGATACGAGTTGGGGGGGGGGGACTTTAGACCATGGACCCGCCCCTTGAAAAAATTTTGTGTGTGCTACTGAATAGATTTATAAATTAAAAATGTATTTTCTCTTTGCCTTGATATTTTTCTTTCCAACCTTAATTTGAAACTTCTATCAATCATAATATTTTGCAGTCAAGGCATAATTTACCTCATGAGAAATGGAAACCAGAAAATAATTACAAGACGAAAGCATGCGCTTCACGGTATCAAAAAAAAAAAATTTGTGCAAAGTGTAAAAAGGCTTATTTCAAACTTGTCACTTGTTAATAATTATGCGATAAATTATAAGGATAATATGGAAAAGTGAGAAACAATAGTGCCTTTGGCCATGAAACAGGAGCGCTTACCACACGTGTCTGATGTGCGATTTTGGCTAAGAAATTCTAACTTGAATATTTAGGATAAATAAGGAAAATATATATATAAAAAAGCAAAATGAAATATTTTAATTAGTATCAGCCAATCTTTTTTACCTTAACTCAATTGCAAATTTCTTATGCACCTTTTTTTATTTTGAAAATCTTCAGGATCCACATATATTTGCAAGTATTCCATAACAATTTTTTTCTCTTGCTCCTATGAAACAGCATTGATACTTAAAAAGGCCCCCAATTATTTTCACCACAAAATAAACTCAAAAATGAGTGAATCAAAAAATTTTAGTGGGAATCAATAATTTCGATAAATTTAATGACATGCTAAAACAAAAGGAAGTATTTCTTAACTTCTCATTTGAAATTAATTAATTGTATGAAAAGGATAATATATAAAAGATGAGTAATATAAAGAAAATAAAAATTTTAGATAAACGAAATAATTAAAGACATTGTTAAAGTAAAATATGAAATCTAAATATGGAAGACATAATAATGTAGCGTGTCTGCTTTTTTGTTCCTTAAAAAGTTAAAAAGACAATAGAATATTTTTAGGAAGATATTGTATGCATATTATTGAGAGATATGATTTTTTCCATTTTTAATAAATGCATTTTTAGAGAAAACAGTTAATGGTTTTAAAATAACCTTATTGTGGAAAATTAATTAATTGACGAATAAATTATATCTCAATGTTTTTCGCCGTATTATTCAACCATATGGAATAAAATTTCATCAAAACTAAGAACACAGTCTTAATTTTCTAATTTTACTTAGTATTTGAATAGAAATATAGAATTTCTTTAAATGTACTTATAAGAAAAAAATTGAGTTTATTATTATTATTATTTTTTTTTTGGTTTGGAAAATCTATTTCAATGTTAATTTTATAAAAAGATAAGTATTTACAATCACATCAAAATTATAGAGAAAAATACATTAGGAAACAAAAGTTATTCACTTACACAAACTAGTAAAATAAAAAATATCAAGCAAGATGTATAGGGCGAAAAAATCCGAAAGCTGAAAAATGTACCTTAAAACTTTATAGTTACTCTAAGTAGACATTTCTTAAATTTTAGTCTTTCTCTTCCATAAAAAATATATATTCATTCTTTGAAGACATTTTAAAATCTGTATGCATTAATTTTATTCGATAATTTAACGACATTTCTTTGCACACGTTTAAGTAAATTGTGAAAATGCAAACCCTCTTCTCTAAAGAAAAAAAGTAATTACTTCCGAAATACATTAATTTCGACGGATCTTTGGTAGTTTATATTCCTTTTTACCGAAACTTTCTTGAAATTGTCAACGAGGTTTTCTTAAATTTTTTGAATTTGAAAAAATTGGAAGTTCATGAGGAAAGCAAGTAACAAAATTCACAATAGGTATTTATCATGCTATCATTTTCTACTGGCGACAAAGCTCTTTTAAATAGACATTTTCTTATTTTAAAAATAAGAGGAAAACTTCAAAAATGAAAGCTGTTTTTTTGTTTTGAAAGCTTTTTCTTACTATTATTTATGTTTACCAATATTACTGGCAATTTTTAATTTATTGACAAAATTTTCTCAAACTTTTAGACAAATTATTTTAACAGCCGATGATAGTGGTTTTAAACGACAGCATTAATTAGAGAGAAAAAATGATTTAAAATATATTTATTGTAAATGAACATATCTTAATAGATTAAAAAATATTGTGAAAAGAAATGTCTTAAATATATCAAGGTTTTCCAGGTTTTATTATAACGAGATTAAGAATTTAAATAATTTGGATATGATATATACCGATGTCCTCAAGACAAAGTCATGTCAAAATTAAAAATTAAATTGTTTTTGTGGGAAAAGCTAGCTAATGGAAGATTACCATTTGATCTTTAAGATCTTAAGCATGATTTCTTAAGAGCAAGAGCATTTTTTCTTCATTCATTTTAAAATGCATTAATTAAAAAATATACTATTCCAGTGCTAATCCTTTTTGCTCTGTATTTCTCTTTATATATTTTAGTTATTAATGTACCTGCTATGTTATAGAACATCAGATACCTTATTTGAGAATCCTTATTGTTTTGATTTATATAATAAGAATTACAACGATATTTTCATTCAACTTTGGGAGGAAAAATTATAAAAAAATCCTTTAACTTCGGAATTTTTAAAATAAATTAAAATTTTTGTAGTGAATAATCAACAAATACAGATGCCAATATGAAAATGATTACGTTTTAAATTATATGTTAAATAATAAGATGAAGATTTTGTCGATTATATATTCTATATAAAATCAGAGGACATTTATTTACTATCCCATCTCAAATCATAAACAGCATCTAAAATTCTACAACATATACATACGATGTATATATTGCAAGAATATTCAATTGCATAACCGTTTAATTTTACACGAGGAAGCATTTTGTTGAAGGAAACAAAGTTTAAGAAAATTTTAAGTAATATGTGTATAAAATTTAAACAAAGGAAAATAAATATAAAAAAAAATTAGGTCTAGTATTCTTTTTGGTATATTGACAAGATTTCTACTTCAACAAATTGATTTAAATAAAAAAAAAATTTTTTTCGTCTTTATTCAAAATTGAAGAATTTTATGAAATAAATCAAACTAAATTTTCAAAAAACAACTATTAGCTCAATTATTGTAAGAATAAATATAAAAATGGCATATAATAGTAATCAGATGATCAATTTGGCATTTTAAAAATAACCAGATGACTTAAAAATATTAATTAAAAAATAAGGAACACCAAATAGTTTAAACTTAGTTCTTTGAAAGAAAAAATTTTATTACAATGGGAGCAGCAAAATAAAGAATACGATGAATTTCTGACAAGCATTTTTGGAGTATATTAAGAATTTAATTCTATATTTTTTTTATTCACAGAAATTACGAAAACAGTCATTCATTCTAAGAATTATAAATTCAAACAAAAAATTTGTGACTAACAGAAAAAAAATTTTTAGAATCTAAATTTGTATAGAAATTATAAAAATAACAGAATACAAAAAAATTCTCAAATATAAATTGGTCACAAAAAATCGTTAAATTTCTAAACTATGTTTTTCAGTAAAATTTTTTGATCTTGAATTCCAAAGTAATGGGCGAAATAAGTTGATTTAATGTATTGAGAAAATATACAAACAGGAAAAGAACAGAGGAGGACGATTTTGTTCTTTTTTGAATTTCAAAGAGCAAATTCGATAAAGCAAGTATTCAGAAAATCTTAAAAATTATATTAATGTTAAAAAAATAAATTTTTAGTCTACATTAAGGAGTAGTATATTAACAAATATTGTGTTAAGATACTATTATAAGGAATAAAAACAAATTTAGCGTGAGAATATCGATAAATAAGAAAATTTAAGTAATTCATAAGTTACGTTTCTAAGAAATTAAAATAATTTATTTGTAAAGAATATATAAATATGCATTTGTTATTTACAATCTTTGCTTTTATAACACATGCGAGCTTTAACAAAGTGTATATGGCGATTCTTACAGAATTTTAAGAAAAAACTTTGAGAACATAAAATTTTATTCAAATATATTTTTTAAATATTAAATGCTTCTCAAATAAGAAAACATTTGAAAAAAAATGTATATCTGCACATGAATTAAGAATATCATCATACATAATGTAATGAATTGTAAAATATTGATTTTTATTAAATGACAAATAATCTAAAACAAGAATAAAAATTTTTTTTTAAAAAAACAGCAAATGCTTGAACAGGTTTTTAAAAAGACAAACTAAATTTGAAAAAATCATAAAAATTTTTTAAAAGTTCATTTTCTAATATTACTGAAAGCATTTATTCAAATAAAAGAATATTATCAAAAAATAGTTCAAGTGTTCCGAAAAAAAAACACTTTATCTATTAACTTTATTATCTTGATATAATCTGTTAAATCAATTGATCATTTCAAATATATTTTTAATTCAAAGAAGGTTTTTAAAAAATATATTAAATAATGCTAAAATAAAAAAGTTATACCGTTACTTTAATTTTCAAAATTAAAAAAAAATTGTTGGAGACAAAAATTTTAAAATTGTTGAACAATATGAAAAGTATATAACCTACTTTCTTTTTCCTTATTATTAAAATGTATCATCGAAAAAGTAGACCAAAAAGACCGGTAAAAGTTTTTATAAAATGTAAAGGTCACCTTTCACACACTCCTATTCTTTAAATATCCACATGGCACACGCTTTTCCAAAAAAAGAAAAGGAAAAAAAAATGATATCACCTTCCTCAGACCCCTCCCTGAAATTTCAATTTCATTTCAAGTTCAAGGGCAACTCTTCAGTTGCCACGCGCCGTATTGAAAAGAACAAAAAAAAAGCGAAGCAAAAAGTAGCATGAAAAACCAAAATAAAAACAAAAATTAAACGAGTGCAAATAAAAGAATCGGGCGCAGACGGCCAGATGATCCAGAAAAAATAAACTCTACACCCTTATCCCCTTCTACGATACATCATACGAGGGGAAAAGTAAAAGGAGACAGAATGGGGGGAAAAAACTGAGCGAAAGAAAGAAAACACTCGTGAAAAAGAAATCTTGTACTACACGGGGGAAAAAAGAAGCCAGAGAAACTCATCCAGAGGGGGAAAGAGTAGGGGGAAGAGGGAGAGAGACGAAGTGACTACCGTTTCAATTGGTCGACAGAAGACCAATAGAAAGCCTGGCGCGTGCCGGCTGTCAGAGTTACGGGGAGGGAAGGGTTGAGGTGGCATTACAAGCCAATGGGAGAACCAGAGAAAGGAGAATTTCATAAGAGATGCATGTCAGCGGGGAAGTGGGACAAATGCAATGTGCGTTACACCAAGGTCAGCAGCTGCCGTCTTCCCTTTCCAGTCCCTCATTCGTCCCTACTTTAACCCTTCCGTCCCTTTTTACCCTTTGAAGCCACTTGTAGATGATGGGTTGGAGGGGTTACAATGGGATTTTAGAGGTACCGAAGGGTTGGATTGGGCCACGCGCGGATACAGTAAGTGCACCTATTCGATGTAGGGGGAGTTTTTTAATATATGCGATAGGTAAGGGATGGGGGTTTTCTAGGTCTATTTAATAAGGGCTACGGGCCTCCCTTTTGTGAGATAAGTCGTGTGCCAAGCTCGCGTCCCATTCACCCTGACCTTTAAAATTTTGGAGGTCAGACAGAAAGGGTATATGTGTATTTTTATTTATTTTTTTTTATCGTTATATTAGTTTGAACAACCTTTTTTTCGGTTGCTAGAGGTGGGTAGATTTTTCTAAGTGAACATGTTTGTAGGAAATATGTTATAAACCTTAGCACTTTAATGTTTTTTTCACTCTTAAAATATGAAGAAAAATCATTTAATTTTTAAATATATTTTTACTTAAATATGTTAACTGCCAAAACCAATTTCCTAAAATTAGAAGTTGTTTATTCGAAACATAATAAAATACGTAGTTAAGCAAAAACGTCTCCAGGAAAATAAAAAGAGAAATTTATAAGCAGAAGGTAATTATTACTTTAATTAATATAATACTATTTTTAAAAAAAACTGTTTAAACAACTAGTTTAAGTTGTACCGAAATGATTTCCCTACATGTAATGCACTGATCCCCTACAACTCCATCCCTTTAAAAAAAGAAAAAGATATTTCCTTCTAAGTTCTCAAGAATCTAAATTGTATGAAATATCTCGCATTTTAAATTTTGAAATACAGAATCAATATCTTAATACTAAAAATTGCCCAAGAAAATCTTATATGATCTTAAAAATTATTTCAGAAAGGGAAGATAATAATCAACAGACTTTGTTCGCGAAAACAATTTTAAAGTTTTTATTCACAACATTAGTAAGTTGATTATATAAATTCAAAAAAATCAAATAAAATTAATTTGATCCAATTAAACCCCACCTTCGATAAACAGCTATGTGCTGCATTTATATGCTAAGATTTTTAATATATTAAAAAAAAAACTACAATTTTAGTAGATTGAATTTTAGTATGATTTCGAAATGTATATAAGCTAAAACTAAAAATATCGAAAAACATTGTTTTAAAATTTTAACAATAGCATCATGTCTCGCAGGGTCAAAAGTCACCTTCTCGTATGCTACAATACGCCGCCTAATACATTCTTTTGATTTTGTCAATTTTCAGAAACAAAAAACAGTAAAAAATTATTGAAAAATTAATTAGTATTAATTAGCAAAAATTATTAATATCAAATGCTTAATTAAATTTTTCATACTATTTACATAGAATTATAATCAATCGAAAAAAATGCAAGGGCTATGGGGGGGAGACCAGAGGTTCTCCCCCCCCCCCTCCCTTGTGTGCGCCACTCTGATCGTTTTGCATCAAACTTAGAAACTACAGACACTGAACTTAAAGAAAATGTATATTGAATAAAAATAAAATCGCAGCGAGTTTTAAAAAGTTAAACATGACTTCTTTTTACTTCCAATTTCTAAAGTGAAGGTCTGAATGAGCTTATTTCAAACTTCCCGAGTGTTAGTAAAAGTTGTATGAATTTGAAAAAGGAAATTTAAAAAATAAGAAACAGTTTTCACAAAATGCGCGTAAGCTTCACTTGTTTTCCCCCTTCATATATATATATATATATATCACACTGTTATTTATACAATAGAAACATGATAAAATACGAGTTTGGAAAGAAAAATTATTTCTGACGACATGAGAGAAGAGAGAGAGACAAAAGTAAGCTAATACTTTCGATGTAATAAGCGGAAGATTTAAGAAAAATTTTCAAATAATATGGTAAAGAAGTATTTTAACCGATTTAATTTATGCTTAATTTCAACGGAAACGAGGCAAAAATTTACAAAATTAAAAAACAAAGAAAAAAACACCTATAACAACATTTTAAAATTAATTTTGATCAAAGAAATTGATTTGTAGTTAACTACACTTATAGAATACAACACGAACAAATATGAAAAAATAAAAAGTTATAAAAATAATATTAAAACATTCTATGTGTTAAATATCCGAAAAATTAACTCAATTTTGAAAAACAAGTGGACAAAAAATATTTCAACGAAGAGAATGACAAAAAACAATCAGTTTCATATTACACACACATTAGAGGTTCATATATCCTTTTGCAGGTTTGAATCCCTATAAATCTTATGATCTCGTATCTTTTTGTATATGAACCTCTGTTGTAATGTTGCATGTGTAGCACAAAAAAATTAAAGTGTTAAATCCACTAATAGACAAAAGTTATTAGAACTTTTTGCAAAAACCACAAGATTTAATTGCAAAAAACTGAGATGAACATTTTTATTTACTCACTTAATACAACCTTACAATCTGTATTTACAGGATGACATGTTATAACTGTAGTCAGCTATTTTACTTCGCTCTAATTCTATTGCTTTTAATTTTTCGAGAAATGTGAATGCTGCTCGTGTCTCAGGGGAATTTACTTTATCCATCTTTAAAGTTTTCTCTTCGCACCTTCCGGAAGTGTCTGCACCGCAAATTAAGAGCCCCCTGTGTATTCTATATTGAATGTACTCTTATTATTCTGTATTGATGTACGATGATATGCAAGAGAACAATGATTACAGAAAAAGATTTAAATCAAAATAGAAACTACATTGTAATATGATTCGTACCAACTAGCAAAAAAGAAACAACCAAGATGTTTTTTTGTTACCCAAGCAATATAAAAATATAATATAATATTATAAAATTATAAAAGCAAATTCTTTGATAAGATGTGAATTAAAAAGGAAATGTATTTCAGGTAGCATTAAAATTTTCAAAATGTTCAGAAAATGTCATAAGTTTTTTTAAAGCTCTCAAGGTTCTTTTAAGTTTATATATTTTTTAAACCAAGCTCTTTTTTCGTCGGAAGAATATAAAAAAAATACTCTCTCTTGATTAAATATAAAATTTTAAAATATCACTTTCTCAAAATGTTTAATTTTTTTTTTAAGATTTAAATCTTAATTTTTTTTTAAAAAAGTCAAAAATTGTTAAACGACATTATTTTACCCAATACTTGCACAGTTAAATAAGTTTTCAGGAGTATGTATATATATATATATATATATATAACAATTTTTCTAGAGATATTTCAGATTACACCCTTGAAAGAAATTTATTAACGATTTCAAAGCATAAAATATGTTCCAAATAATGGATAAATCGCAATTAAACGGAAAAAATATTTTTAAAAAATCAAGGTTTTAAATCAAATAAAATAAAATATTAAGTTGTGCTAATGATACAGAACAAAGGGGCTTTATAGTGAAAAAAGTTTGAATAATTAATTTAATTAATCATCTTAAGTAATTTTAAAACCTTATTATCAAATACAAATTTTGATGTCACATAAGTCTGATAACATGATCTGAAAACTTTAGTGTAGAATAAGTATTGGCTTTTTAATCGGCTTACACAAGTATCTTGTAGTATGAACAAATTTAACTATAGAAAGCTCTTGGTAAAAAAAAATTTTCGAAAAGTTTGCAATTTTTAAAAAGTTGAAACCAAGAAGTTAAGTAACACAAGTTTAAAAAACAACTATAAATGAAATATCAATATTTGAGAATATGAATGTGAGTGAATTATTTAAAAGTACTAATTCAAACTATTTTGAAAAGTGGCCCCAAAACATTGATTTATTAATACCGCATTTCGAAGTAATTCCAGAGCCATTGGCGGTGCACCTTAGTTACGGTTAAGTGACAAGGAGCTGGCAATCCATTCACCTAACACCCACATTATGCCAAAGTGAGATTTTTGAACAGATTATTCCTCTAGATCAGAAGAAAAAAACAAAACTTTGACTCATAGACCCCTTGCGATGTTTTTCGTTTAGGCTAGACCCCTGCTTACTTTAAGTTCATAAATTTGCAAAAACTCAACATTAACATCTATTTGACAGCTAATATAAAGAAAAACTTTAAAAAGATTTAAATTTCTAACTGTGGTGAAGTACAGTGTTTAAAAGCAAGCACGCATGTTCATTAAATTAAAGTTTAATTTATACATAAAATAGCTGATCAACAAACAAATATTTATAATGATAGGGATGAATCTGGTGCCCCAATAACAAATTTTGTTAACATTTGGCATCAATCTTATCAGGTTTAACCTTCAATCTCCTGGACTAAAAAAAATGTTACAAGTGGTATTTTATTATTTCCTTACTTACTATATAATATTCTGCTGATTTATCTTTAGAAATAGAAATTACTACTTTATTTTAAAAAGTTTAAACAAAACCACCTCCCCAATTTTTTTTTTCGGTACTATGAAAGTTAGGGCTCTGTATAATCTAATTATCAATAACTATTTATAAATAAATAGAGTCTGAAAGATTTTTTTTTTTTTTTTTACATTTCAAGCAAATTTTTTATGGTTTCTCCCCTTGGTGTTGTGGGAAACAAAAAGATAAAACTTCTTAAAGTCATCATTATAAAACCTTCAAACGTCAAATTTTTAATTTGAATACCACCTGCAAAAAATGAAGCTTTCTGAAGGCTGTTGAGCACATCGGTCAAAAAAGAAAACCTATTATATAAGCCTGATTATATTAAAGATTCTTCAATACAATCCCTTTATACAAGCAAGGTGAAAAGTTTCTAGCCAGCAACGTCTCAAAATTTCGTCATCCTCCAAAACGCCACCCAACATATTCTTTTGATTTTGTCAATTTTCAGGAACAAAAAAAAAATTCATTATTGAATGAATAATTATCATTAATTGATAAAATTACTTATTAACAACAAATACTTAATTAAATTTTACGTTATATATATATTGTAATCAATCGAGGAAAAAATCAAGGGCTTTGGGGGGGTTGTCCGGACCCCTTGTGTGAACTACTGCTCTAGGATGATCTTTAGGGCATGTATAGATACTACACGCTTGATCTTGGTTTTTATTTTGAATTTCATGCCTTCTACTTTTTTCTGCATATGGATTTTTATCTATAATTGGCTGTAAAATTTGCAATGCATTTGCTTTTAACTCTATTTTTGCATCTACATGCAAAGTCTCATCATCAATGTAATTATTGTTCTCGTATGTGAGATAAATAATTTTATTACTTAATCAGGAAAAACTTCTTTTATATATAGACACAAGTTTATAAACGGTAAAAAGATGTATAGAACATTTTTTAAAAATAAATTTTCTTTAGAATTATTAGCTAGCATACGAATACTTCATAAGGAATTATCCTTGCCAAATTTAAAATAAATTCAATTTTTTTATATAAATATCAATTAATGAAATAAAGTATTTCTTAGAGCTAAAATTATTGTAAATTTTCAAAAATACTCAATGAAAAATTTATTGCTGCAATGAGAATTAGATATCGAAACTAATGCTTCCAAATGCAAACATTTGTTTTAAAATGTGTAGCCAAACACAACATTTGTTCGCTTCTTTCATTAAATTTATCCTTAAGATTTATTTGATGATGATCTTGTTTGTTTAATTTCGTTAGAGTATATTCTATTATTTTTATCTTTCATTTTTTTTCATTTAAAATTGATAAAGAAAACTACCGATTAAAAATCTAAAAGATTTTTCTAAATGGAATGAAATTTTGCGTTAAATGTTATTCCAAATGCGAAATTAAATTTAAGTTTCATTTGTATTTGATTTATATTTTTTTAAATTATGAAAGAATGTAAATGTTTATTATGTTTAGGTAGATATAGTTTGCTAAACTTTATTTACTTATTTGTACCGTAAAACAAACAATCTTTTTCTTTAGATAAGCTAGATTTAATTAATATTTGTAATTTAATCTGTTAAAAACCCTTAAAATTGCTCTGCCATCAAAGTTGTTACATGAAGGCCCAAGCTTTAAATTATTTTTTATAAATCTGGGGAAAATTCTCAATAAGCCTAAAATTGTGTACATTTAATCGTTTATCATGAGTATCATCAATTTCTTTTAAAAAACTAAAAATGAAGCATGTAAACCTGAAAATATATTTTCCAAAAAAAATTATATGAACTAGGACAGATACTGAATATACAGGAAAGAACGAATTTATTCAACGAAATAACGTAATATCTTATTAAAATATACTGTTCTTTGTAATCCAGTGAAGTCGGAATATATAGTCGAAAAACATTTTATTTATAATGTTCAAATTTCGGCACTTTTTCCTTCCAAATTTTTAATATTTTTCAAAATCGATGTTTTTTTTTTCAATGCTGGAATAAGTATATGAAAATAGGCGCTGAAAAATATAAGGCTAGAGGGGAATTGAATAAACAAATGTATCTTTTTCTCTTTTTTTTATTCGATGGTTGATGAAGAAATTTTTACCATAACTACGAAATTATACTTTTATAAATTTCATCCTCATTCTACATTTTACAATGCTACTATAAAATTGTAACTTAAGCAATGCACTGACCTCTGGACAAAATGAAATGTAATTAAAAATTGTGTTAAAAATATTTCTTTTTCAAATATTTTAAATAAACATCTTAATATATATAAGTAATAATTTTTAATAAATATTTTTTTAATTTAGTAATACTTATTTTAAGGAGAGAATTTTTGTATCGAATATGCTCGTTAAAGTTAAAAAATGATATAAAAATTACAATTTTAAGACCATTAACTTCAGCAATTCTTAGTTCTCACTTTGGAATGCCTCTAAGGATTTGATAATGGCTAGTGATAGCTTATGACCATACTCCCGATATTGCAGGTGCTATTGCAGTCGAAATGTTTGTTCTCATGCGGAGAAAAATATAATTTTTTTACACATTGTTCAAAAAGAATTTGAAATTTTAAAACATTACATCAAGACTATCTTCTGAATTGCTTCTGTTTTTGAGAAGATTTCAGTTCTATTTATTTAAAAATTCTATATTTATAATATTAAAAGTGTTACTTATTTTATTTTTAATTATATGAAAAACAATTAAATGGCACTTTTCCATTTTTGAATTCGAATTTGTCATTTTAGACCGAGAAATAAATTGTATTAGTTCCAGTTAGTTATTCGTATCATACAATAATTACATGAAACTCGTGAAATAGGAAATATCTCAAGCTGTAAGAAGCATAATGTCAAAAATCGTAACAGTAAATAGTTATCAACACTTAAAATTATGCCTGGTTTGAAAGAGATAGTTTTGTAGAATTGTTTTAAGGGTGCATGGTATGATTTACACAATTTTTTAATTAAATCATTTTCATAGCTTTTTTGGTTGCCTCCTATGTGTATGTATGATGTAAACCAGATTTTGTGCTCTAAATTTCATAAAAAAGATAACCATTTAATTTTTTAAATGAGAAACTTTTGAAGTGATTTTAAAATGCTATTCACTCTAACAAAAATTAACGTACATTTATGAAATTTGATTTACAAGTACGTCAAACTTTTTATAACAAATGTTGTAAGGGTTTTGCGATAACATAATTGGTATTCGTATAATGCTTCTTTTTATGGGAATGCTTATTGAAAATTCCATAAAATGTGTAAATTCTAAATTCAATTTTTTTTTTCAAAAATAAGTATTGCTTTGATTGAAAAATGCATTCCAACTTTTATTCCATGTACTATTAGCAACAAGAGAGAAATTTCCAAGTATTAGGCACAATCGAAAAAAGCCTTATTTTTAAATTAAGACATTCTAGCTATTTATCTTTCTGATATAAGTCAGTTTAAAGTTTTGATTTGTCATTGGGATGTGAATAAAAAGTTGTCAGAACTCTGCGTTCTTTAAACTTAGAGCTTTCAAATTTTGTGAGTTTGTAAAAAAAGTATATAAAAAAATAATTTAGGCTAAAAAAGTTAAGATTTGATTTTTTGACCGAATTTTGTCAATTGAATCGTACTGTGAATCGTTAAAGACGGAAAATATTCTAAGGAATTTTATAAAAATGTTATCTGGATGCTATTGAATTTTAAATTTGATTCTGCAAACGTGTCAATGATACTTCGTTTAACTGAGTAAAGTATCATCCATGTCGTCATCACTAAATAAAAACAATTTTGAAAATGATTTAGTTAAGATAAGGAGATACTGGAAACAAGAATAATGGATTTTTGACCCTGGAACCTGGTCCACCCTGGGCTTTCGAGCCCCTGAGGAAGGAAGAAGAATTAGAGAGAAAATAGCTTACAGTTTTCAGGTTGTATAATAACTCATGCTTTGATTGTAAATCAACGTTTGAGAAAGAGAAGACACGAGTTCCATTCCAAAAAAATACAAGCTAAGGAAAACTTCAATGCAAGAATTACCCATAAATATACTCATTTTGGTTTCCATCTAAATACACCTACCTATATAGAAATCTAAGAGACCATAAATATATTAATAGTAATTAAATATGTCGATGACATACAAAATGCATCTCTGTGAAAGACGAGACGATTGTTTATTACTATTGCATTTTGAAGCTATATGAAGACTATTCTGAGATTTCGTAATTTTGAACTATAGTCAAATGAAAAGAAAGACATCTAAAGTAAAAACAGTTGGAAAAAACATGATTCCAGTCCTTAACTTCTTTTCTACTTTTAGGTAGTGATCATAGATAATGTTATAAGGAACATAAATTATAGGTGTAGTGCAATACTAAACATTTGTATTCGTTATCGAAATCGTTTGGTGCAAATTGTACTTTTGTGTGTGTTGAATGCTTCATTCACGGTGTTGCATTCTGGATGCAATTGCAGTGTATGTACAATTTTAAGAAATTCTCCCGCACATAAGAGCATGAATACATTAAAAATATCAAGAATTTAATGACATAAGTTATAGCTATTACCGGAAAATCAAGAATAAACATTTAATGATTCAATTCAATTGAATTTACGTAAAAAAATATTAGGATTAAATCAAGAAGAGAAAGGATTTGATTTTTTCCCCTTCCAGATTTTTCTAATTACAAGAAACAAATTTTTTTAAAATTTTGTTTAATGATGAAATATCAAAAAATACCTTCACAATAAATCTAAAATATTTCTTTAAAAAATATATACTTTTTTCCATGCAATATACAAAAAAGAAAAGCTAGTTTTTTTTTTAAAAAAAATTCTGTAATATTTCTCCTCCAGAAATTAATGATATTTGGTTCTACAATCAATATACTTACTTATATGTACGGTTTATCAAATTATTCAGTAAATTAGAAAAAATTACATTCGAGGATTATTAATAGCTAAATTGCATTAATAAAATAGTAAAATAACATAAAACGAGAAAATCTGTTTTGATACATTTCTTTTCAATGCAAAATTAATGTTCTATTTTAGCGAAGACAAACAAAATGATTAGAGAAATTATGTTTTCCTCCCCACAAAAAAAAATGCTGTTGCGGTTGAAAAATTTCCAGTGGCGCACACTGGAATTTTTCAAATGGATGGGGGGAGGGGGCGAAATTCCACCATTCTCATATCAAACCCCAATACGCCCCCAAACATGTTCCGATTTTGTCGATTGTCGGGGACAAAAAACAGTAAAAAATAAATTGAAAGTAAAAATAAATAATCATTGTTAATAAAATAAATTACTAACAACAAATACTTAATTAAATTTTACGTCCTATATACATACATAGGATTATAATCAATCGGGGAAAAAATCGAGGGTGATAGTAGGGTTTTAACCCGTGGACCCCTTCTGTTCGCCATTGATACATACATATAATTTCTGAGGAGCTTTCATTTACTAACAAATGATTAAAATGTTAAAAAAGAGGCTTTTTAAGATGCAGGAATACAGAAAGTCGAATTTATAAAGTTGAGGGATCACTATAAATTTAAATTATCTTTTTTCTAAAACATCCATTTCTAATATAATTTATTTAGATATGGATCAAATTTTAGAGATTACTTTATCAACAATAAAAATTCCACTATGATTACGTTGAAATACGATAAAGAAAATTAAAATGTCCAATGTATTCAAAATTTTATTATACTGGATTTATGAATTATTAAACCTTTAAGAGGCGGTGGTTTCGTGATGAAATCGTCTAATCATATGATTCATGTGCATGAAGACTCATTGTATTAGATGAAATCAAAACGTTTAATGAAAAATCATCAGTCTAATTTTTGTTAAATTGCTCTTTCAATTTAACAAAAATTAGACTGATGATGATTTTTCATTAAACGTTTTGATTTCATTTAATACAGAGGTTCCCAAACTTTTTTGTCTCAGACCCCTTGCCATGTTTTACAGTTTGGGGTTTGCTTACATAATATTGAATTTGTTAATTAATTATTAACTTAAATTTTAAATTAATTAACACATGTTAATTAATTTAAAATTTAAGTGATACATGAAATAACCGATTTAAAAAAAATTATAATGATAGGGATAAATCTGGTGCTTCAATAACTAATTTTCAAAATTTGTCATCAATCTTGTCAGGTTTAACCCTAAATTTCCTCGGTTAGTAGTGTCCAGCCGCACTAGAAAAAGCTATTAAAAACTTTCTCCAATACTCCATAACTCGAAATAAATAACAGGTATGTCTCTTTAAAGACAAAATTGTTGACATCCGTTTCTAAACTTTACTTTAAGATATCCGTTACTTCCTATTCCGATCAGTTCCTCTAGTAATATGACATTTTTCTTTTTCATGTGACCATAGGAATTCATTGACTTCTGTGGCAATTACCAAGTAAATGCATTCTCAAACCTAGTTTCAATTTATGAGAATAAAGGAAATTTAAATGTTGAACGCAGGTTAAATGTCATTTTCCTGGCAGATTGTCTGTGACCAATCAAGAAACTGGGAAATTCGCTAAGTCCTATATTATACTCCTTTTAACTTAATTCTGGCATGAAATGATGGTCCTTGTTTTAATAAAATTTTTGCTGTCACATAACAGAAATTAGTCTAGTTAAATTAAATAAGTAAATGTGTTAAATAGGTAGAATCTGATTTCCATTTGATTAAATTTTCTTTTAAAATTAAAATCATGATCTGGTTTAATAAGAACTGCCGTAAACCCCCATTTACACCTCATGGACCCCCAAATTCTTTTTTTGCTGTCGTGGACCCCTTGCAGGTCGTCAGAGACCCCTGGGGGTCTATATAGACCACTTTGGGAATCACTGATCTAATACAATGAGTCTTTAAACTTCACATTTTCAGTTTAAGAAATTTTGCTTAGGTGTGGAAAAAAAACACAAAAATAACAAAATATCTAGCACAACTTTCAATTCAGGTCTTGAAATTTTTTTAAAAATACGCTTCCTTCTAAGTAAAATCCAACAAAACATCCAAGATATACAGCCTTTTTTCCCTGGTGGTCTCATAGTGTACAACCACCCTTTGAGATAGTGGTTTCTACCTTAATCCTGATGTTTTAAATAAGCTCAGTGGGGATCTCATTATAACTATTTTGAATAGGGTCATTCGTTTTATTGCTGCTAATGCCACCTGTCTGAAGCAGTCAAATCGACGAAACGTCTTTTATAAAGGGAACTTGTATAATGCAACATTACAATAAATTACATGATCAATAAATAACACGTGCAGAAACCCCTTTCATACCTTTTATTGGAATAGCACGGAAAATGTGTAATTCAAGCAAAAGGCTTTGAAAGTTTCATTCACCCTTTAGCTTAACTTACAGAAACTTATTTTCAATATTTGAACGCTCTTTTCCCACAACGGGTATCATATATTCTGTTTATAATCATTTTGTATAGATAAATCCGTAAGCAGTTTTATTTATACTATACTTTTCTTATAGTACTTTATTTAACTTTTTTTCTTTATAGTTTTTTTTCTTTATATTGAATTACATCGTGCAATATTTTTAGATTATTGATATATACAATTTACCTCGATATTTGCCGAGGTTGGGCAATACAATAAATTTAATTTATAATAATTATGGATGTGCGAGAAAACAACTAATTTTTGTAATTTAAAACAAACAAAATTTTGTTTATACTTTATATTTTTATTTTTTTTGCAATATTATTTTGCTATATGCATGTTTAAAGCGATTAAATATTTTTCATATTATCCGATATCTTATCTAGTATTTGTTGAAAATAGGTAACATTTGTACAGATTTAGCGATCGCGTTACTCATAGCATTTCGACAGCAATTCCAAGATGAGCGGGTGACCATCTGTGGAGAAGCAGTGTCTCACTCGATGAGAAGTGTGTGGGAAAAGGGGTGCTCAAGACAAAAAAAAATAAATTTTTAAATTTTTTTCATTTATTTTATTTTTGAACGCATATAATGAACACATGATAATAATGGATTTCATGCATTACTCCATTTAAAATTTATAAAACTATGTTTGTATATTATTTATTTTAAAATCTGATTAATCTAGAGCCTTAATTGACACTCTTGGTTTTGCCACGAAAACTTTAAAAAAAATATTTCCTGCAGGAAAATAATTTCTAATAATACTCTTATTTGCAGGTCGATAAATGTTGATATTGGGATTTGAAATTTGTCTATAAGCATTTGAATAAAAAAGTGAAGAAACCCGTTTAAAACCATTTTGCTATTATTGCCTCATTTCTAAATTAAAGCAAAAGCAATTAGACGGCTTCGTTTGTTTTCATAGACTTAACACAGGAATTTTTTAGGGGTGGGGGTCAAGTGTCGAAAGTTCACCTTTCTCGTATCATGCTCCAATACGCCGCCCAACATTTTTTTGTTGATTTTGTCGATTTTCGAGAACAAAAGACAGTAAAAAATTAATTATTGAATAAATAATTAGTGAAATTACTAAAATTAATATATTTCTTAAATTTTGTGTACTATATGTATAGGATAGTTCACTTTTGGAATCAGTTTTTTAAACTATAATGAATGAAAATATGTAATTCACTAATAATTTGGTACATCGCAATTTAAATAGTTGCATGATAAATTAATATATTAGCTGATACTGTTTCTTTTATTAAATTCATGTGTGTATATTTATTTTCTATTGATTACAGAGTGAAACCGACTTCCAGGGAAAGGCCCTAAGTACAGCAGCAGCTAGCCAAAGGTACAATGATATCGTTGTACCTAGGGCATTTGTGAGAAATATTTTTAAAACCTTTCATCTCAGAGAATTTATTATGTTAAGTATTTATATTAACTCCAATTGGATGGTAGCTAGTATAATAATGAGTGCATATCAGTTTCACATTTTTTACAGAGGCCAGTGGCTCCGTTTTTGTGCATTGAAAAAAGTGGCCCTTGGTACACAGATTGCTCAGATTTACACCCTATGCAAGAAATTTTATACACGTAAGAATATCGCAAGAATTTAATTTTTACAAACCCGAGATATGGCTAAAATTTATTATGCATATTAAATAATCCTTATGGACATAATGTTGTAAACTACAGCTATTACTGTTTCTAGAAGCCGAAATTGAAGTAACCCAGCAGAACAAAGAAGATGTGATTAAATCCCCTCAACTCTAAGATTACATTGCCAGGAAAATCTACGAGGAATTGATGGTTTAGTTCAGTGATTCCCAAAGTGGTCTATATAGCCCCCCAGGGGTCTACACCAGTCAAAAATTAATTTGGGAGTCCATGAGGTGTAAGTGGGTCTATGATAGGGGCTCTCATTAAACTAAACCGTGACTAATTTTTTAAAAAAATTTATAATCATGTGGAAATCAAATTTCACCTATTTAACAGATTTATTTACTAAATATGATGAAATTAATTTGCATTTACAAGGTGACAGCATAAATTTCATTAAAGCAAGAAACATTTCAGCCTCTTCTTCCTGAGTTAAGTTAAAGAAGTATAATACTGAAGGTCCCGAATTTTCTAAATTTGTCACGGACATTCTGTCGGAACGTTTTAACCTACGTTCAACATTTAAAAGCCTTTTATTCAGATTTTGAAGTTAGGTTTGAGAATGATTTGACTATGGCAATGCAGTAGCCAATGAATTCGTATAGTCATATTGAAAAAAAAATGTCACATTACAATAGGAACTGTTCGTAATAAACACTAACGAAGATCTTAAAGTTTAGAAACGGATGACAGCAATTTTGGTTTTAAGAAGTCAAACCTCTTATTTGTTTGAACTTTTGAAATATCGTGAGGAAGCTTTTCATTGCTTTTCCTAGTGTGAAAGAGCTTCAGTGCAATTGCCAATCTCCAAAAAAAAAAAATGCACACTAACAGAGGAAATTTAAGGTTAAACCAGACAAGATTAATACTAAATGTTGAAAATTTGATATTGTAGTGCTAGAGATTCCTTCCCCCCTTTAAAATCATTTCTTTGTTGTTTAGTTAATTTGTTTAACAGTTGTATTTATTGATTAACTTTTAATTTAATTAAAAAACATGTGCTTTTTAAATTTTAAACACTATACTTCATTGCAGTTAGAAATTTAATTCTTTTAAAGTAGGAGTAGTAGTACTAGCTGTCAAAAAGACATTTAAGTAGATAAATTTGCAAAAAATCTATATTAATTAAGCAGGGGTCTACCCCAAACCGAAAAACATGGCAAGGGGTTTATGAAACAAAAGAGTTTGGGAACCTCTGGTTTAGTTTATTGAAATGATAGTCCATCCTATGATACTGTTATGAGATGGAAAGGGGAATTTTCAAACGGGCAGCGTGTTCCTGAAGAGGAAGTCATTTCTCACAAACGATGTTGATTCCTCACTGAAGATAGCACTTAATCCTATTAGAGAAAAAAAGTACATTTTCAAATGATCATGAATAAGACTAACCTTAGTTATAGAAATGTGAGGAATATTATTCAACTACACAAGGCATAAGTACAAGGCACACACTCGCGATTACCGATTTCTTTTAAAAAAACACAGGGGAACAGTGTTTACACTCTCGGGAAGGGAAATATTGAATCTTTTGAAGTAAGACGAAAATGATTTTTCCTCTTTTAAGTTTTCACTCTGCTCGAGGTGTGTTTGAGGAATCAAAGTGATGGGTCTTTGGTAAATAAGCATGAATCTTGAATCTATCCATATTATTCAGAGACCAAACAGTAGAAATACAGCGATTCCCCTCCCGAGTAGAAAGTTAAGATACAGAAGTCTGCAGGGAAGTTCACACCAGTAACAATAGCCATGGTGGATATGAGTGTTGCAACTGCCCTCCCCCCGTATAAGGTTTGTTTTATACTTAACAATGAAGTTAAAATTAATTTTGAGATAAGTCAAAACCGGATCACTCCCAAATGAAAATTTTCTCGTAACGCTCTTGAGCAGTAGCGCACATAAGAATTTTTCAAGAAGGGGGAGGGGGGGGGTCCAGGGTCGAAAGTCCACTATCATGCTCCAATACGCCCCCCAATATATTTTGATTTTATCAATTTTCGACAACAAAAAACAGTAAAAAATTAATTATTGAATTAATAATTAGCATCAAATAATAAAATTAATTATTAATAAATACTTAAATTTTACGTACTATATACATAGGATTATAATCAATAGGGGGAAAAAGTCAAGGGCTTTGGGAGGAGGTCCGGACTCGAGGACCCTTTTCCCCCTTGTGGGAATCACTGCTCCTGGGTTATAGACTGTGTGGAATATATTAATATAAACTGTCCTATTAATAGACTTTCTGGAAGAAAAGCAAACTATCACTAGTGTATATTAATATGTAATTCTAAATAAACTGCGAGATGCTCGGATCAAGAAGCGGCATAGTACGGAGTATTCTGGTCAACAATTCATCTCGAGGTACTGAACAAAAGCAATGAGTCTTTGTCACACACATCCATCCTATTCTCCCGATCTTATCCCAACAGTTTTTTTTTTCAAACCATTGCGAAGTTGGAGATTTGATAACATAAATGATGACCATTTAAAAGGTGGAGTAATTGTTTTCAATGCAATCTGCTGAGCCTTTGAAAAGTCAAGAAACGCTAGGGGAAATATGTAACTTTTGGATGATTATACAGAGAAGTCTTAAGGATAAATAAAAATTAAGCTTATATTTAGATTATTTTTAATAATTGAACTTTATGATGCCTCTTCTTATATAAGTATTAAAGTTGAACCTCGATTAACGAGCAGAATTTATACACACACATTCCAGATGATTATTTGCAATGCAAAAAAAGGTTTATCGTATAAATTACTTAAAGCAAAATATGCTCAAAGCCGTAAAAAAAATTCAAAAAAGGAGTGTGGATAAAATTTATTGTTCCTTACACCAATTGGCAACCTAATTGCACCTTAGCCAACCTAAATTGGCAATTCGATTTGCAGGGGGAAAAAAGATTTAAAAAAGCTACTTATTTTCATTTTTATTATTTATAATACATAACTAATTCTTTTTAGAAAACTTTCCGAGAGACATTTGTTTCCGCTTATGTTATTAAATAAATTTAACGTGCTCTTAACCATTGCTTATTAGTGTTTTTTAATGTGTGATGCAACAGTTTTCCAAGCTTTTAGCTGATTGCGTCATAAGATTTGCTTTTCTGTTGCGTCCTCCGCAACTTATTACTGTAAAACACAATCTAAATCCATAAGCTCTTCACTTGTCAGCTTTTGGCTGAGTTCTCCCATAAGCTCATCCATATAATTTTATCCACCTCTGTGATCTTGAACAAAGACAGTATCGTTGTCCACGACTCCACAGGTATTATCTGTACAACCAAATGATCCCTTCCCTTTGAAACCACTATGATACTCTTAAAAACGCATCCCCATATTGTCCACCTGGTTGTTATGTAATCTTATAAATATTGCTCATTCTTTGTCCTCTTTTATAGTTTAAGTATGTCTTGTTAGTTCCCACTTTGACAGTGTCAAAGGTCAGATTACATATCGTTTTCCCTCTCCCCTTCTAGTTCCTTTTCTTTTGCCGCGCTTTACGTTTTAGCTGCAGGTTCTTCCATTCCGAGAGAAGCCCCTTCCTTTCTTCAATGTAGCCTCCAGTGAAGCTGACTGCGGTGCCGCAGGGACTGGGTTCGAATCCCGGAGAAGGCATGGATGATTGTGTTGTAATCCTTTCTTCTGTCTGTGTTGTTTACCCCGTGTTATACATTGCGTGGTGCACGGGGTTTATAAATGTTAAAAAAAAAATGTAGCCTTAACTGTTTTTTGTAGACAAAGAGGCATCGCTGCTATATACTGATCAAGCATTAAAACTCTTTATGCAAAATGGTGCTCGTTCAGTGAATTTTTTTAATAATTTATTTTGTTCATTATGGGAATCAATCGTCAAGCGAGACTCTCCACCGTATAAATGAAAGAATATGTATATAATATAATTATATAATATATATATTTAATGCAATATATATAATATATATTTAATGTAAAAAATATATATATATATATAATATTATATAATATATATATATTTAATGTAATATATATAACATATTATATATAATATATGAATATAATATATAATATTTCTTTCATTTATACAATGCTATCAGACTGATTTTATATGCAATAAACAGAAAATTACACAAATCTAGATTTGACACTATATAAAACCGATAATCATCATTCGTTCAATTTTTTTTCGTTTGATGATAATCCTATGTATATATAACATAAAATTTAATTAAGTACTTGTAATTAACAATTTATTTTATTAATTAATGCTAATTATTAATTCAATATTTTATTTATTTTTTACTGTTTTTTAAGAAAATTGACAAAATCGGAAGAATCAATTAGTGTTGTCTTGAGGTATGATACGCGTTGGGGGACTTTCGTACATGGACTCCCCCATGAAAAAAATTTTGTGTGCGCTACTGCACATTGGGTATTTAATATTTAATAAATGTTCATAAACAAAATTTATTAAATAAAACTTTTGAATAAATTTAAGCAAATTAAAAGTATGGTGATCCTTATATAATGCATTATTATTACAACGGTTTGACAATGCTGTATGACGTTGAACATTGAAGATCTTTTTAAAAAAAACTACGGGCAAGAAATGGGAATTTAATAATTATTTAACCCCCATATACGTTATATGTAATGCATTCAGGTAATAAGACAAATATCTTAGTATAAACAATGTTCCAGATATTGCAAAAAGATAGTGACAATAAAAAAGATTAGAATCAAGAAAATTATACCTCCGATTTGATCAATAATTATAACAAAAAATTCTCAAAATTAGAAATTTTTGAAGCCTAGTGGCTGAGCGGTAGGATTCGTCCGAACCACCTGTCCTGAACATTTGTTCATGCACCTCAGTGCCCAAGGTTTTGAAAAATGAGATGGGCGCAGTAGACCTAGGACCTCATGGGCTGTTGCAACACTCAATTTTAATGTTTAGAAATTTATACAAATTTTGTAATGCGCAACTTGTTTAAAGCTACTGTTTGTTTTTATTACACAAATTCGGATATAATTTTCAGCATTCCAGTTAAATATTTTATGCTAAAAAAACTCAGTGTGTAAAATATTCCTCCAATACTGTAATTTCCACAAAAAAAAAAAAAAAAAAAAAAAATTAAACTTTTTTTTGAAACATTAGTTAACTTCAAGCAAACAAAGAAATCAAAACGAAATTAAAAAAGTACACAAAATATTTACCCAAGAGATTTGAAAATTAAAAATATCAAGAAAAAAAAAAGAGTTTAATGAGTAAGCGAGTGTTTATTGGCGTCACACTATATAGCAACACGACGGCTATTGCGACGGACCTCGTAATTTTGAATCAGGGTCAAGTGACGAATACGACACCTGAGCTGTTCCCAGTGGCGTAACAGAGAATATTAAGGTTGCCCTGCAAAAGACAGATCTTGATTTCATTATTTTATAAATCGGTTAAATACGTACTTTGTGTCACTCAGGCTTTGAGTCTCCTGGAGCCCTAGGTGCACGGTACGCCACTGGCTGCCCCATCTACTCTTTGAACTTACCACACCAATGGGAGGACTTGGGGGCCTTTACAAATTTAACGTAAATCGGCTCCTTCATTTGGTGGGTCTTCAGTGGCACTGGGGCTCGAACTCTTGACACGCCGGCCACGAGTTCGTAATCATAACACTAAGCTACGACATCCTCGACAAAAATCAAAAAGAGTACACACAAAATATTTACCTAATAGACTTGAAAATTAATAAGATCCAGAAAGAACTGAAATTTGAATATATATATATAAAATAGAGGTGCTTCGTGTAGTCTCAAAGTAATTTTTTCCGAGGTAAAAAAAAAATGACATATTGGAAATTTACCAGTTCATTTTTGCAAGTATGGAAGCTAAAATCATGGGAAAAAAGCAATGTTTCAACACATGTAGCACTCTTTATTCTCTATATCGGAAGGCAATAGTAATCGACAAGCGCTCTAACGAATGAAAATAACGATGATTTTTCCTCACTCCATATTTTCTACCCCCTAAGAATCTGCGACCGTTTAAAAAACGATTGGGTCGATGTGATTCCACCTTTTCCGTCTTATTTGCTTTGGCAAAAGAGACCGCAGAGATGCGTATTTGCGAAAGGAAATATCTGCCTCGTGCGGAGAGAAAAAGCAGGAAGACAAATCTCTCCACAAGCATTATTTCCCCCGTCTTACCCTTATCTCTTCTAAGGAGTAGGGATCGATGAAGCTAAAAGAGCGGCAACGTTTCCTAAGAAAGTCGTAGTTGCTTTCTCTTTATTTTACTTCGTGGGGGGTTACCTAAAGGGGAAAGTAATCGCCATCCTCTCCTCCTGCAGCTCCTTAAGTATGGAACTCGCCAATTGAGACAAAAGGTTGCCAGTTAAGCCGGCAACTGATTTTTGGAGGAAAGCACGTGGTTTTTTTATTATTATTTTCTCCTTCCGAAAGAGCGGGGGGTTTGTATACTAACAAGCTCAATTGTAGCGGTCTTTAAAATTCAGCTATTTTTAAGTTTGTTTTCGAAGAGCGAAAGGTATTGATTCAATTTATTTTTCAGTAAATATGAGACTGCTTCTCTTTTCCAAAAGGATGAATATTTATTTAGTGAGCGGTATAATTTGCAGCATATCATAAGGAGGAATTTTAATTCATCATACATCGAAAAGAAATGTATTCGGATGTTTAACTCATTTTTAACAATATGCATAACCCTCAAGAGAGAGGGGGGGGACAAAATCTCTCTCGCTCGCTCATATGCTTTTTACCCCTTTTGGTAAAGAATTCATTTTCTTTGGAAATGACATGCAGATTAAAGTAAATTCAAAATGTTCTCTTGCTGTGTAAGATCCAACTCAAAATCGTAAAGAAATTAACTAAAAAACTTTGTTTTTGTTGTATTATTTTTCTCCAAGTGGAAATCAATAGTAGTTGGAACAAAAGAATATTTAGTCTATCTTATTTCAAATAAAATGTACAAAATTCACAATTTTTAAATACATTACTGCTGATTATTCCTAATTTTTTAAAGGTTTTAAAAATTTAATTGGAACGTAAATTAGTTTTAAAAAAATTAAGTAAACTTATTGATATTTTAATACTATTAAAGCGAAGCAGTTTCTTCAAATATTAAATTATTTTCTATTTTGCCAAGGTTTTTAATAGATATATTTTAACAAACTTATTTTTAGAATAATCATATAATTATATAAATTCTTTAAAATTAAATTTTTAAACTGTGCTTTATTATACTATTTATATTTATAACAAAAATTGTAAACATCAGGAAGAGGATTCAATAATTGATTGTGGAGTTTACAAATTGTGTTTTTTTTTTCATATACGTGCATGTCAAATTAAATTTGTACCAATATACTATTAGTATAGTATATTGATTCAATTTAAATAGAGAGAATATAATATAGTATTGCATGCATCGATATAGGTGCCTCACACTACTACTTGGGGCACTACATTTCTCTGCAACAGTCATATATTAACATTTATTTGCACATCACAGCACAGAAAAAAATACGAAAAAGAATAGGTTTCACGTTACATGACTAAATCTAAATATTCTACTTCTAGCCTTTGAATTAAGATTAGACCGAGAGAGTCTCTGTTCGAGTCCGCTAGGGGGCGTTCTTTAATCCATTGCAGTATATATTTAAAGAAATTGATACTTTATGCATTTTATTAGAAATCAAATTTAAAGCATAGTCGAAACTGATCGAGAATTCAAATATTTTAAGACATTTTTTGTAAAAATATTAATGTAAGATTTATATTTACAACGAAAAAAAAATTTTAAAAGGGTATAACTCGAACAAAATGCATCCTACCCCCCTCCCTTTTAGACAGATAAAAAGTTTCTTTTCCACAATAACAAAATGAGACATAACTTTTTATCAAAATAGGCTTCTTGGGGGGAAATATGAAACCTTAAAAATACCATATCAATTGGTAAATAAGCAGACACATAAAGAGTTAGAAAGGATGTCTATTCAATCTCTGCACACCTTTAACTACGTGTCTTCATCTCCCTGGTTTTTTATTTTGAATTTTTTTTTTCTTCTCAAATGAAACACTATGAGATAGCCTTCGAGAAAGCGGTCAACCATTTAGACACCTATCAATCTTCTCTCACGGAACAAAGCAGATACCATTTGGTTTTTTTCATGGTTCTTCTGCCCGACCCCTTCGGTCTTTTCAAACTTGACCATTTTTTTCTTTAAGCCTTTCTTCAAGCGTGCGAAAAAAAGAGTTTCACGCAGCTGCCCCTTTTTTCACCCTGTATGGCACCGAAACTCGCACTTTATCAATGTCTACACACAAATAATGCAGAGGTGAACGTATTGGGTTCAATAATCATGATGGGAGAAACGGGTCTTTTCTGGTTCAAGGTACATTCGGTTTCAAATGAAAAAATACCAAAGAATCAAATTGATTGATTATAAATATTTTAAGAAATCAGAATTGTTTGGGATTAATTGTGTTTGGGAAAAATTATTTGGTGGAAGTCCTGATAATTTTGTTCCAAGAAATATTTAAACCTATTTAAAAACATACTCGAAAAATACTAAACTGTTTTTAATGGAAAAATAGTTTTTTTAAATACCTGAAAAAATGTTACGCTCATATTCTTAAGACAATTCACTTATTAATGGGTAATTTTGCTTCTTAGAAATTAAAAAATTGTTACCACTTTTGATTGCCTAATATAGTATCTAAAAGGTTGGGATACCACTCACAAAGCTACTGACAAAGAAAAAATATTTAATAAATAATGTATTATAGGGAAAGTTGCTACATGCCTACCTATCATGGGTTTATAGAGATACTTATAGGGATTGCCCATCATGTTTAAAGTAAACCATCCGACAACTAAATAGATACAAAATATCATCTTTCATTACATATTTAAGTAGTCACAATTTTTACATTCACTGAACTAACTAAGCTATTTATTTTTAAACTATAAAAAAAGGGATTTTAATTTATTTTTAAAAAGTAAATTCTTGAAAACAGTTTTTATAATTTTAGAAAAAACTTAAATAGAGGAGCGATGAATGTTTTTAAATGCATGTGATTTCGGAAATCCCTCTTTCTCTTAAAATAATTTAAACTGATTGACAATTGAGATAAGGGGGAAAATATGCCTATCCACATTTTGCCGTTCATAAGCCCCACTTCATTACATATTAAATAATAAGAATAACAAGAACACATAAATAAATTCTTCAGATATTTGATACATTTTATATTTTCAAAATAACAACAATGTATTGCTTAAGATGTGTTCATTTAATAGCAAAGCTAGAATCTTAATCGTGTAGTAAATTACAGCCTTAGAAAAAATCTCTAAAAGTAAGTAGATAAAATTGTAAGGAGGTGCATTTTATCAAAATGTTAATTTAAAAAAACTAAAGACTGAAAAAATATTTTTTTTAAAAAAAGCGATTTTGAATGCTGATAAAAATGTTGAAAGTAAATAAAGGTGGGGGAAATATTGCAATATTTTGTAACATTCAAGACTAAAAATAACAAATTCTTAAAAAATCAATAAAAAAATTCATAATCTTGGAATTCTATATTTTTAGAGTGGACAGAAAAGCTATTAATTTTTAAAAATGAGTGAATTTTCTATAGATAAATTTACAGTAATTTAAATTTTAGAAGATAAAAATTTTAAATTTATATTTAAAATACATAAATTATCTTAATATTTGAGCTAAATCAATGTTCTTATCAAGAATTAAAAGCCTCTCAACGCACAACAATAGTTTGTACCTGAAATAATAATTTCTATTAGTCGGATAAAAAATTAATTTCGAAAAATAACTTTGAAAAATGGAATAAAATTTTAGACAAGGGAACAAATTTCTACAGCCAATTATTACGCGAATATTAATTTTTAAAAAAAGAGGAATCAAACAATTTGTAAAGTGACAGTACAACAGGAGTTTCTAATGACCCAAAGAACATGCATAGGAGGGGGAGGGGAATAAGTTAACGTTTAAAAGTTCCCCGTTGTTCTAGAAATTAGCAAATCTTCAGTAAATTTGTTCTCACACAAGGTATACTAATCAGTAGCTATCAAAATCTTCTGAAGCAGCTGAAAATGACATCGTATAAATAAAAATTGTAAGTATGTTAGACTAAAAATTTTCGGATAAAACACTGCAAACAACGCGCTGTGGAAATCTTTGATATTAGGGGAAATTATAAATTTTTTATTAAAACCTTTTTAGGAGTATAACAACTTTTTGTATATTAAGAGTTAATTAAAACTCTAATTTTATAATCTATATATTTTTTAAAACAGACTGCTTTCATTAATGAAAGGAAAAATTTAACAAGATGTGTATTTTTTCCCAGTAATTAATCCCCCCCCCCCGAAAAAAATATTTAACGCGCGCTTTAATCTGTTTTTAATTTATAAAACTTTAACCTTTCTTTATTTCTAAAAAATTGAAGGAAAAACATGAATATTTTCTACAATAGTGCATAGAGTTTAACATTTTTTACAGTGAACAAACAATAAATGTCCTATTTTATGGATTTCAAATCAAAATATGTTTAGAATAAAATTTCAGATTAACATATGAATTTTTTTCTTACAGTAAAAAAGATAGCTATTACTATGAGTCATTTTAAATTTGTTTTTAGCATAGTGCATGACGAATTTTTACTTTTGCATACTTATATTTATACCGTCTTTTCTCCATTATGCTTCGCCAATAAACGCTCAATCGTAGTTCAAAAAAATAATACTTTTAAGAAACATATTTATAGATGTCTCTTCATTATGAGAAATTCGTACACTATTTTTACGATAGAAATATTTTTCATCAAAGGGACAATTCCATAAACAGTCCTCCTTCCCGAGGTTGCAGCATGTTGTGACAAATACATATCATAAAATATTTTTAAAAAATGATTTTTAAAAACTTAAAAGCAAAAATGTTAAATTTTTTGTAAACATGCAATATAAAGTTGAATACGGGTTGTTTTTTAAATGCCACAGATAATCGGTAAATATCTTCGATATAGTAAGTTACTTTTTCTTATTAACGGCACATTGCACTAAAAAATTAAATTTTTCACATAAAGTTTAGAAAGGAAAAAAATTTTAAATTGAAACAAACAAAATTATAAAAACAGAGCCTTAATTTATACAATCTGGTTAAAATCATCTAAATACATCGGGAAACGTAAATTACCTGTTTACAATACTCATTGCAATTTTAAAGTTTTGTTTCTCTTCCATTATGTGCAAATCCTCAGAAAATCAACGACAATTAAGCTAAATAAAGAGCATTTTAAATCTAAATTGGGTTTTTCCTTTAAAAATTTGTACAATGTTTTTTTTTTTAAATAAATACATTTTGCTATTTTTTATGAGCAATTCTCCCTCTTTTTCAAATTTTCACAGTTGGTCACCCAATAACCTAATAAAGTAAAAACCAAAGTGATAATTGCTTCATTGTATTTATAGATTTTAACTAACATGTATTTCGTTTAATTTTAATGTATGTTATTGATATTCAAATGCTAACTTGTTCGGATCTTTCATATCAAATCAGTCAACAAGAAATTGTGAAAATGAATTTAAGTACACATTAACTAAAAAAACTGCTTTTGATTATCATATGCATCCCCCACACATACACACGAGCATTCTCAAGTTAACAAGTCAACTTTTTCCCTCAAGGAAAAAAAGCTGAACTGAAGGAGGGGAGAGGGAAAGTTTCGTAAATTAGATTGGAGGGGGAATGCAATTCAAAGCATCCGTTGATGGGAAATTTAGTTACTATTGAGGGAGAAATCGTCTGGAAAAGTTACAAAGAAGACTAATAAATGCAATTCTACCATAAAAGAAAAATTCACAAAAAACGTTAGAACTGACATAGCAAAGATATCAACGAATGGATTTAAGTAAAGAAAGTTTATTCTTTTATCAAGTTTCTTATAAATAATAATAATTTTAAAATATTAATTATAATCTTTCCAAACTTATAAAATTTTAACTGGTTATTTCTGATGACTGAATGTAAAAAAGATTATAAAATATAAATGAATTCCTAAATATTAAATGGGATACATATAGTTTAAATATTTATATGATTATGAACTTCAAAAACGAGAAAATATTTACTTATTAAACATGTATAACCCATACAACAAAACATTCAGGTACTTAGAAAGAATATTTTTAACCAGTTAGCTGTGATTAACGAGTATACTCGTCATGGGAAAGTTGCAGGATGTATCATGACGAGTATACTCGTCATGCGTAAAAAGTAATGTCCATTGGTTGTTTAAATCGATGAAACATAACATTCTCAAATTTCAAGATGTTAAGAATATTTTGAGGTCACAGGCCGGAGTAAAACAAATAAAAAGTGTGAAAAATTTAAGGTGAATTTATGCGTCCACGTATGCACCAGCTGAAACAGTCTTTTTTAAATGTTAGCCTAAAAAACAAAGGCAAAAGTCGAAAAGTTATTTTTTTACCTGGTTTTCTTTTTTTAAAAATTACCTTTGTATGCATTTAATTTTTCTTGAGTTTTTCGAGTAATATGTATGTAATATATGTTTATGTTTATCAAATAAATAAGTATTACTAATAAAATTGCTAATTTAATAAAATAAATCCATCTTTTTGATCCAATGTTTTAAAGCGACACTCTGAATGACGAGTACTCTCGGCATCGCTCGATTTCCGAGAAACACATAGTAGCGAACTCTCAAATGGGGGCGCCATAGTTAACTGATTAATAATTATTATAATTCGAACAATTAATTCATTATAATTTTAAAAACTTAAAACTGACTGGAAAAAAGTGGAATTGTTTAATAATACGGATAATTTGATTATCCCATTTAATTGTAAAGTTACAAATTTGATTCATTAATCCAATTCAATAAAAAATTTTAAAAATGACAAATCATAAGGAAAGCCCTTGGGGACTGTTTTATTGGGCGGCACTATGTAAGGGGGAATGACAAAGAAAACGTCAAGAATGGTCATCCGAGAATAACCATTGGTCAGAGAAATGTTTGAGCCTCAAAGGTAAGGTCCAGCTGTGTCCACCTTTTCCCCTTTAATCTCCTAAAGCACGCCCAGAAGCATAACAAAGACAGGTCTCATAGGGTACAAACACGGTTCATGGCTCCGACAAAAGAACACAGAGAAAGGATCTCACTTCTTTGGACAAAAGAACGAAAGATCGTCATATATCAGGTTATTTATTGACGATATCCCAAAAAACAACTTTTAGTATCTAGATGTAAAGAAGGGTTTATTACTTTGTTTATTTGTTCATCGAACAAAAAGAAAATGTAAAAGAGTATTTTAAAATATTCCTGAGGGAGCAAAATGGTACAATTTACACAATTTTTTTTAATTGAATGATTTTCAAAAAAATTTGGTTGCCCTCTTTGTTTATATATTGAAAAATTCACATTTCACTAAATATCCAAACAATTATTTATATGCTTTTTCAAACTCACGGTTAGGAACGTAGTTTTCATAAATATTAAATAGTACAAGAGAGTAAAAATGGAATGTGTTACATAAATACTATATATATAATAGAGGAATATAAATATCAACCTAATAAACTAAAAATTGAAATAAATTTACTCAGAGCTGTAGTAAAATTACACATTTTAGTAGCTTTTTCTAACGGTGAATAGAAACTTAATGTTACTACGATAAATATATAACTATGGTGAATTCCATTCTATGAAATATGGATGAACGAAATTCTTTAAGGAGACGATTCAGGGAATAGGCGGTAGAGGGTCAAGAGCCCATTATTTTCGAATCATATCCCAATAAGTCGCCTAACATTCCTCTGATCTTGTCGAAAACAAAAAAGCCAATAAAAACTTATAAATAATCAGTCTTAATTAATAAAATAAATTATTAATACCAACCTATTTTTATATAGGATTATTATCAATCGATAAAAATATCAAGGGCTACGGGTGGGGTCCAGACCCATCTACTCTGTAGCGCTCACAAGGGGAGGTCCACGGGTCCGGACCCCGGTTGCGTGGCAGGAGCGGACACAACATTTCGAGGGCAGAGCGGACACTTTGAAACTCATCGTGGTTTGAGCAGACACATTTTTTCCCCCATCTTAGAACAGATTCGATTACCGAATTACAAGGATAAATACATTTTTGCCTATCAAATTTAATTACTTGTATTAAATTGTTAAGATGTTTTAGTGCGAATACATTTGAAACATAGCGAAATGTAATAGAAATAAAAACTTCCAGAGAAATACTTAAAAATTAATAGTAAGTAACAATATAATGAAAGGTATGAACGAATTTCAGGCATTTTGTAGAAAACTGTATTTTAGAGTCAAATAAATATTAGAACAGATGCAATAGCCATATAATTAATTAGTTTCATGAAAGGAAGTAAAAATAAATACTAAAAGTAAAATACGCAAGATGCAAGGTTAGTTAGTATTTATTTACTTGTATTAATATTTTTCTTTTATCTACTTGCATTCTATTCTAAGATGGGGGGGGGGGGTGTCCGCTCAAACCACGATGGGTTTCAAAGTGTCCGCTCAACCCACGAAATGTTATGTGTCCGCTCCTGCCACGCCACCGAGTAGATTAGGTTCAAGAAAATTCTTTGATACCTCGTGTTTGATTGCAAAATGACAATATTTTTAGAGAGTTTTCAAAAACAATATATAATTTATAAATAGAGATTGCGTAAGTTTATTTTTTACTGCAATTGGGAAACGCGCAAATATATATTCTCAAATCATGAAAATACATTTATATTAAAAATCATGCACGATCAAATATTTTCTACCGCAAAGTTTCAAACTTGAAGGCGCTGAAAATGAAGTGATTTTTTTTCCATACACTTACCCTAACAATACCTTGATTGCACAATAGAAGGAACACGATTTATCGTGTCAGCTCAAACTGTTGTGGTCTTTTTTTTATGCGTGTAAGGCCACTTCAGTGTGCTCTCTTTGTCCTTGATTGACAAAGAACGTGAATAATAATAATATAAAAAAAAGGTTTAAAAAATTCGTTGTTTAACAGAGTCACTCTTATTAATACTTTCCTTTTGAAAGCATCCTAAAAAAATAAAATTCTTGAGACTTCATTGTGTTAACAAGCAACAAAGTTATTAAAAAGGATTACTAGCAAAAATTAATATTTTTTTATTAATTGCTTCTTGTTGATTAAAAATGCTCCTTTTTACATCTACTAACACAAAGAATGACGTTCAGTGACAGATATTAAAATAAAAAATATATTAAAGCCTTTAAAAGCTAAATCACAAATAGGTTGTAAGAAATATTTCACGAGTGTTCAAATAACGCGAATACGATCAGTAAATAATATAGATTTTTATGCTATGACAGCGTGAAGCAGCTGGCGCAAACCAAATATTTCGAATTGGAACAAATAGGTAAACCCTGAAATTTCGGACCAGATGCGCATTTTCATTCAACTTTCCATTGCAAATAAAGCTGCATTCAATGTTAAATATAAGAAATAGAATATTTATCGAGCAAATTTAGTAATAACATGAAATCAGATATTTGAAGTATATAAATAAAAAACTGACAGCAGAGGGAAGCTGGTACTTTTGCTATTGAATCACTAGAGATATAATAATCCTTTATAATATTTGCTTCATGAAAAAGATTAAACAGATCAAACTGTGAACTGGAATTGGAAAAAAAACGAAACTTGGAATTTAAGAACACAGAAAGGAAGGAGAATAATAATTCCATGAAATTAAGCCCCAGTACATAACCCTTAAATAAAAGTATACATTATATATCTTTCAATAATTAGAATTTATTCATATATTGATTTAAAAAATTAATTTTGATAGCGAGAATGTTATTTTGAAACCAGAGACAGTTAAAAAAATTATTTCATAAATATTGAAAAATGGAGAAGCATTCTTCCTCGTAACGGTTCTGTTAAACAATTATTATCAAACAATAACTTTACCTGCTCAACATAAATATTAAAAACACTTTAAAAAGAGAGAATCAGGATAAAAGAGTTTTTTTCTTCTCAAATTTAACTATCAAAGTTAGTAAAGTATGTGTGTAATATTTTAATTTTGATAGTTATTCTAGTTATTTAAAAGGAGTAATTAATATATCCTGACATTGTTCACTAAAAGCAGTTTATAATTATTTAACATTACACATTTTAATAATACTCATGTTATTGTGTTTATGACATCTACAACAAAATAAGGCACAATAAACGTATTTCTTTCAGTTTAGTAAAATTTAAATGACTATCTTAAAAAAAATAAATTAAAGTTAAACCCGCTGTTTTAATATTCAGTTACATTTTTTCAAAATGTAAGACTAATTTAAGGAACTTAAAAAAGTTCTATATCAATACAATGTACAGACAAAAAGATTTTTATATACTAGTAAAACATAATGAAAGTATGGTACTCTTTTAACGTTTTAAATTCTAAGTGAATGTTTTTGAGGAGACAACACCAGTGCCTCACACAAAGGGGGTGTCCTAGGGGTCCGGACCCGAACGAGTTGGAGGACTTTCGACCATGAAAAATTTTTGTGTGCTACTAAACAATACTTATGGTTTTTTTTTCCCTCTAATAACTTATCAATATTTTTTTACTTTTAAAGCTGATAATTTAGTTTAAAAAATTTAAAATAAGAAAATCATTTTTTTTGGTGCACGTATTGAGAGATACATGCACAAAAACATAATCTATCTTAATATAATTTTCCTGCTGGAAAGAGGCATTCAGTCAATTACATAAAATGCAAGTTTAAAGTCATCGTGATAGAAAAATCTATTTGAAGTTAACTTTTGTCAAAAATCATTTTAAAAAAGGATATACAACAAATTTAATCCAAAGAAATTAAATTCCTATTAAAGCATAATATTCGAAATAAATGCATATAATTTATTGATTAAACCTTGAAAAAAAAAAGAAATTAAGTATTTTTCTAAATATTATTTTAACAAATGCATGTTATAGAATGGGAAAACTAATGATAAAAGGAAACATTATATCTAATAAACCTTTTTGATATAAAAAGCGAAAAAATTTAAAATAGCTTCTGAGAAAAAAAAAAAGAGTCATCTCCCAATGGATTTCGTGCATTGTACTGGGTATTCTAAATTAATATGGTTCACCTTTAAGCAAATTATTAGTGATAAACGGTATTTCCTTCTCTAAGCAATTCTCTTCTTTCTGGTTTATAAACACAAAACTTCCATAGCAAAACAAATTTCTTTTGTGTAAAAGCATTTACGTAAGAGTCGACCGAAACTATTTGCCAAAGAATAATAATAATAATACAATACTAAATGTTTCTCCTTCATTAAGAATAGAATATTTCTTTTGTTGCGTGATCGAAATATTTTTTTATTTACTTTATCATTCCTCGCTAATTAGTCAAAACAGGAAACAAAATTTATTCACCCAGAAGAGAAAAATAAGCAAAGCTTCGTCTCGCACAGATTTCTTTAAATTTATTCAATCAGTAAGCAGACTATCAAAGCCTGAAACAATAGATAGAAATAAACGCTGGAGTTTTACAATAGTCGACTTATTCTCCACCGAGCATAAATCGACAATTTTCTGTTAAAGCTATTGATCCAGCGTTAGATGAATTCTTCTCGGAAAGAAAGATTGGTTTTCCGCTATTAATAACATCGATACTGGAAACTTCCCCCTTTTTTGCGCTAATGGTGTATAATTAACATAGCTTGATTAATTAGTGGGAGCGAAAAGCCTTTATTAAATCTTAGAATAAAAATGTTAGCAAAATATTTATAATCATTCTTTAAGTTGCTCCTCAGTTTTAGTATCGATATCAAAGAACTGCGTAAACAGCAGAATTAATAAAAACCAGATTTTCATTAATTGTGGATTTTTTTTCGCCCTTTAATTGTGTATAAAAACCAATACTGTTTAACTGTGCATTATTTACGATATCGTTCTTGATGAATGGGAACTTTTCTTTCTCCGATTCAGAATGTTATTTTCATTGCTATATTATTATTAACGCTGCTTTTTTATACTACAATAAAAAAAACATGTTAGTCATCAATCTATATTCCATTGAGATTTACATATAAATGCATATAAGAATTTATATATAAATCTCAGCATTCTTATTGTTATTTTATCCTTAAATAACTTTTAAAAATAAAATTAGTTTTACTAAACTATTGTATATATAATATTTTTTTCTATTACAAAAAAGGACATACACACACACACACACACATATCTTCAAAACCAAAAAAACTTCCTAATTATTTTTAATTCTAAAATTCTATGCGGGGAAAGTTTCATGAAAAACAAGAATAAAGCATATATTATTTTTCCTTCATATTTATAAACGTATAATACCCATTGTAAGGTATTGTACTCTAACTCTTTAGTAAAGATTTATTTTTTTATTCAAGATCAAAGATATTAAATCTGGAAAATATTGGCAAAAGTACACATAAGGGAAGAAAAACAATTAAAATAAAACATGAGCAAAATATAAGCGCAATAATGAAAGAATAAACCTTATTTTAGAAATTTTAAGTACGGAGGATAAATATAAGATCCATTTAAAACCATACATTTGGATGTGGATTGTAATAGATTTATAAATAAATTGTAATAATTAATAATTGATTCATATAACAAATTGAACTTTAATGGACCCCGGAAAAAATTGTACGCATACGTTGAGGAAAATACGAAGTTACCTAAAAAATTTTTTTTTACTATTTTATAGATAACTTTCTGTTAAAAGATATGCGTTCAGTCTTGTTTTTTAAACAAAACTTTTTAAGCCTAAAACAAAAACTTACAAAGGAAAAAAAAAACGCTTTGAAAAGAAACTGAAAAAAATTTTATTAATTAAAATTCGGGAAACATACATGTGATTCAGTTTAATTTCAAACCTTGAATAGCATTAAACTATTGGTAATTTAAAAAAATATTATGGAATGTATTTATATACAAAAATACATTAAAAACATTCAAGTTGACCAGTTTTTTCGAAGTCCCCAAATGATCTAAATTGCATTTTACGCGGCAAAAATAAAAAAATTATTAAACTATGAGAAAATTGGAAAGGATTGGTGACAGGCGTATAAATAGCGGTGAACACAGAATTATTCTCCTCTGACAACGAGAACTATCTTAGAATTTTTTTTATTTCAAATATTTACGAAATTACTCGAGAGGGGGCAAAAAATAGTTTCATACCACCATCTACGAAAACCATGACCAACCACTCTTGCATGCAATATCGTTGATGTACATTAACTAAAACCTGTTGATTTTATAACCCAAAAAAATGGAACAAAATAGAAATATAACGGGTAAACAGCTCTCCCCTTAGATTTTCTGTCCGGAACATAAATTTTAAAATTAAAAAGGAAAATTTCAATGTTTTTAAAAAATTCTTTTAGTACACTTTTATTTTTGGCAGATACAAAAATTTAAAAATATAATTAAGAGAAACTGAGATTTAAGTATTTTGCAAAAACAAAAAAAAAATAGAATCGATCCCGAAAAATATGCATAATACTAATTAAAATATACTTATTTGTTTTTATATTTAGATAGGAAAAATTTACTTTATTAATTCACTTTATAAATTATTAAAAACATTGAAAAATAAATGAAGAGCCATTGCTTCATTCATGGCATAAATACTGAAATATTTTTTAAAAGTTAGATTTTAATCCTTAATGCACATTAAATAACTTTATTGACCCCCAATCCTGCCGAAAAGCTCTTTTTTCTGGTCCATTCCAAAAAGTTTTACTATCATTGGAGAAACAGGAAATCTTATTTGCAATAGTTTTAAAAAAAAATTCTCATTAATTTTTGAAATTCTCATCATAATTGAATAAAAAGAGTATTTACTTTTAATACCTCCAAAAAATCTGAGGTATTAAAATAAATCAATTTGATTAACATAACTAAATAACGGGTCTTGATGAGCTAGCAGAACAAAAGAGAAAATGTTATCCAAATTACATTCAAATCTGATTTTTAGTCCTAGAGATATTTTTCGAAAATCCATATTAGGAAAGAAACCATATACCAGATTACCTTGACCAAATGATATATATCTGGAATAAGACAGTTCATTCAAAGGTGAAATATTATTTATTAACTTTATTTTGTATAACTCACAAGTAATTAATAATTAAAAGAAACTAATACATAGGCCTTCAAAGCTAAAAAAAATTGGACTCTTATATAATTCGTTTTTTTAAATATTTCTTTAATTATTAGGAGCAATTAGATGAAAACTGTTATTCAAAAATTTCAAGACAAGAGTAATAATACTCCAAAGTTGCATTTCTATTTTTTTTTTTTTTTTTCGTGAGCGTATTTATAACTTAACTTTTTTTTCCCATCAGATTTACCTTTGACATTTTTTACACTTGTAAATTAGGAAAATTATTAGTATAAGATCAATTTTATCCAATTTTAATATGAATTACAAGTTATTAATGGTATCGTTTTTTGACGATAGCTCATACAGTTCAGATGTGCTATATAAGCATTAAATTGCATTAAAATTTTCTGTACACGAAATTCTATACCTATCAAGAGATATATGATTACATAATATTTCTCTTTCAAAATAACCTTTGCTAAGCACTGTTTAAATCCACCCCGAAGTGAACACGTGTCTGTATGTTATATATGCATTTTGGATGTATATTTGAGATCTTTATTTACTATTAAGTATAAGTTGCGAAAAAACAGAGAATCACTGATCTTAAGATGTATGTAGGCTTTAAAAATTGAATCGAAACGTTCTGGCATCCTTTAAATATATTTACACATACAAAGACAAAATTTACACACAAAAAAACATTGCATTATTCTCCCTTAATTTCTATAGGCATTTAATCTTTTTATTTATAATATATTTCATACTTCTCAAAGGTATTAAAAGAAAATAATGTAATGTAATGATTCTTATCTATTTTTTTTATAATTTATGTTAATAAAGTCTGTTATAATTGTCATTATCGCTAAAAAGGAAGTTCACATATTGTTTTCATGGTTATTTAAGATGTTTTTTAGATACTCTTGGATTATGACAACATAAATTTTTTGCAATCCTTAGTGCTAATCTTAATGCTTTTAAATTATTCATTATTTCTATTTATATATATTCACTTATAGATTTCCAGCTCAGTTACTCTTAGGGCTAAGAGTTTGTTTCGTTAATGTACTTACTACAAGGGAAATAGTACTTTGTCCTTAAATGTCTTGCTATTTTCTTTTTATTGTTTTGCTTTAAATTAGATTTATAGTAATTTATTATATAATTTTATTTATATTTATTACTTAATATAATTGAGAAATAGGCCTATTTAGAGAAGTTGCCATTTTCCAGAAAAAATTAATATACCATAGTTATTCTGAAGCATTATTTGATTATATGTCAAAAATGTTACGTTAATGGTAAGTTATAGCAGCATTAAATGGATTCTAAAAAAGATTTGATTATGAATACTCTTAAAGAATAAAATAGATGTAATTCTTGCTCATCTGCTCTAATCTTTTAACAGAACAACAAACTAGAAAAATCTTATTCATGTGAATAAAAATATTATCCTTTTTAAAACATTAACTAAGAAAACTCTATTTATGCTCTTTTTAGATAGCAGAATCAAAAATAATTGCCACGCATTTTTCGCCTGCTTGCTTAAAGCGGTAATACGAAAGATGTCCAACGGATTAACTCAAAATGCTTTGAAAAAACAACTCCGTAATTTCTTTTCTTTCAACCAGTTTCTGCTTTAAGCTATGTTCCGAATAAAATTAAGAACAAGTTAATTTGATATAGAATGAGCCCTTCGAAATTTTTACTATCGAAAGGGAGGAAGTCTGAAGAAGGTTAAAAGTACACACCTCCGTTATTTTAGCACCTAAAGGCGAAAAAGTTTAGAACAAATATTTGTTCTTGTAGTCCAAGTATCCCGTCAAAATACGTTACGCACGGCTCAGAAGAGAGAAACAAAATGAGAATGTCTCTAGAGACTACTGGATAGTTGTTGGGGAAAAAAATTTCTCTTCGTGGTTTTCTGGGTATTTGTAATATATTGATGTACAAGTTCAACAACTAATTCTTAAAATTACATTTCTTTTTTAACAAGAATTGTTCTTGTTAAATTTTTTAGTCTTTGACTGGATTCTTTAGTAAATTCAAAAAGATGCATAGAAACGGTGACAAAAAAATTGCATCGCGTGTTAGTTATGTTTCCCTCTGGCTTGAAAAATTTAAATGTTTCCAAGATAAAATATTGGATTATTATACCTTTAGTATAATTCTTCCATGCAATTTCACTCAGTGGTAAACATAATTAATACACAAAGAGTTAGCTTCAAAAGTCAAAGAAAATAAGATTAATAACAAAACAAAAAAAAAGAATGCCCGGATTTCAAACACCTTTACTTTCATATAATTCTTTCGATACGTAATATTTTAAAATATGTAATTATTTCGAAAATTCATAGAATCCAATAATGATAAAGGAATAGCTGTGTTTTTTAAATGTTTCTTATGGATTATTAAAATATTCTTAAAGTATGCTTTTAAATTTATTTCACATTTTAAATTGCTATAAATAAAGTTTAAATCTAAATTTTAAAAAATTATGGATGATAAAAGACAAAGCCATGACAAAATTATACCAACAAAAAATAAATGAGGAAAATAAAAAGATTAATAAATGCATAGTTAAAAATAATGAATTATAAAGTTATTAGTTTAATAAAATTTTGAAGAGATAATATTATAGCCTATCAAAATATACATAAATTAATGGAAGGAAGACAAATTTCGAATATAATCGTTAAAAGATAAGAAAGAGCTATATCATTAAAGAGCTACATAATATAAGCCAAATTCAAAACAATTATACAAAAAAATAACTGCTTTTTCTAATTTCTTTTTACAAGGAAAGACTTGGAAAATTATACAACTAAATGAACAAAGATAAAATCATAAATTGAGAGAAAAAAATAATTCCATTTTTAGATTACAATTTGAAAACTATACGACTTGGATTAGATTTTACGGAGGATTATGAATTATCAAGATTATGAAATACATATTGTAATATTTATTATTTACGAATCTCGTTGCAAAAAAATTAATAAAAAATAAAATACATACGCATTTAATGTAAAATAAATTTAAGGCCCACTAAATTAAAACTTCGAATAGTTACTTTTCAAACTTTATAATTCTTAGAATTGTAAAAAAAATAAGAATCTTTTGTTACATTTTTATTGGATTTAAATGATAATTGTGGCACTAAAATGCAAATAGTTCTCCATCATTTGTGAGCTTAAAGAAAAATCTTTAGGGAACCCTGCATCCCAGATTATTCGTAAATTAGAATAAAAATGTGAATAAAAAAATTGACTTTGTGTAAAACATTTGTGAGTTTTTAAACTGGAATTATACATAATTTCATGAATGTAAACACAATATTACTGAAAACATCTTATTTAATTAAAAACGAAATTTCTTTGCGTGTTTTGTTAAATCCGCTAAAGCTAGTTTCCTACCCAGTTAAAATTTTATGTGGAGGCTAATAGTCTTTTAAAATAGCCAGTACTCTTATTCATTTTTGTGTACATAAATTTTCTTAAAAATGTACAAAATTATCGCTACTTTAATGAATCAAAAACTCTTCACTTTCCCAAATTACATTTAAAATATTTTACCAAATACATATTTCAGGTGGACCCGAATGAGGGGAAAATAAGATTTTTTTTATTTCCTTGTTTTTAAAAGACAAGTTTGAAAATTATGTGCCTCAAATATATAAATTTCTATTATTTGTCATTAAAAATGCATTAAATTCAACAGCAAGGAACTTTTGTATACATTTACGTAATTATTACATCAAAATAGCAGTTAATGTAATGAAAAGATTAATATTTATGAACATTTGAAGAGGAATCAATGAACAGCATAATTTTCAAGTAGTACATTATATTCCTTTTATGAACAAATTAGTCTGTTATCTGTGAATCTAGTATCTTTCTTAATAAATGCATTAATAAATTATAATGATCCAGAGTGGTGTAAGCGAAGAGATAATGCTCTTGAAAGTGTTCTATAAATCATATCCTATACAGGAAACTAAAATCTAGATTATATACAATATTTTTTATGCTTTCAAAATAAATCTAATATGTATCAGATTAAATATAATGGATAATGTTACATAACTTGGCAAAACCCATTCAACTCATGAAACGTGGAAATTAATCATTCATTTCATAAAAATATTTTTAAGAGTTATTTTGAAACTATTTTCAATTAAAATGAATTTATGAATAGCAATATATGTTACTTAAAAAATAAAGCTTTTATTTTCAAAAAAAGAAAAATACAATAATGAAATAAATGTGATATAAGTTTTTATATTGCAGATATTTGTTAAGTATATAAGTATCCCAAATATTTTAAATGAAAATAGAATTTTTTATACTTGGAAGTATCTATTTCTTTTGATATTAAAAAAAATTTTAAAAGTTTTATATAAAAAAAACTTTACATTGATATAGTATGATACTCTGAAAAAATTATTTTTATTGGATTTTTAAAAAAATCCGAACTTTTTAAACTATACTCCCTAAAAGATTTTAAATTATTCACCAGAATACAGATTGTTTTTTGCTTGCTGAAAAAACTCAAGACTTTAAAGATTCAGCAAATATTTCCATCTGCTTTTTGCTCTAAAAATGCGGTCGTAAACAGGAAACCAACAAAATACCGATTATGGCACACAAGGCTTGCCATTAGACTAACGTTAAGGAGGGAATGAGGAGAGGAAGGCTTTTTAGGAAGATGGGGCAAAAAAAGTGGGGTGAAATGGGTAGTAAAAAGGGAAAGGGGTCCCTTTAGGGTTGAGGAATGTCCTTCGCCATGACCTTACTCCCTACAGAAGCAAACTAGGGTAGTTGACAAGAAGAGTTACGTTAGTATAGGTAACATGAGTTACGACAGAGAGTCCAGCAGATGTTTTCATGTGAAAGGGCTGAATGATTTATTCGACATCAACCAGACAGTACTGCCCAGTGGTCAAGCCTTAAAGGGGTTATCCGGTTTTGTTCAACTCATTCTTATTGGTCTTGATCGCACCAATGGGATCGTGTCAAATAGGTCACTCGATGTGACAAGAAAAAAATTACCGACTTTTGGGTGTATAATGGTGTAAGAATTTACAATGACAGTTTTAAGGATACATGAGAATAGCTTAGTTTCAATACAAAAGGAAAATTCTAGGAATCATTCCACTGGGATTGTTCCTTCTCTTGGAATTCTGGGAGGTTTTTCATCTTTTTCTTAAAAAAAACTCTTTTCTCCCACAACAGACGTTTACAGATTTCTTATACAGAAAAATTTAACAAATACACATAAGTACACTTTGCTCTTGTTATTAAAAATTGCCATTTTCTTACAAATATTTTTATTTAACGTCATCGCATTTTTAATCTTAAAAAAATTTTAAATGTAAATGTAATACAAAAAGAGTTTTCTATAATTATATGTATATATTTCGCCCAAACACATGCCAATTTCATAACTTACCAAAGTATCAACTTTTTGAATTTTTAAGAACAATTTTTATGATTAAATTTTAAGAGTGCTTTCTTTCAACTTCAAAAGAATGATGCATTCTTCTGACGATTTACTATCAATTAAATTGCCATAATCACTTTTTAACTATCGATTCAACACAAAATTTTTAAAAATATTAATTTTGAAAAATAAAAATTTTAAATTCAAAGTTCAAATTGAAGGTTATTAAAAATTTCTTTAAAAATTGCAAACAAAAGTACTCTTGCACTTTTATGTTTATGGATAATAAAAGCAAAAAAGGGCTCCCAAATGATTTACTAAAAGATTTGAAGACTTAATAAAGCCAATAACAGATTTTTTTTGTTGCTGTCAATGATTTTGGTGTAATTTAACCCTTAAATGCATGATTTTTTTGTTCTGAGTTTTAAGAAATTGTTTTTTTTAAAGGAATGTAGTCATAGGTTTCATAAAAATTTAAAAAATCCAGGTAATTATATTGAGCATTTATTTTGAAAAAAGTTGTATGTAAACATTTGTCATCATGCAGTACTCCCCCCCCCCTCCCCCAAATTTAGCATATATCCAATAAAATTTTCAAACGCAACATCAAACATTGATAGCCTACCTGACCATAGATAAGAATTCATTTTTTTTTTAGATAAATCACTCCATTATAGGAAACTCGAAAATACAATATTTCTCTCCATGCAATACAATGAACTTTTTCACCCACCATATTCAAATGTCATTATATAATATATATATAGTGATTAAATTTCCATAGTTTATTAACACGTTATTATTATAAACTTATTATTCTTCATAGATAGTTTTAGATCCCCCCCCCCAATTTCTAATTTTAGATAAAATTACTCTTTTTACATTTATTATAACTTTTATATTCTTTAAATCATATAATCTTAAGAGTCACTAAGATAATGGTAGTATGTTTACAATTCTTAATTTATTATTTCTATTATTTTCATACTTTTGCTAAGTGCTACTTTTCAGCCATTGCTTTGAATTTGTATTTGGGTCCAGCATCTGGCAATAACTTGTATACTGTACTCAGATTTAGCGTGGGCTCTGCGTTTATGTATGCAACTTTTAGGTAAGTTACCTCTTTCTCATAATGGATTTAGATTTCCTATCCATTATTTTCAACAGGTTTTTGCTCAGTATTATTAACAGAAAGGGAGGAAGGTTGGCTGGCTGGCCACAAAACATGTTCAACCCCACTTTTATATAATTTTTTTTTTGTATATATGCTGTCTCTTAAGTCAGCAATGTTGATAATACTGTAGCATCCATTCTTTTATATTTAACTCTATTATTTTAATTTTTCATATTTCCTTTTAAATTCTGTTGTCTGGTTATCTTGCGATTTCCATTCTTTTCAGTTTTAATCATGTTTATTCATCTCTCCCTTGTAGAGAAATTTATATATTATATATATATAAACGCTACACGCCAAGAAATATAATGTATTTTCTTTCACACACGATTTATTGTTCATCGTTATCAACATGCCTTCAGAAACGCACACATTCAGATTTTTGATTAATATTAAGTGGAAATGGAATGAAGACAATTGTGTGGTAGCAATATGCATTTAAGGGTTAAATAAACGGGTTATAACGAAAATGAAAATACCTCCACCTCACCACTACACTACAACTTAAATATTACTACAAAAAAATTTATGCTTGAATATTTCACGTTTCTGACAATTAAATATTAAAAATTTCATATTAATAAAGAATATATGCAGTTTTATGCCCTACTAATTATGATGCTTATTTTCAACTTCATTATAAGTGAAAAGAGAAATATCCCATTGTAATTTTTTTTACACCTAAGAGACATGCTCTAATTCATTTCTATGCTGGAAATACGACTGTCACTTATTAATCCTACCAGAAGTGTGTCACTCCTACAGACGGTGTTAGTCATATAGAAAGCATTAACATTAATCATTAATAAACCAAAAAATGAAGTTTTTAGTTTAAAAATCTGGATTAAGCGGAAAATGCCAGACAGATTACAAAAATAATATCGTTTCCCTTATAATAAAAGTATTTTCAGTTAAAAACATTTACTATGCACACATGAAAGAATTAGCTCATGAAAAAAAAACAATTCCGAAAAGAGCAGTTCTAATCCAGTTATACTAGTAGCACACCCCCTTGGCGCTCCTATGATTAATGTTTTGGTTTCACACATAAGCCACATCCACACATAACTTATTTATCAAATATATTTTAAGAATATTTTAAGGCACAAGTCATTGCATTTTTAAATGTTTACGCAAGAATATAGAATCTAAATTATTCAATTTTTCTAAATCTTATTGAAGAATATGGATATTTTTTAAATCAATATTAATTTCAATGCAATGGCTTTACCGAACAGAAAGAAACGAATGTCACATTAAAATATTCTTACATGGAATTAAATTAGTTCATGTTTATCCTTTCATGCACACACACTATTATTGTTATAAAGCATTTTATGCATATATACATCTTAAAACTGAAAAGTATAATTTTCCTATCGAAGGTTGGAAAAAATTTTAATATGCTGCACGACATAATCAGAAACAGTAATTAGATAAACACATCAAAATCTGAATGTTTTTGCAAGATGAACACAAAATTTTACAATTAATATATTTTGAATTTGTACACAAATTAAATTCTGCAAAGTATTAATGCAGATATTTTTTATGAGTATTTTTAGTGTAATAATACGAAGTTTTGATGAATTTTTGAGCAAATTTCTATACACACACACACACAAATTTTTCTTTTTTTTTCTTAAAAAATAATATTTAAAAAATTTATAAAACTTTTAAGTTTTTTCGAATATTAAAGCTATTATATAAATGACTTATAATTACAATAGTACAAAAGTAAGCAATTAAGAAAAAACCCAGTTTATTTAAATTTATTAATTAAAAAAATTTAGTTTTACGAAAATTTCAAATAGAGCTTGATTGTGTTCAAGCATAAAAAAATTTATTTAAGATATAAACGAACAAGAATTACTTTCGAACTTAAGCAGAAATGGATCAAAGTATTTTCTTCACAAAAAAATAACAAAAGAAAAAACATTTTCAACGTACCAAAAAATACAATTTCTCAGTATTCAACCTTTAGCTCTGTTTTAATATTCAACTAACCACATAAAAATGACAAATACATACTTGTTTACCTTTTTAGTGTCTGATGTCAGAAAAATTTGAAAATTTTGTCATGAAACAAACAAAAAATTCTATGATATATTTGTCATTAAAATTTAAAACAGCAATTTTCTTTTTTAGATTATAAAAAATTTTCAGGAAAATATTTTTATGTATAAAGAAATGAATTGATGAATTTTATGTTGCAGAATGCCTTGTTTCCTTAATTTCATTGTCGTATAAATATTCTTAAAAACTTTGAAAAAAAAATATCCTTTAATTTTTTTTATACACCAACTATAAATACTAATTATTAAATCACTTATAAAACAGTTAAATTTCCATCAATTATTTTTTTTTACAATTTTTAATAAATTTTAACTTTATTTATTAAATGTATCGATACGTGCACTTCATTTTAAAAACTTTTATTATTTGTAATAAATTCAATAGATTTCATATGGTAAAAATAAAGATGAGACGCAAAATTTCTAGTTTCCATAAAACATTAATCCAGTAATAGGTGAATAATTAAATTTTTATTTTTTAAATTTTCATCATTTTAAGAATTTTAATGAAAAATTCACAGAAAGATCTTTCCTTTCGTCTTTTTTGTGTATATTTATTCATGTACCTTAATTTTACTTGCATTTTTTTTATTCGATGTACAGGAATTTATTTTTGTGAATACAATAAAAAAATTATTACAAGGTATTTCGATAACACATTTCAGTTACAATTGTTTTTGATGTTTTGAAAGAAAACAGGTGAAGTTAGCTTAAATACTGAATATGATAATTTACTATAAAATGAGTCGGGAATTCCTAAAACGAGAATTGTAATCCAGGTATACATCAGCAACATATGGTTTCTCTCCCCACATTTGCCTTTTATTCTTAAATTTAGCTTTCATATATAATCAATATCTACCATAGCCTAGTTATCAGAATACCAGATCCAAGTAATTCCATTTTAAATGTTTATACGAATATAGAAAAATTGAATAATTTAGATTCTAACTCTTATTAAAGAAAACTGATATTTATTTAAAACAGTATTACTTTCAACGATGTCAATACCGAGCAGAAAGGGACAGATGTCATTAAAACGTTCTTACAAGAAACTAAATTAGATCTTGTAAATCCTTTCATGCAGAATTATTCTTAATTATAAAACATAGAATGATTTAAATCATTTTAAAACGGCACAATGGTTAAAAAAGATAATATTTAACTAAATATGAAGTAAGAAATAATCATAATTAGATAAACATATCAAAATCTGAATGATTAAGATACATGAAATTTCAAAATTAATCTATTTTGAATTTTTATACACTAATAATTCTGCATTTATATTCTAAAAAATATAAATGCAGAATGTTTACACTAAAATAATTAGATGTTATGAGTAATTTTAAAACAAATTCCTATAAACATTTATCCAAAATAAAGACAACGATCGAATTATTTTTAAAAATGAGTGATAAACAAAAATATAAAACGATTTCTTCTATTACTTTGAGTATAAAAAATTACTATATAAATAATTATGACCATTAAAATAGCAATGAATCATACCACAGAAAAAAAATGTATTATGTTGTAAATATATAACAATATATATATATATATATATAATTATACAGAGTAAAATTTCACTAAACAGTTTCTGATGTTTGGGGATAAAATAAGTTAATGGAATCGTAATGAAATATACTTTTTTATGAATGTCATCTTGGTTAGGATATTTATCCGACAGAAATTTAACTGGTAAGAAAATTTAAGTAATTAAAAAAAAAACGCGTTTTACATCCCCTTCCCCTCCCTTTTTTCAATTTGAAGATAAACATATGTTTAAATTAAATTGAAATGTAATGTAATTGCTTAAAAAATGTTGAATATATATATATATATATATATATATTTATATATTATTTTAAAATACTCTTAAATGTAAAAACATTTTATTAAGAATGTGTGCTATTTAAATTTAAGTATCGAGGAAAGGACAGTTTTATGTTTATGTTCTTTTGTAGTTGTTTTATTGTCAAACCCCTTTGAAATTTGAAATAAAAAAAATAAATTTAAGTGTTAAGCATTTTGAATCCTATCATCAACAGAAATACTTAAAAACTGATATATATGTTTTTACTGAAATTTAATACTTATTAAAATGAGTTTTCAAATACATTTTTTTGTTTACATTCATAAATTCTTCAATAGCTCTTTTTCAATATAAGCACGAAAGTAAAGCTCTTTAATGAACATTAAATTATAAAAAAGTCAGAATGTAAAGAATGTAAAGTAATATATTTTTGGACAAGTTTTCTTTTCTCTTTGTGTAATTTAAGCTGTGATAAAACTCAACGTAAATTAAAAGAAAGAATTTCAGCATTAATTTAACACACACTTACTCTTGTTTAATTTACTCTTATGAAATGCAATAAAAGTTATTTAATAATAACTGGTATTAAGTTTTTTTGTAAAAAGAAAAAATATTTTTAGAGAAGCGTTATATATATTTTGAATTTATAAATAAATATACAGACATAAAACAGTTCTCAAAAATTTAATTAAATAACATGTTTTTGTTGCGAATCGCAAAATGAATGGATTATTTTTAGAAAAGGAAATTGAAATTTACTCGAGAGCAAAATCAGCTGTACTAGACCTAACTTAAAAAGTAAACATTAAGACTACATTACTGACTACATTAGGTGTTATTACAAAAGTATATCAAAATGTAAATAAAAAGAACTTTAGATTATAAGAAGAATGCTTAAAAAATTGTAGCAATTACCTATAATATAATATTAATATTTTCAAATAAATATCTAAGTATGAATGTACAATATTTGTTTAAAATATTTTTAAGCATTGGTATAGTTCTAGGAACAAAAGTTCCTAAAAAACTCCTATTGAATAAAATTTAAAAGCTAATAATTCAAAACTTATAATTTTCATTTTCTAAAAATCAATCGAGTTGCATATAAGGAGTAAAACAATTTAGCTGTACCTTTATTTAAATCGAAACTTATTTGAATGATTTAAAAACTTTCTGTACTTAGCGATATATATAGTTAAAATAAACACAAAAATATATACTCTTAACAGAAAAAAAAAAGTCTAAAGAAATATCCTGGAAAAAAATAAGTAAAATTACATGAAAAAAATATATTTTTAAAAAAGGAAATTTAATATAATTTATTTAAGGGGAAAAAATTAATTTTTGAATCTCAAAATTTTACCAGCGGTTTAGAGGATTTAGAACTTTTTAAAGCTTGAATTCAGAAAGCAAAATATAATAAAAACATTCCGTACATCTTTTAAACTAAAAATCTCCATACCTTATTCTGAATTGTATTTTTGTTACTATATTTGATCATTTGTTTTATTATTTGAGTAAAATACCAATAATGTGAAAACAGATTTTAAGGAAAAAGTTACCAAAAATAATTCATTTCAAAATCAAAAAGCCGTTCGAATTATTTTTATGCCTGGATAAATAAAAAATTATTTTGAACTAATACATTTTTTAAAAAATCTTTTAACTCAAAGTAAATTTTATTGTTTTCTAAGTGATTTTTTTTTTTAGTTTTATTAATTTTTCTTGCAATGATTAGAAAATGTAAAAAGTAAATTAAAAAGAAAAAGAACTTAAATAATTTTTAAAGTATATTTAAGTTTTTTTTTTGAAGAAAAATCCAATCTCTTTAATAATCCAGTACAAATATATTACTTCTATTCCTTTTAGGAGACTAAAAGTAGATTCCCTTGCGCAATCAATTACACAGAAAAAAAAACAGGGGGTGTTTGTTTACTTTTCGAAAAAGTTTCCAGCCGGACAAAAAAAAATGTAAGCGCAAAACCAGTAAGAGGAGAGAAAAAAAAGATATGTCGATTTCCTTCAAAATAGAAGTTAATAGTTTATCGTAGTAATTCATAGCATTGACCTTTTACGACAACGAAAAAAATTCCATGAATGGAAGGTCAAGATCAGATGGTACCGAAAAAAAAAATTAAAAAAATAACTACAACAGCGCCACGGAGTAAAAAAAAAACATCTACACGTGTTTGATCGCTCTCTTACCTCGATTTTTATGATGTCCAGAGAACCATATAAAAACGATTGGCTGGAGGGGATTTCGGTTGATTTTTTGACCAGAAATTGCACCCGTAGCAGAGAACCAAAGCAAACAGATCAAAACACAACAGACACTGCAATCCAGTAATCCCGTCTCCGATGCCGAGTCTCCATGTTTCTTCTGCTGGCTATGATTTCTCCGCTGCTCTACAGTAACAACACATTTAACAACCGCTACCTGCGCCCTCTATCGTTCCCTAGTCATGTCTCGTTTTTTTTTTTACGCCAGCTCGCTTTTCCCATCTGCAACTTCTAAGAATTTATGCAGATAAAAGGGTTTCTTTTTCTCTGTGTGTGTCACCTTTATAGAAAAGGGGGAGGGGATGGAACGGGATACGGATGTTAGATCTTAATGCTTTTCTGGAACTAAGACGTATTGTAAATTTTTTAAATAAAAAATGGCGGGTGCAGAGAAATTTTTGAGTGTAAAAGGAATATGTATTGATCAGGGTTTCTTATCTTTCAACCGACTGCGGTCGTTTATGCATTGCGCGCGAGTCCTTATTCCAGTTTTTCTTTTTGTTATTGACGGAAGTAGCGTGAGGTGTGACACGCACTTTGTTTTTTTTTATTATTATTACGGTCTCGTATCAAGTTTAATTGAAATTCGTGGAAGTTTTCCCAGTTTTACTCTAATGCCTTATTTTAAGTTAAAAATAGAATATTGATAGTTTAAAAAACATTATTTTTTTTTAAATGATTATATAAAGTGCATTTATGAAGTTAGTAAAAAAAAAGTTTCGTGCAATGGCTTTAAATTAGTAATGCAAAAGTATTATAAGAACATACAACGCAATAATATTAGTTTTCAAAAACTGGAGCCAATATATTAAACACTTTTCTTAGCTGATAGATAAGTACAGTATTTTTTTATTTCAGAGTCAAGGCTTTATAAGAAACGAATTTTTTTCAAGAAAACAGATTTTTCCCCATTTAATTTATATGATTGTATATAAAAAGGTTATCGTTTTATTTTATTAGTTGTTTACAGATTTCTAAAAGACAAAAAAAAATGTTTTTTACTTTTTTATGAAAAATATATTAGAAGTTATGTGAAATGAGTTGAATAAATTGAGAAAATACCTTGAATTTGTGTTAGCATAACTTCAAAACGAATCCGGGACAGCTTACAAAAAAAATGTCCAATGTAGTTTTAAGACCTTTGTGTATGTTTGATTCTGGACACCTATTGCATCCATATATCCCTTAGACATATTTCAATATTCCCAGTCATTTATTTTTGAAGCGGAAAAAAGTGAAAAAACATTTTTAGTTAAACTTTTTTACGACAAACATTCTTTACTTCTTGGGAATGATATGTTAACCAGCTCGCCAGTAGTTATAAATATTAATCTCTTTAAAAAAAATTCTGTTTTTTTTTAAGTGTAATAATAAGATTGTTTGCAGTAAAAAAAAAAAAAATTCTGGAACAATTTTTCTACTAGTATTAGCAAATTTTTTTTTAAAAAAAATACATAGCCTTAAGACATAGTGCAAAAAAAAAAAAAAATTATGCTTTACTAGCATTTTTTTTCCTTCTATTTCCGAAATATAAAAATTTCTGACACGACAAAAAAAAAAAATTGAATTTCTTATTATTCGGACGAAAGAAGGAGAAAAACTTCATCTATCCTTCTGAGATTACAGACTTTTTTTTATCGCCAGTTGTCAGACAAAGTAATGTACGAGTTTTCCCCTTATCTGTCCCACTGGATCAAACTTTTTAACGCTTTGTTTTTTAGACAACGATGATGAAGGAAAATTAATTATAGTTGTTGTTTAAATTCAGCCATGCGGCAAGCGAATGGCAGTGCAATGTTTTACCTTTTCCCCACCCCCAACTCTCATGCGTGCTTGAAAAAGAAAAGGAAAAGAAAAAAAAGGAGTAAAATAATAGGATTCAGAGATAAACTTTAATTAGATGCAGGATACCCTTTAATGAACCCACCCTCGTCTTCCGATTGGCCCGCAAAGAAAGAAAATAAAAACGCTTCTTTTTAATTGGAGCGCAGTTTGCATTAAAAATTACTTTTCGTCGCAATTAGATTTTTTTATTCTTCATTTTTTGTCTAACTATCTGTTAACTCGCAGTGCCTGACGTTGGAAGAGCATGGATCGATATGGCGACGTGCAGAGATTTCTCCAAGGCAACCCTAAAAACTGCGTGTTAAAATAAAATAGAAGGTGAGATTTTCGCATTTATTCCGTAAATCTTGACCTGCCTCTTTGCCTCAATATTCGGCTGCCGAGCAGCTTTTTCTTTTTCTCTCCCAAAGTTTCTTCGTTTTTTTTTATCTCCAGTTCTTCTCCGGAAAAAGAACGTAACCCTCTCCTGCCAGAGATGAAAAATAAAAAAAAGCAATACTTGTGCGGGGCTGCCAGTTTTTCCCATTTATCACGTTATTTGGCGATTAAATTCCTGTTTTGAAAAAACAGTGCACATTAAAAACTGAAACGCACAAAAAATTACTTAATTTAAAACATTCGTATACCCATTTATTTTCTGAATTTAAAATTTTTTTAAAAAAATATTTCATAAAAGTAATTTATTACAAAATATGTATTTCTGCACTTCATTTGCTTTTAAGTAAATTTTAATTTTTATTGTTTTTGTAGTGTTTTTCTACCGCCAAAACTTAAAAATGTAGTATTAAGATCATTCTCTTTTTTTTTTTTCTTCATAAAAAATAGTAAGATTTATTTTTAGTCAATAATTGAGCACAATATTTTTGTTAAAAGTTATTTTCACCTTAAAATTTTTAATTAATCACACGAAATTTTTTTAAACAAACTTAAATAAATTATTAATTTTAATTTTTTTAACAAATTCCCTCAAATTAAGAACTGAAGGCTCAAGGTAAAATTTTGCACTTTTATATTTTTTTATTTTATTTTTATTGAACCATTTTAAAAATTTGTTACATATTTTTGAATTTTTATTAAAAATAAAGATGAATAAAAAAAAGCTTATAAAAAAAATTTCCTTTCTAATGCGATTTTTTTTTTTTGTAAGTCCAAAATAAAAACAGAAAAGTTAATTACATAAACAAATTTTATTAGATTGCCAGGTTCATAATTTTGATTGGCGCAGGGATTATATTTGATTAAGCTGTATCAAACACTGGTTAATTTTTTTAAAAAAAGGAGAGGGAGGGATTAATTCAGGATAAAATTGCAAATAAAAAATAAAAGAAAGAAAAGGTGGGTAGATAAGGAGAAAGGTTGAAAATAGGGTAAAGAACATAGGGATGTTGTTCCCTCACCCCCATGTTTACTAGAAGCAACAAATTCCATAAAAGACAGGAAGTGCCACTGAAGGGCATAAGGGTCGTAAATCCCGTAATTCTTTAAAAAGATAGTCTTTGAGACAAAAATTTAATTTGAAAAAATTACTTGCTTTCAACAAAATGTAATTACTTCCTTGATAAATTTTAAAATTTTCTTACATTCTAAAATAAATTTTTTGCTCTATACGAAATATTTTGAAATTTTTTTCGAAGGGAGAAAAAACAATATTTTTGTATTGGAAAAGGAAAATTTAATTAAGAATATAACTCGGATACCTATTTATCATTAATGTATAAAATACTTGATGTAAATACGCAAAATAAACAATCGGGGTTTTCTTTTTTAAAAATTATGAAAATTATTTCATAAATACTTATACGATGATTAAGAACAATTCATTCCTTCAAGATAAAGTTTTCAAATACTAAGACAATATTAAAAATTCGAATATTATTTAACACTAGGCAGAAAAGCTGGATTCCCAATTTTAATGTGGGACAAGAACTCAACATATAACCCCCCCCACACACACACACACACAATCTCACATCCCCTTTCTTTAATAACAATTAAAATTTAGAGTTCAGTACTAACAAATTAAATTTTAAATACAATTTGGAAGTATAAAAAGGTTCAATACGTAAAAAGATTTAATTTAAAAATAAAAACATCAATTTCGTCAGAAATCTTTACGTAAATTCATGAAAATTTTGCATATTTCATAGTACAGCGATTTTATATACATTTACATATTTGTTACTTCGAAAAAAATATTTATATATTCATGCAAAAGAGCAAGCATATATCATTCTATATTTGTCTATTAATCCACTCGCATGTTTTGTGATGCGGTGGCGTGGCAGAAGCGGACACATAACACTTCGTGGCCTGAGCGGACACTTTCAAACTCATCGTGGTTTGAGCGGACACATCCCCCCCCCATCTTAGAACAGATTCGATTACCGAATTACAAGGATAAATACATTTTTGCCAATCCAATTTAATTACTTGTATTCAATTGTTAAGATGTTATAGTGCGAATCCATTTTAAACATAGCGAAATGTAATAGAAATAAAAACTTTCAGAGAAATATTTAAAAATTTACAGTAAGTAACAATATAATGAAAGGTATGAACGAATTTCAGGAATTTTGTGGAAAACTGTATTTTAGAGTCAAATAAATATTAGAACAGGTGCAATAGCCCTACAATTAATTAGTTTCATGAAAGGAAGTAAAAATAAATTCTTGAAGTAAAATACACAAGATTCAAGGTTAGTTAGTACTTATTTACTTGTATTTATTTTTCTTTTATCTACTTGCATCTTACTTACGATTAATTTTTAAATATTTCTTTGAAAGTTTATTTCTATTACATTTCGCTATGTTTAAAATGTATTCGCACTATAACATCTTAACAATTTAATACAAGTAATTAAATTTGATTGGAAAAAATGTATTTATCCTTGTAATTCGGTAATCGAATCTGTTCTAAGATGGGGGGGGGGAATGTATCCGCTCAAACCACGATGAGTTTGAAAGTGTCCGCTCAGGCCACGAAATGTTATGTGTCCGCTTCTGCCACGTCCGCTCCTGCCACGCAACCTGTGATGCATTCCTACATATTTACTAATAAAATTTGTGTTTTTGTATTATTATTATGTAACAGCATTGGAGAACGCAGATTACTTTCATGGGTGGGAGGGGATATACTTTTTAAAAACGTAAATGAAAGAGCCGAGAAATAATCTTTTTTAAAAAAATCTTTTGGTTCTATGGTGGTGTGCAGGAGGAGGCTTGAATCCTCAAACCTCTCACTGTTGTGTACGCTATTATAAAAATTGAGATTTTTTTTCCAGATATATAATACATATATTAAGACAATTTTTTCAACCCTTCCCTTAGCATGAATTTAGACTGTCTTCGCTTAATATTAAAGAATAGGATCCAAATTAGGAATATTTTTTCAGATAAAAAAGTATTTTCAACATTAAGGCTACACAGTACCTTTCGAAAAATTCTTTTAGAGATAGTAACAGGGAATATAACAATATAATCTGAATATAAAATAAATTAAGTTAATTCTGAAAGTAAAAATTCAGTTTGACCAGCCATTATTTTACAATTTTTAAAAGAATTAAAAAGTTTGAAGTTTTTTCAAACTTTTATAAAATGCTCAATTATTAAAAATTTTTTAGTCATTTTAAGTGAATTATGTTTCTTAAATTATTGCAAAAAAACGTTAGTATGGATTTGGAAATCTGTTTCCTTATTGACTTTTAAGAATTATTTTTCTTGTTAAACCTGAAAAATTATTACATATTCCCAAACTTTTTTTAAATATTAACTTAAGCATTTTTTTAAAAAAAATAACAAGAGATCTTAGACCTATATAAATCCATTCTAACTTTTATAGAAAATACGTTTGTGAGTACCATACAAAAAATTTTAAGACTATCTTGAACAGATAAAGAGCATTAGGGATTAGAAAAAGCTTATATCTTCAGAATTAAAAGTCTGAGAAAAACATTTAAAGTTTGTAAAATCATAAAAGGAAAATGTAATAATACCCTGTAAAGCACCAATTTATTATTATGGTTTTTTTCAACTTAAGTTCTACATTAAAACATTAAATATAACTGAAAATATTTTTTAATTCAAAAAATATTTTTAATTATACAATATAAACAATAATGGCATAATATTATTACATTTACTACAACGACAGGTTATTCAGCAAAACCTGAATAATAACTCAATACTCTTCATATATAACTCAATACTTTTACAAAAGTTTTGAAAGCAATTATGTACAAAATATTAACTTAAGCTAAAAATCCCCAGGTTTATACAGAAAATTAATATTTCCTTCAGATTTAAATCGGGGCAGTTTAGCAAGTTTGAATTTCTGTTACACTTTAAAAGATACTATAATATAATACTACAATATGTTTACTATAATGTAGTTTGGTGCTTCATGGAAATACGCATTTAGTTTTATCCGCAACACTTGAATTCAGAATACTTTTATTTGGAAGTCAAACTGTAGTATCAACAGAGAAGACCAATTTTTTTAGATGCATCATTTTCATTAGTATTCCAGCTCTTCCAACTATCGTTTCTCATCGCAACCTGAGAACGTTTTGAGCCATGACATTTTCTCAACAGGAAAATTTAATGATAAAGTTTCTAAGTTACATAAACTATTTTTTGAAAATATAAGTTAATAATCCTTTCACACTGAAAAAGTTGATTGTGTTCAAAAAATATTTAATTTTTTAAAATGAAACCAAAACCTAAGCTCAGAAAACTTCAAATATCTTAAAAAAGAATTTGTTATCAGATCTGAAATTTCGGGATAAGTTTCCCAATGATATGGCCCACAAAAAAACAAGGGGAAAAGTATTTTTGAAACTTATAGGGTATTTGCGTAGTCAAACCTTTACATTCTGGCTTCGCTGTCCTTTTAAGGATCATCATATTTTGGGGCACATTCATTTTTATCCGAGTTGATCCTTTTTTGCATAAAATATGTTACGGATTTTTTTTCTCCTATTCCGTAATGCTTAATCGGCTATCCTTTTACTTGTTAAAAGGAAAAATCAATTATCTATGGAATATTTTGAAATTTTAAAAAGCTATATTATAAACATATGAACTAAAACATTGCAAATTTTTGCGAAAATTGAAACATTTCTCTGTTTGAAAATGTGCTCCGCGTTTAGTTTAGGCTCTGGTACATTTGGGCCCAAAATCAGATGCTGATGATCTTCATGGTAATTTATTTTATGCAGTTTTTGGTTAAAATTCAGTTATCGATGTGATTTTTTGGATTATCAATGGTACGTTTCAAACTTAAAATGTCCCCTGCCTGTCATTATGCATATGAAAGTCGCATTGTTCAAGTGATTCAGTTTCCACTGGAGCATTACGCTTTTAATGCAGATTCATCATAAATAACGACTGAAGATATTTTCTTAGCAACTTTTGTTCCTTTGGCACCTTCATTGCATTTTAATAGGAAAAAAGATGTGATAAGGACGAAATTTTGAATGGAAAAACCCAATTCAAATTATTTTGCCAATGTCATATCGTCATCTCAAAATAATGTTCCTGCATTCTGTTACATAAGTAATACTGTATCTTAGTACAAGAAAATCGACAGAGTCAAAATTTTAAAAGAAAAAATAATTTTCAATTCATCTGGATAAATCGATCTTAAGTTACATATACTTAAAGAAAATGAAGTGCCATAAATAAGAGCCTTAGTTAACTATAAAATGTCACATCAGGCTTCTAATTATTCATAAATATTCAATTAAGGTATTCGACTACTTGCGACAACTTTTTTTAAAAAATGAAGATATGGGGATTTTTTGTTGTTTTTGGATCTGCTTAGTACATTTTAAGAAAAATATGTTAAAATTAAGAGAAAAAGAAATTATTACAAAAATGGGTAAAAATTTACATAAACAAGTTCCATTTTGTACAAAAATTTATGAACAAATTTTCAACTTGGATGTGTTGCTTTGCTATTCGTTTTTGAAATGATGTTCAGGATAAGAGATATTTTTATTTTTAGAAAAATTAGAGCACTTTATCATAGTTATTATATGAAAAAATAGTGATTAAAAAAACATAAGGGACTGTAAATTTTGTTATAAAACAGTGATTGATAAATTTGAAAAGGTTGAAGCACTTCTATTATACAGAACATACACACACAAAATATGAGTTAATTATTTTCAAAACTTTTTGAGCAATCGCTATCCTTTTGAGCATTTTTTTAAAACACACATTTCGAGTAAAACGCGTTTTAGTGTATGACACATTTTGCTTAAAGTAATGGCATCTGCTTTTACTAAAATGTTTCTAGTTTTTGTTCTAGAGAACGGAAAATAATAAACTTGGTATTTTTATAAAGCTAATATAAGATGGTCTATAAAACAAACTCAAAAAAATTGTGAATTTTGTCAAAAATTGACAATTTGGGGGCAGTCGGATACTCTAAGTAAACGATATTTTAAGAACTTTATGCATATAAATATAGAATTTCAAATAAATTCAAAACATACACACGAAGTTTCATATCTATGATTTATATTAAATCAGAGGCTGACGAATAAACTGTGACCCTATATTATATCATTTATTATTCAATTCTGTAATTAAAAGACAAAAAAAAACCCATCTACACAAAAATAGACATTTGACATAAATTTCATTCGAATATGCAAAATGATACAATTACTCAACTTATACGTTGCATTTTTTTTCTGGGTCTGTAAAAGCGATTTCCATATTCAAGAAAACATTTTTCATGCAAAACTATACTATTTTCTATTCCATTTATATAAATGAAAATGATACTTACGAATATTGTAACAAAATTATGGAATGAATTTATATTAATATTATTGAATTTGCGAAGAAAGTTTACGAACGATGTTAAACTCTACTCTATGGTAGCTATACTAATATATATGTATAGTTCGTTCTCTCCTTGCTTGTATACAGTGAACAGAGATGAAATGAATGATTAGTTAAAAAAGGGCTGTCCGAAGTAGTCCGTCGTTCTACTGGCGTCACTAGTACTCCAACCAATATGGTAAATGATTGGTGCAAAAGTTTTAGCACTTGTGTAGTAAAACTTTCTCACCCTACCACACAAATTCTTTGTGATAATACTATGTTCCTTTTAAAAGAATTCAACTTTTGTGACAGTTTCAAGTATGCCCCCCTTCTTTCCCACCAATCGACTAACTCCTCTTCTGTTCCGATTGGTTTGGTCATAGAATAGCGTAAGCAAATCAAAAAAGTTTAAAGCAATCTCTTTCAAGGGAAATAATTTTAAAAATAAGTAAACGACTTTTCGAAAAAACCGATCCTTTCTCTAATCACTAATAATTTATTACTCCAAGAACTGATAAATTCTTTGTAAAGATACTCTGAATGCTTTTGTTATATATAGTTGAGAAATAATTTTAGTCGTGAGAGAGTGAATAAAAAAGGTAAAAATTTTCTTTTCGGTGCGTCAAGGAATGTCTTACCGACTTGAGATTCTGTTTGTCTGTGGAAAAACAAGATAAAAAGATCCAAATCGGGATGCTTTTTTTTTCAAATAGAAATATTGTAAAATATTATCTCTTATTCTGATTTTTTGTATTAGTGTGAGCGGAGAATTCTTTACAATGATGAAATTTACAGGAAATACGGTAAATATGGCGGGGCTGACATTGTATGAACTATAAAAGCGTCCCGTATTAGGTGGCTGGACTATCCGTACAGATATGCCGATGCTTTTCCTACCAAAAAAGTAACTTTTTCGAAAAATGAAGAGACCAGACGTATAGGATGACCACCTACACTATAGTTCGATGTTGAAAAGGACCTCAAACTAATAGGAATCGATGGAAGGTCATCGTGACTGATAGGGTTAACTAGAGGAGGATCAGCGAGACAGGCTGTTGAGCTTAAGAAGATTTTTTTTTTGGCCATGGAGCCAAATAGTCATCGTTGCGAGTTCATGGCCAGCTTTGTGGGTTTGAGTTCTAATGCTACTGAAGCCTCACTAGCCTCGGTGAAATTGTCGAATCGGCTACTGGTACGCCAAATTTTGAAATATCGTCAATTTGGCGCGAACCGACTTCTCCCTCACTGATACAAAAATCAGGAGGGTTACCAGATTTGGCGCATTTATCGATTTGGCGAGAAAACACTCGGCGGGATAAGTGGCCGATTCGACAATCCAACCACCTCACCATATTGGAGGGGGGGGGGCTAATGTACGTTAAATTGATCGAAACTCAGTCTTGACGTTAGTGGAATCTAGAAGTTTACGGTGTAAGTGAGTGAATATTAATGTCGCGCACTGTTCAGCTACAAGTGGGCTTTTGGCGACGGACCTCGTAATTTTGAACCATGGTCAAGTGACGAGGGCGACACCTGAGCTAGTATCCCTCTCCTAACTACCACACCACATCAATGGGAGGACGTTTGAGCTCCCAACAGATTTAACGTACATCGCTTCCCTACACGGCGGGTCTTCAGTGGTATTGGGCACGAACTCATAACATGCTAGCCACGATCCAATACCTTGACCACTAGGCTACCGCGGTCACAGAAGCTTACAGTGTGGGGTGCTTCGAGATTTCTTCGAAACTCAAAATTACGAGTTACGTCGCCCAAAGCCCTTTGTGTGTTGCTTTAGAAAGAGACTTAAATAAAAAAATCTAACTTCATTATTACTTAAAGAGTAACATTTAATTTCTCACTTTCTTTTTAACTGTATCGTTTTTTTAAAGCCCAATATACTCAAAGCTTCATTTTGAATGAAAAAAAATGTTCCATGTATAGATAAAAAAATTTTCATTGAATATTTCTTAATTTTAAGAATGAATAAACCGACTTATGCGTTGGATTCCCATACATTTACAAACATCAATTTTTGTTTTGTTTCTAAAAGAGTGTTCTGAATTTGATAATTGGTTTTAGCGCAACACCTGGAAGAAGCACGAGAGCTATTGATGACGCATCTCATAATTTAAACCCAATTTTATGTCTTTGGTTAAAAGATCATTGCAATATCAGCATTAACATTTTAGAAGCATAGCTTTCAAAATGAAAATTAATATTCCCATCTAGTTCCAGCACTATAGTTCCACCGATTTCCAGGGACGTCTTAAGGGGTGGGTCATCTGATCCCAGGGCCTCGGCCACAATGGGGGTCCATCTCATCTAGTTCTCGACTCAGCCTTAATAAGATCACGATTCGAATAATTTCAACGGTCAAATGGTTTTTTTTCCGGTTGTATTCTCCGAAAAACTGGGAAAAACTCGGATGATATGTTAACTGGCTACATGTGATGACCACCGTCCATGCGTAGTCCTTACCACCATATACCATCATTACTCATGCAATCAAAAGGTTGTAGTCGGTTGAGCCGGTTTATGCGATTGTACGTCATGCACATTAATTTGTTTTCAGTTATTGTTTGAACGAGTAATTGACAACGTATGCTTTGTATTGCCTACTTTTAAGGGTCATAAGTGGGGCGTACATTTGTATAAGGGCCCAGGGCCTACATTTGTATAAGGGCCCAGAGCCTACATTTGTATAAGGGCCCAGAGCCTACATTTGTATAAGGGCCCAGTGTCTCAAGAAGCCTTAAGACGTCCCTGCCGATTTCTTCCCGTGATATTGATTTTGCATTATGTAAATGTTTCTGGAAAAACAAATGCTCCTGAACTAAAGGGATAAATAACATTTTTAGAAAAAGAACCCATGCTTCAAATGAAACAAGATGTATAATTAATAAATCTAGGAAAAAATTAGATACCTCCTCCCTTCCAGAGGGGATGTAAAGAAGATGAGTTATGCCATTTTATAGTAACTAAGTATTTTTACTTTATTGTAGATAATAATTGCCTGGACCAGCCCTTGTGTGCGCCATTGAATATGGTCATCCTATAACATCCTTAGATAAGGGGGAAATCTATAAGATTATCCTTTTAAAAAATATTTCGTACTTCGCTAGCAATCATAATTTTGAGCTTGACCCCGCCATATTCAAATCGAGCCGCATATTCGAGTCTTATTTCTCTATCGAACGTCATGCTGCGTAAACAGATGCTGATGTACGTTAAATGGGACAAAGTCTCCAAGTCCCCGTATTCTATGGAAGTTGGAAAAAGGAAATTATATTGTTTATTAAATTCACATTCTGAAGCAACATAAAGGCTAATGGCGATAGATGCTTCAATTTTCAACCATGTTGTGGGGAAAAGGGCAGCACCTTCAGCTGAAAGCCCATTCTCCAAACTTCCACATGATGCTAACGACAGCTACGATAGATGTAAAGTTAATACTAGAAATCCGGTTAAATCAAAATCCCTATTTTATTAGGGTTCGATTTTGTAAAATTTTGTTTGTCCTCTCAGATTTTATTAATCTTGCACTGAGCTATTGATGAGTGACCTCGTAATTCTGAATCAGAGTAAGTAACGAGGACGCCATCTGAGCTTGTGTGTGTGAAACTTTCCTTTCCAAAACTCTCCCATTACATCAAAAAGAAAATTTCAAGCCTCCACAGGTTTAATATGCATCAGCACCACTTTAAGGTGAATCTTTAGTGGATCCCCGTACTCGAACCCAAAATTCGAGAAAATCGGTCACGAGTTCGAGATCATGATCACTCGGCTACCGCGGTCATCAGTCATTTCTTCGAAATGCTCGTTTTTAATAATCATACACATACATCTCTGCACTTCCATGTTAAATAAACTAATATATATAAGCCCAGTGACCGAGTGGTAGCGCATCGTGCTTCCACACCACAAGTGCGGGGCTCTATCCTCGGGCTGGGCAAGGGCAACTTAGCCTTTCATCCCTTCAGTGGGTCGATAAATAGGTACCAAGATTGCTTGGGGACTAAACATTGGGGGGTTTCGCTTCAGACTGATCACCTGATCGGAATATCTGCTCATGCACCTCAGCGCCTAATGGTTACATATACCGAGATGGGCACAGTAGGTCTTGGCCTTCATGGGCTTTTGAGCCACTGAGTTTTAATTTATTTATATGAGAAAAGGCACACGTAAAAAGATAAGAGAATTATCGATTTTAAAAATCAATATTCATTGCTTAAATACAGAATATAAACAGAGGTCGCAACTTAAAACCAAATATTTTAAGAAATCTTTGCAAAAGATAAGTTTTGGAATGAAAAAAAAATGAGTGTTGAAATAATCTATACATACTCCATCTTATTCAATCAAATAAAACTGAAAAGTGAAGCGGAAATACTTTTAAAAGATTTCTCTCATCTTTATTTAGTTGAAGTTAAATTAGTTTAATAATTTCAAATAAATGAAATATATTTTTTAATTATAAGCATATATTTACTTGTTAATAAATATTTTTAAGCCGTCTACATTTCGTATCTTAGTTATAATAGCAATTATTTCTTTATTTAATCGAGCTTAGTTAGCAAATTTGTTTTAATTACGCGATGGAAAAAAAAAACATTATCAAAATATTTTTGTAAAGAAATTCATTTTCTTTCTTCAAGTATTCACGTAAAACTAATTCTAAAATGTGCTTCAGGCATCACTGATCAACTTATGATTCATTTATATAATTGAATTCATTTACGCAATTAAAAAAGATACTCTCATTTTCCCAATCCTTCATTAAAAGAATAAATTTTACAATTAAGAAATATTTTGTTCCGATTGTTTTTATATTTAATCTGATGTTCCAAGGAATACCTAGGCGATTAATTTATCCGCACTTGGCGCCAATTTACTAATTACTGGGAATTAGAAATGGATTTTATTTTTTATTTAATTGGCGGGATGATAAAGTAATTATTTGAAAGAAACGCGCTCGAACAGCATCCAAAATTTTTCTTCATAGATTTAAAAGAGAAAATTTTATCAAAATTGATTAATTTAATGTATTGTATAATAGGCTGAACTTCCAGCATATGTACCTTAATTGCAATACATCAAAACATGTGTGATCGTTACCGAATGTATTCATAAAAGTATTACTAAATTTTCTATATTGCTAAGTATTTCAGAATTTTATTATTCCTTATTAACTAGGGTTTGCAGCCCCGGGATCCCGATGGATTTTTCAAATCCCGCGGTTTAATTTTTATCTGAATTATATTTTGAATTTTTTTTCAAAGTATTGTGAATCTGGTATTACATTTAATGTATCTTATTTACTCTTTTTGCACTGTATACATTTAATGTCGGTTTTCTTACGTGTTGAACCTTGAAGAGTTTGAGGCGGGTGTGTATAATTAACCGTGAAATTTGATACGTGTTTTCTCTTATTTTCTTCTGTAACTTTCTTCCCATCGCGAGTGGGTCAGAAAACGGACATTTCTCCCTTCCTTAGGATGTCCGGTGTCAGCTAACTTGGACAGAGGCAATTAGAATTTTTGGAAGATATCTAGTAGGGTTTTCAGCCCCGGGATCCCGGTTTCTTTTCCGATCCCGAAATAGCGGGTTTTAGTTTTTGTCTAATTATATTTTTTAAAAAATTCTAAGAATTTAATTTTTTAAATTTTATATTTTGTTTGTGAAATATGATGTAGAATTTTTTTGTGCTTATATAAGTGTGCTATAGATTTAAAAAAATATTCGTACAGCTCTCATTTCTCGTATGGGAGAATGTCGCACAGATCTAAGTGGCTCACTGCACTGTTTACACAATAATAAAAGCAACATCTCTCAAGAATAGATTTTGTCACATTTCCTTCTTCAATTAAATGCCATTAAATAATAGCGGACTTGCTTGGAAGACTTTAGACACTTCAAATCCCATTGCATTAGTAACAGCTCATGCAACTGGATCTTCAATTTCAAATATGGTAACACTTGAAATTGATTCACATTCTGATTCAATAACTGGATCAATTTATAAGCAAAAACCATTAAATGTAGCAGAAAAACTAAATAAATTTATCAAAGAGGTATATGCACCAATGCAGTCTATTATATTTAAGACACTGTCATCAAAAACTCAAAAATAAATGTCTCTTTTTTGAAAAAGGAGGGAGAGACGTGGTGACTACCTGAAAGGAACATACTCCTATTTAATGATGATAATAGGTACCTACTAGTAAAGAATCCGAAGGTGCATTTTCTTCGGAAGGACAACGTGTAACAAAAATAAGAAGCCATTTCAACGATGAAACGCTGGAGGGTTGTTATACGCTTATTTAAAAAAACACAATAAATGAAGAAATGCTTTTTTTAAAAAAATTTCATTTTGTACTATTTTCTTTTATGATGAATTATTATTTTTGTTCCATTAAAATAATATTAAATCAACTTTTAATTATGTTTTCAATTTTATTATGCAATTTCAACTATGCTAATAAGTAAGTATTTTTAATAAATAGCTCATTCCTAATCCCGGGATTGGAAATATGACACGGGATTGAAAACCCTATTATTAACATTTAGAATAAGGTTTATATTACAAAGAAAATATAGCAACATCAATGCATTTAAGGGTTCAGAAAGAGCCAATTTGTTAGTAAGTGTTTATTACCGTCGCCCTTTAAGAATGTGAGGACTGATGACGAATCTCGTAATTTAGAACATCGATCAAATGACGAGGACGACATCTGAGCTACCCACCACCTCTCTTCTAACTTCCAAGGAGAGGACGTTTGAACCTCAATAGATTTAACGTGCAATGGAATCCTCCACACGGCGAGTCTTCAGCGGTAATAGGCTCGATAATACTTATGACACTCTAACTACGAGTTCGTGGACCTTGACAACTAAGCTACCGTGGCCACACCAACGGGAGAACTTTGAGCCACGGCAGATTTACCGTGCATCAGCTCCTCTATACGGCAGTTCTTGCGTTTGGCACAAGAGCTCGAATGCATGACACACCAGCCACGAGTCCGTGGGCCATAACACTTAGGTTACTGCGGCCACCCAAGTTGTTAGTGAAACAAGATAAGGTATCAAAGAACCATTTGTACACATACGCGTGCGCACTTGTAGAAAGGGAGGAGGGGGAAGGGTACCCATCCTCCTCCTAAGGCAGTCAACAATAGGAGCACATATTGGTCTTTTTTTTTTGTTTGTTATTATTTGAAGAAATTTTTTTACATACAGTAAAATTTTTCATTCCTACAAAAACTAAGAAATATCGAACATATTTTTATAGCTGTTGTCCAAATGCAAGAACAATCAACGTCGAATTAAACCTTCAAGTTTCTTTAAAAAACATCTGTAACAATAATAATATAAATGCTTTATTTGTGGGAATTTAATATTTGCACTAAAGATTGATATTTAGTTTTTATTTTCAGTAATATTTATCAAAGTTTGGAAGTCGATAAGCTGAATACGTAACCTCTCATTTTCACATGAAATTGACATTGATTTATTTTTGCATTAAGCAATTCATTTTTGAGTATATATACACGTATATATAACAATTTAGATTAACCTGGTTAAAATGCCAGATATACAAGTCCTGCATGTATATTTAGTACACATCAATATTTTTCTTGCCCGAAAAAAATCCATAAGTGCAATATTTTTTTTAAAAAAACTTATAATTGTGAGCTTACATTGATTTGAAAGTTATGTTTGGCAAATAGCTATTTATTTTTCAATTTTACAGGCGCATGTGATTTTAAATAATCTTTTGTTAAGATGCCCTTAGCTTAGTTTTTGATTCATGGAAAAGAATTTTCGTGTGAATATGTCAAAGTTATAAATATAAAGGTAGTGATTGCTAGTTTTTTAATAGGTCCAAAGTTTCAGGTAAATTATTTCATGTTTCAGATACTACCGTTTCCTTTTTAAACAGTTGTTTCTTAGCCGTCCACTTTTTGTCGAGTTATTAAAACCAATTTTTTTTCTTTTGAATTCTTCCATGTGGATGGTCAGATCCCCGCGAATTCGTTCTTCCATAATTCCTTGCTTTTTCAAACCAATTAACTTCATCTGAAGGGAAGCAGTGTTTGAGTCGAATTGGTTGACTAATTCTGAGAGGACGTTTTTTCAATAAAAGCTAGTACAGCTTTATTTGCACAGAATTTTTGAAAACGTTCACCATAACTGTTCTCTTTCCAATACAGAACTAAAATAATTCGTATCAACACAGGACTGTTTTCGTTGCAATACTGTTTTAACTGTTTTCCCTTCATCCAGGGACGTCTTAAGACTTCTTGGAGCCCTGGGGCCCCTACACAAAACTAGGCCCTGGGCACCTGCAAAATAGTAGGCCCCAAATATTACCCTTAAAGGTAGACAGTACACAGCGTACGTTGTCAAATATTCGCACAAACAATAACCCGAAACAAACAAATGTGCATGATTTTTAATAGCACAAACCAGCTCGACCGACTGTCGCTTTTTGACTGAATGAGTAATGATGGTGTATGGTGATTGGCCTATACATGGAAATAACATATGACCGAGGAAATTATTTGAATCGTGATCTTATTAAGGATGAATCGAGAACGAGACGAGGCCCTCATTGTGACCGAGACCCTGGGCCCGGGCCCAGTTGGCCCATACCTTAAGACGTCCCTGCCTTTATCCGTGTTTTGGTTGGATAAGAAGTTATAATTTAATTTCAAACTTTGCCTCTTTCAATAATACATACGCGACATTTCTTTTATAGAAAACATTAAAAAGTGAAGTAATGCCGACCATGAAATAGAATTTTCGACCATCTTCCTTTTTCTAATCCGAATGTTTTATGCTTTTTCGTTAAGAAATTTATTTCTTCTAAACATGCAAAACGCTTAGCCATCTCTCAAAAGCCAGCGAATCTTATTGTGCAAAATTAAATTCGCAAACTCGCTATCGGTTTCTCATAAGAGAGCACCTTAAACTGGAGATAATTTGGTTTGGCCAAGATGCTGTCAGTTACCTTGATAACGAAATTCATAACTACAATCAGTAGTGCACACAATAAATTTTCAAGGGGTTATCTATGGTCGAAAGTTCCCCGACTCGTATCATACCTCAAGACAACACCAATAGATTCTTCTGGTTTTGTCGATTTTGTTAACAAAAAACAGTAAAAAATAAATTATTGAATTAATAATTATCATTAATTAATAAATAAGTTGTTAATTATAAAAACTTAATTAAATTTTACGTTATATAAATTAATTAATGATTATTATTAATTCAATAATTTATGGAGTTTTAAATGTGTATATATATAGTATTAATGTTATTTTATCAAAACTTAATAATTTTCTGCATTACTGTTATTGTCCACTGCCAGGGAATATGTTTGTAATTCTCACGTGGTAAGTCTTTATCTAATAGTTTTAACTTTGATTTAAAAATATTTTAGTAATTATTACAGGCTATAATATTATCGTTTTACATTAATAGATTATGGTTTTATTTATAATAATAGTTAAACATCTCTAAAAATTTCTTGCTTTCCCAATGGCCCAGAATATTGGCAAATTCAGGTGAAGGTTGGCTGGTCGGAAAAACACTGTTTAAACCTGCAATCCTGGTTCCTAAGGCAAGGAGTTTGCCCTAGTATTTCTGTGGCTAAAACTATTCTATTATGACTATAGTTATCTTAGGTATATAACTATTTTTTGTATATTTTTGTAATATAAATCTTGTGTGCGCCACCGACTACGACCATTCCTTTTGAAAATGTTTGAACACAAACCAGTGAGTTGTCACTACCATTGCATGACTCCAGTGTGTAGTTCGTGTTATTGAAATGCAAGGGAAGAAAACCCGTTTATAAAACTGCAGCAACCATTTCCCCCCGAAAAAATGCGATTTCCTTCAGGGTCTTTTTAACCCTCTTTTTATTAGCCCTTAAGCATGTCATAAAATACGGAGTATGTTTTTTGTCACTTCTGAGTGCTATTGCACTTATGAATGGGCGTACTTTGCGTACATGAGTGCTATTGCACTCATGTACGCAAATAAGTGAAAGCTTTTGGGAATGTCCTGTGTCTGACTGTCTTTCCATGGAGGCCCATAGAAAAATATTCCTCATATTCTCATTGATTCTCGGGAAAACTGTTGACGGAATCAAATGTTCAGATGCACGTACAACAGGAAAAATTTTCAATAGATAATTATATATGTATATAAGAAAACAAATTTTAATAGATATAATTATTTAACTATACAAAGAGGTAGAAGAGTCTATAGAACTGCAACCGTCTATTCAAAACGCCGCGATTTATCAACTACTGGGTTAGACAGACTTTTTTTATTAATGTTACATTGCAAAATAACACTAGAGTTATTGGCAATAACCTCGTAATTTCGAACCATATAGTCGAACTGGCGACGCTAATTAAAACACCCCGGGGCCCCGAGTTCCCAACCATTATTACTAGGATATCACAGACAAAGTTTGTAATGTTATTGAATTGTAAAAAGTTTTTGGCAACCGACATCAATTTTCCGAGATTTGATCAAATGAAAAGGTCTTCAACCAAGAATTTTTAGTTGCAATTAAATTCAACACAAATATCTAGGTTAGGACCTAGAAATTTAGATTAAATGGATGGCAAAACCTCTCTAAATGATAAAATGATTTGGTGAAATAAAAGTAGTGTATAATAATTAGAATTGATTGAAACCCAAATACAGGATATCTTAATTTATAGAAACAAATTTTCCCGTATCAGCAATCACATCATTTAAGAACATGAATATATTTTTTTAAAAACAAAGATTATATATATTACTCTAATAGATTTTTTGCGCGATATATACCTTATATTTTGGCATCTAACGCATACTTTTAATGTACACCCCCTCCCCCTCCTGACATATACACTTGCGCTTTATACGCCTGATATAACACTTAATGTTATGAGTACTTAGTGGGATAGCCTTTATTTTTTATTACCACTTCACATCGATGTTTCGTTGAGCTAAAAATAGTTTTAAGCTTTTCCTTCGTTATTACATGCCAGAAACAATTATATTCTCAATTAGTTCATTTCATGGGTATCTCCTTCTGCGGTGCTGCAAGTGTTTGATAGGATTGAGATCCGATCTATTTCCTGGCCAGGACAAGAATGATATTTAGTCAAGAAGCAATGACATCAAATAAGAGTAAATTGGACACCTAGAAAGTGATGTGTGACGAGAAAGTGGTATTTCCTATATTAAAATTGCAAGACATGTGGGTGGTTCAGTGACTACATGGGGAGACAAAGTTTTGTTTAAGATGCCAGGAGACAAATTTAATAAAAAACAAAAAGGAGGAAAAAGCCGAAAAAGGTGCACCACATCTGTTGATGGCAGAAGAACAAAAATACTATGCCTACAATATTGAAGAATGTCATCAACGCGGTCATCAAAGTTATCTAAATGCTGCTTGTTTCTGTCAATTAAAAAACAATTAGAAGATTAGCGGTTGTTAGACTAAAAGGTAGAATTCCACGAAAAAACCTTATCTCAATTTACAGAGGCGATAAAAAGGAACCCATTCATTAGACAAATGATTAGTGGTCACAAGTTATATGGAGGGACGAAACTAAGATATCGTTATGGGGTAGTGATGGCCAAAAACATGCAAGATGTAGAATTAGGAGAAATGCTACCTGCAGACTGCATCCAGGCAAATGTGAAGTACCCACATAGTTTTATAATTTGGTCATGCATATCAGCATATGGTATCTGTCACCTTCATATCACGATGGGACACGGAATGTCAGAAAATACATTGGCACCATTCTAGAATCCAAACTTCTACCTTCCATCAGGGATCTATTTACCATCAATGCTTCATTTTTTTTTCAGTAAGACTCTGCTCCTTGCCCACACAGTAAAGTAATCGAAAGACTGGTATCGTTCTTAAGATCATTGAGTTGTTTTGGCCAGGAAACAGTCCACGGCTTCAAATGAGAGCAGAAAGAGAAGACATGCTACTCCTAATTCGGTAATTTATTCAAGTTGGAAGTGCCTTTTTACCCCGAAATTGTGTCTGCCATTTCTCAAAAATCTAGAGTAACATTCTTATGCATATCTGCATTGAATACCATCCTGTTTGGAGAAATATTTACTACACCCTCATTTTATTCTTATCGCTTGTCAATTCACTACAGTATTATCTGAAATTTTGGGGGAAATCCTTCCAATGAATGATTTCAAAAGATAACATCGCGCGCGTACATTTCAAGTTTCTACGTTATATAGGGAATACACCTAAAATTTTTTAAAAATTTAGTTCAAAATTATAGGTGCGCGTTATATGCCAGAATATAACGATATATATATATATATATGCAAATATCTATACTTTTACTCTAATGGAGTTACACACCATCTATCCATATCCAGGAACTATATAATCGTTTGATCTAAATTTTCAAAAGTTGCGTATATATACTTCGACTTAAATATACAGGGTGTCCAGCCTTTATGTGACCCAATAGCTAATTCCTGAACCGTTCGGTTTAGATATGTACTTCCAATTTGAAAAATGTTTTTAAAAAAATAAAATGTTTTTACGGGCTTTTCGAACCAAAAAACCTATTTAGAAACAAATTACAAAAATTAAATTTTTATACGGTCCCCAGGTTTTAACACTTATATTTAGGAAAAGATGCAGTACACAAAAACATTGTAAACACAAAAAGTTTCATTTTATTACGATAAAAACTGGCCGAGTTATGTAACTTCGAAAATCGTATATTTCCTCAATTTTCACGGCCATTTTCAAGAAGCTAGTAAGGGGCCGTCTCCAAAGTGAAATTAATTGGAACTCTGCCAGGAAACTTTCGCTCTTCCGCGTCACTCTTATGTAAATCGTTTTTAAATTTGAAAGTACATAAATTACGTTAATAATACAATAATTGATTGCTTAAGAAATAAAATTTATTCTGTACGTGTAAAATATAGACAAAATAAAATATTTTGGACGAAGAAAACATTTCAAAAGCAGTTCCAAAAAAATAGGCTTATTTGCTACGGCTTCAGACTGATTTGCTGCTGTACTGATCATGGCGATTTTTAAAAATTTGTTGTGTAGTCGCTAGCAATTGCAATATTACGAATTCTAGTACGGGAGAACGAGATGTATACAAATGAAGATTACTGTAATGGTACTGTTGTAAAGGCAGTGTAATTGAAATAAGCGAAAGGCAGTAAGACTTTATGCAATTAAATTTCCCAGTCGAAGACATCCATCTTTATTGTACAATTGCCCGTGCTTTCAACGCTTGTATAAAACCGAGAGTTTTCATAGACGTATTCCTGTGTCTCGTGCCACACCTTCAAGTTTGCGGATAGCCGCTGAGGATGTTCTATGATATGCCCTGGCTCATCCTGAAAGTAGTGTCCGGGATATTAGCAAGGCTTATTCCTACTCAAAATCGACGGTGGGGAACATTATATACGTACGGTGCATATCCTTATCGTCCAGAATTGGACACCGCTTGCATGCCCGACGATTGATGAGAACAGATGAATCATGGCAAATAGTTGCCACAGTGAAAATGGAGAATCATCCCATCCATCTTCTTACTGACACTGTACCTAAACGTTTTGCTTAGTCTTCCGCAGTGGTTTTATAACTTCAGAGTTCTGACGTTATTTTCAAAATAAACATCGCTTATTGTTTGTTTCTGTCTACTTTCTTCACTTTCTGGTCATTCCTTCTTGGTGTTGCATCTTCAAAATCACGCGTATCAGTATATTTTACTTCGTAAGGCATGTATAACTTAATGGCTAATGTCGTGGGCTCAATAGGCTGAGAATAACCAAAATAACTTGTGGGAAGAATTTTTGGATTTTTAGATCTGCTGATCAGAATAATGAGATTGGCAGTATATTAGAGAAAATAGATCTTGAAATTTTTACAATGTATTATGATGCGAGAATCGGGAGAGGCATTAGAGAGCAAATATCTTATCATAATACTATTTTAAAATTACGGAGGTCGTTGCCAGTAGACCACTGGAGCGATAAAAAAAAAACTTAATGCAAATGAATGGTAGCGTAAGAAAGATTTTACTATTCAATGGGTAGAAAATTAATATCAAACATGAACTCTAAAATAAGAGTATTGCGATTTAAACATTTTATACTTAAAGTTATGAAGACTTTTATTCGTCTGATTTCTGTATTTGTTGCTTTAAAAAATGAATATTAATGCAAAAAATTAATAATGATGTGTACAGATGTGTATATTTCATAACTCCTTCCATATATAAATCACTGATTTTGTTAGTATATTTTTTAAAATTTATTCACTAACAAAATCCATGATTTACAAAAATGTGAGAATATATTTAACTCAAAAGTTACACAAACACATAAAAAAATATCTAGTAATACTTTTCCCTCTACAGGAAAGGGGAAATTAAATGAGGATGTAGTTATTGGGTTATTTTAATTTATATTACGTTTTCATTATGGCTGTCTTCATTTATTGTTGTAACGTAAATAATCCACATTATATTGACTGCTGAAAGAATTAAAACAAAAACTGCGCATCAACAATGGTTACAATGACTGAAACTTCCTACACGTAACATATTCTATCATAATAAGGCACAACAAAAATCCTTTTTTGATATGCATGTTCAAAACATATGCCTTAATATTTTTCATAAATTTTTTTTTCTTCCTTTTTGGAAAATTTTTTTTAAGAAAGCTAAATATAAAACTAATTAAATTAATCACAATTCCCTTTATATAAAATTAAAAATGTACTTACGTATTAAAATTACCAATTCTAAAATACAAGTTGATGATGGCAGAGCTCTTATCTCAATAGGTGCTAAAAAGTATTTAGACTAAACTGTTTTTTTTTGTGTGATGAATTGAAGGGTTGATTTCTCGAGAATAAACAGAGTGAGATAAATAGCTATGGGTCTCTTATGAGATATAGAAAAAAAACAAAGGCTGTTACAGTTATAGTTACAGGTTTTGTGGGATATGGAGCAACAAAGAAACAAAGGCTATTATCCCAAAAATACCTAATTGTCTGTTGCAACGAACGTTATAACCACAACCAATATGTCTCGAAATTCTGAACCAATTTCAGACTACTATTTCAGTACCTCAATCGGCACCCTACTTTTCATATTACACCACGCCATTATTAGGACTTTGAATCCTGATGAGCTTGTGGACGGCGTTGTTGAAGTCGAGTTATGGGTTCGAATCTTGATCCTACTACAGACCTGTCATTTAATGGGTATGATGCACGTTAAAACTGCCGGGACTCAATCTTCTTGCTTCAAAGTGTAGTAAAAATTTAGAGAGAGGGAAGCCAGAGTGCTCAGATGCCGTCCTCGACACTTGTCCATAATTTAAAATTACAATCTGTTATCAGTAGCCTTCGTGTTGCTTGTAAGGGAAACGTTATAATAATCAATCATTTAAAAAACGTGGATTTTATAAATTATGCGATTATAAAAAATTTTGTATCACTATTCTTTTCTTTTCTTTCTCTCTCTCTTTGGTTGTTGTTAATATACATCTTTTTGGAGATCCAGGGTTCAACTGATGAGGGCCCTTATTCTAAACCAGAGGTTCCCAAACTTTTTTGTCTCATAGACCCCTTGCCATGTTTTTCCGTTTGGGGTAGACCCCTGCTTAATTAATATAGAATTTTCGCAAGTTTATCAACTTAAATGTCTTTTTGACAGCTGGTATACTACTTATGTTTTAAAAGAATGAAACTTCTAACTGTAATGAAATATAGTGCTTATAAAATTTAAGAAGCACACATGTTAATTATTAAATTAAGAGTTAATTAATAAATTAAAACTGTAAAATCAACTACCTAAAAAACAAACAAATTATTTTAATGTGAAGGATGAATCTGTAGCACTACAATATCAAATTTTCATCATTTGGTATTAATCTTGTCTAGAATAAACTTAAATCTCCTCTGTTAGTAGTGTTCATTTTTTTTCTTTAATTATTTATGTTGTTTTGGAGATTGGCAACTGCGCTGAAATTCCTTCACACTAGAAAAAGCAATAAAACACTTCCTCATGATATTCCATAAATCGGAACAGATAACAGGTTTGACTTTTTAAAGCCAAAATTGCTGGTATCTGTTTTTAAACTTTAAGATCTTCGTTAGTGCTTATTACGACCAGTTTCTATTGTAAAATGACATTTTTTTCAGTATGACCATATGAATTCATTTTCTACTGTGGTGTTGCCCTAGTCAAATCATTCTCAAGCCTGGTTTCAAAATCTGAATAAAAGGCATTTAAATGTTGAACGTAGATTAAAAAGTTTGAACAAATTTCGAAAATTCGGTATCTCCATTATTATACAAGTTTAACTCAAGAAAGAAAAGCTAAAATGGTTCTTGTTTTAATAAAATTTATGTCGTCACCTTGTAAATGCAAATTAACCTAATTTAATTTAGTAAATAAATCTGCTAAATAAGTACAATTTGGTTTCCACTTGATTATAAAATTTTTTTTTTAAATTAAAGTCACGTTCTAGTCTAATGAGAGCCACTATCATAGACCCCCAAATTTATTTTTAAATATAGTGTTTTAAAATTTTTAAATACAACCCCTTGGAGGTCGTCATAGACCCCTTTGGGAATCACTGTTCTAAACTGTAGTCTAAGGATGTACCTGCTATAATACCTTTTCATCACCCTACAAGTGAAAACTTATGGATACATTTCCATCTAACACGCATAATTTAATGAATTCGTTAAAAGGCAATAAATGGTATATGTTTGACCAAATATTTTCAGATATTGGTGGCCTTTTTTACTAACGCCAGGCCTCAAACTTATGAACCACGATCAATGACGAAAACGACACTTGAGCTGGCACCCTTCTCTCAAGTATTTTAAACCTCAATACATTTAATGTGTATCAACACCTCTAAATTGTTGGTCTTTAGTGGCACCAGGACTCGAACCTATGAATCGAAAGAAACAATGCAGGTCACGAATTTGCGACCACGACCATTAGCTAATGGTGACCACAGATCTATTATAAGAGATGACTTATTCCCCTTTTTGACCAATTTCAGTGCGATTTCTGTGGGTTGAAAATATGCGTACTTTTACCCAAACAATTTAAGTATTTTTTTCTGTAAAAAAATGGGTTTTTTCAACAACAAAAAAAGAAAGAAAGAAAAAAACAAGCCTTGGATCTATAGTGAGTAATATTTAAGTACAATCTAAACATCTTAAGATTAAAGTCCTATCCATTTTGTCGTACAATCTGAAGAAAATTAAATCATTTCAAATTTCAATAAGTGATGGGAAAAATCCATCTTAAATAATGTAAATTATTCATAAGAATTGTAAATTATTATTTTTTATAAGTTTACCTATTTTAATTGTATTGGTTCCAAAAACATTTTTGCAGCTTTGATATTAGTATCAGATATAAAAAAGGTCTTGAATCATGACATCAAGTGCTTTTTTCTTCCTAAACTTCAATAAATTTTTATTAAAATTCCTTTTCCTACCAAAGAAAAAAATTGCTAAATCTTTTTACCTATTTTCTTTAAGCCGAAAACAAAGTAGCAAAATCGTCTTGGTTCTCTTTTAGGATTTTATTCTAGGTATTCCAGCGTGTGCCTGACTTTTGAAAGCTAACCACGGGCTAATTTATCAGAATGACTTGCGCAGAAATTAGAAACCAGATGCTTTTATCACGGTTGTGTCATAGGCCATTAAGAATCGTGACCTTTTTTCACCTGCTTAAATTAGCTATTTCTTGAGCATAGTAATCTAAAAGAGAGAGAGATCTTTTGTGGTTATGTGTTGTAATATTGACTCGTTTGGATTAAAATTTATCATTTTATCTCGAAAATTTTTTATCGTCTTAAGTAAATTTAATGTTTTCGAATACTTGCTGAAAAAATGTAATGCAATTTATTTCAATCAATCCTCTCTCCAAAAAAAGAAAGGGGGAGGGGCTTACTGGTCAAAGTACTAACCTTGTCATAGATCGAATGAATAATCTTGATTCGCTTTCGAGCCGAAAAAATTTCGCTTGGATAATATTGAGGATACTTTCAGTCAGTTCATAATTATTCAATCAACCCACCGATCAAGATATGAGGTACAGATCCAGATTGAAAATTGCAACGTATTCCTAAATACAATGAAAAAAGCATGAAACTTCGTTCGTAAAGCATCGTTTATGAATCCTAAATCCATTTAAAAAATTGAATTTTTCTAATTATAGAAGATAAGTTAAATTTTACAAAATTTAAAAATCAAAAAGAAGGGAAAACTATAATGAAGGAATTAAATATTTGAGCTAATTGTAAGTAAAAAAAAAATCTTAATTACCTTCAGTTTGTTTAATCATCAAAAGTTTTTATGGTTATAAGTACCCAAATATTTTAGTTCGATGTGTGTTATGATTTTAATTGCTTTTTTGATGTATTTTAAGTCATATTGTTAACATAAAATAATATAATGAATTTCAAAATGTTTTTAAAGTTAGTAAGAATAAATTTACAATGCAGCTTTAAAGGGAAATATAATTATTCCAGGCATATTTTTTGTAGAAATTTGGATGCGAACACAGAAATCTGTAAAGAGAAAATAGTTCTTAAAGTATTTAAATTCGTTTTAAGTACGTTCTCTTGAAATTCCATTTTTAGTCTCGGTATTTATTTAAAAACCAATATTTTTAATCTTTTATTTAATCACTTGCTAGTTTTTAATAAAATGTGCAGAAATTCATGGGCCCAATTCATGACGGTCACATGATAAAGACAAACACGTGTTCTCCATTGAATCCAAAACAGAGATTAAATTAATTGTACTTGTTGTTCTATTTGTAACACTTAGATAAAATTTTAAATTTCATAATTGGGTAACAAAAAATTTTTTAAAAAAATTTCTTCAAAACAATTTTTTTAAATTTAAAAATAAATCTCATTTTATGCATATATTTTTAAATCAAATGCGTTTTTAATGTACTTTTTAAGAGAAAGTTTCTGCAAAGAGCAAAAGTTGGCAACAACGAAGCGCGTGAACTGATTAGCTGGAAACACAAGACAGCTTTCATCGTGTGACTATGAAGTCACATGAGTTTTTAATCTGAATGGTTAGAATCACGTGGTTATCATTATTATGTGACTATGACATCACATGAGTTTAGCCTATGGTCATTAATTTATATTTACTTATACTATATGTATTCATTCTTGTGCTCTTGAAAAGCCAGCTTTTTAAACATTTATAACTATATATAAAATTTTAGTCCCTAAAGGACATGCAAAAACGTCTTAAGACTTTTTGAGGCCATGGTCCGTTATGCAAAAGTAGGCCCTACCTGCGATCTTTAAAAGTAGACAATGTATAACAAGCATTGTCAAATACTCGTACAAACAATAATTTGACGCAAATGTGCACTACTCACAATCTCACAAACCTAGGTACAAACCGGCTCGACCGAAGATCATATTTCCTCTAAACGAGCTAAATTATTGCTTATGGTAGCCTTGGTTTGGACATGGACAATGGTCATCACATAATAATACAGTCTTGCCACTTTTGCGAGTTGACATGTAGTTTGAAAATCTTTTTTTTTCCAGAGAATATATAGGAAATAATTATTTGACCACACACATTAAAAAAATCCGGATCATGATCTTATTAAGGCTGAGTCGAGAACAAACCAAGGTCCCCACTGAGGGGGAGGCTTTGGGCCCGGGCAAAGTTGACCCTTGCCGTAAGATGTCCCTGCTAACATGTCATTTTAATGTGTAGAGAGAAAAATATAACTAGCTTGGTTAAGCTACGTTAATTAAGGCAACATAAGCTTTAGGTGCATTCAAACATGCATGTTTATGATTAATACTCTATTGATTTTCAAAGAATAACGTGAAAATCATTGCAGTTCTATACTTTATCAATGACCTTAAGAAAATTCTCTTCTTATCACTCATCTGTCTCTCTATCCTCCCCTCCCATTCTGTAAAATTAACTTTTACAAAAATTAAAAAACAGTAAAAAAAATTAACCAAATACTTAAAATATTAATATATTTTTTTTAAAAAAATACGTGGCCGTGTGTATTTAAAAAATCCTGGTTCTTCCTGATTCGTAAATCTTTGCTTTAATTTGAGGAGGATTATATTTGCTTCTTTTTTTTCAACAAAAAATTCTATATAAGTACTATATATATACAGTGGACCACAAAAGTGTTCGTACACTTGCAATTTCCGATAAAATTTAAAGTTTTTGACTAATAATAATTAATATATTGGAATTGGAATTTTTTTGTGATATCAGCAACTTGTTTTTAATGGAATGACGTAATCATTTTTTTAAAAATAGTATAACTATTATTTTTAAAAATTAATAATCAAAAAGCCAATGAAAAATTAAGCCACAAAAGTCTTCGTACACTTAACAAAAATCTCAACATAGCTTTATAAATATTGTATTTTTTTTTCTTAATTCAGTACTTAGTAGGATACCTTTTAGGGTCCAGTACAACTTTCAAACGTTTTGGTATAGATTTAACCAGTTTTTTGTAATTTCTGCATCCATTTTCCTCCATGCTTCTGTGATTATTGTTTTTACTTTCCATTATGTGTTTATGTGTCCTGTTTTCTTTTTTTTTTAAATCAAATTCTCTCCAAATATGTTCTGCTGGGCTAAGTAAACTGATCGAGGAGATGTTTTCAGAATTTTGGGACAGTTATAGAAACACCAGCGGCGTAGATTGAGAGCAGTGTGCTTGGCGTCATTCTGATGTTAAAAAATAAAGTCTTCAATATCCAAATTTCAGGCGGATGATTTAAAATTTCTCTTTAAAATATTTAAATAGAGCTCATGATTCACAATACTATGAAAAAATACCAAATTATCTAATTTTGAGGCCGATTTACACCCCCTCGCAAGAACACCCCCACCTCCATGCTTCAGCATGGAGGTGGGGGGGGGGAGGGGTTCTTGTTCCATATAAATTCATGGGATTAAATTCCTCTTTTTTTTCATTTACAAACTATTATATTCCCATCAGAACCAAAACTGTTTAATTTTCTGTCATCCCAATCAATTTGCTGTCAATTTTGAATTTTCTGAAACTTAATCCCAAGAATCTAGTTGGATCAATTAACTATGGAGGTGGAAGTGTAAATCGGCCTCAAAATGAGGTAATTTGGTATTTTATGATGGTATTATGAATCATGAGCTATATTTAAATATTTTAAAGAGAAATTTTAAATCATCCGCCCGAAATTTAGATATTGAAGACAACTTTATTTTTAACAGGAAAATGACACCAAGCGCACTGCTCTCAATGTACACCGCTGGTGTCTCTATAACTGTCCCAAAATTCTGAAAACACCTCCTCAATCAGTTTATTTAGCCCAGTAGAACATATTAAGTGAGAATTTGATTTTAAAAAAAACTAAAACGTGACATATAAACACGTAATGGGAAGTAAAAACAATAATCACAGAAGCATGGAGGAAAATCGATGCAGAAATTACAAAAAAACTAATTAAATCTATACCAAGATGTTTAAAAGTTGTAGTGGACACTAAAAGGCATCCTACTGAGTACTAAATTAAGAAGGAAATACAATATTTAAAGCAATATGTGTTGAGATTTTCGTTAAGTGTACGAAGACTTTTGTGGCGTAATTTTTCAGTAGCTTTTTGATTATTAATTTTTAAAAATAATACTTATACTATTTTTAAAAAGTGTATTGTGTCATTTCATTAAGAATAAGATGCTGATAACCTAAAAAAAATTACAATTCCCATAAATTAATTTTTATTAGTCGAAAACATTAAATTTTATCGGAAATTGCAAGTATACGAACACTTTTGTGGTCCACTGTATACATATATCAAACATTTACTTGCCATCTACTTTAATTTTTTAAATTTGGTTTTATGGGATACGGAGTAACAAAAACTAATATCCCAACCGAATGCTTCATTTTTGTTTGACCCAAGATCTGCAAGCCAATACACCAAAAGGAAAGGAAGAGCAAAGTGGAAAGAAGGTAAAGCAAAGGAAGGTAAGTAAAGTGAAGGAATTTTCCTTCTTCCTTTTCTTTGTTGATGGCCACCCGTGGCCATCAACAAAGAAATATAAGAGACTTTGTGAAGAAAGTTTTCAGTGCTTACTTCAAATTAAATCTTGGGGATCAAAACAAAATATACTTTCCTGTTTAAATGATATCCTGAATGTGTTGGCGGACGGAGATACATTTCCTCGTCTTGTCGAATCTAGCCCAGATTTTTCTGTTGACGATGGTCCTCAATTTTCTTAACATCTTTTTATAAGCTGCACTTGTATGTAACGGAATCTTTGAACTCCATTTTTACCCACTGATTAATTCGAAATTTTTCTTACTTGTCCAGGACCGCTGGCAGTACAATAATTTAATACTTTTGTTCCATTGTCCTAATAAGGATCATCAAGATTAACGATTTCCTATTTTCAGATTCCATTCCCGCATCTGGCGACTAATTTCAGATCCCATTTCCAGATTTGGTGACTGAAAGATTAAGTTACAACTTAGTTCGATTAACTTTTAAAAGGGTGTTTTTCAGTTTTTTAAACTATGATTTATTTCAGAGTGAAATCAGTGACCTAGTGATTTGAACCTTCTCAAAGATGCAGGGATAATCGGAACAGTTTTCTGCCTGAAAATGTGTTCTAAGTTAGGATCGTGCTCTTTGACATTAGGCGAAGTCAGTGGAATACACAAGGGTGCCTTTGGGGGTTCAAACCCCTCCCCTTGATCAACAGATTTTTAATTTTTACCATAAAGATAGCGTCTCTGAGTTTTGGTCTACGTTTATGTTTTGATGTTGCCACCTTCCATGAGAAATTAGGCGATGGAAACCTTAATTATTTTATAAAAATGATGAAAATTTTTAACTGCAAAAAAGAAATAGAGGTAATTTTATTTATAACGCGAGGAACAAGAAAAATGTGATCACATACAATGTGGAACATAATTCATAAAGAAGATATTCAAAGATCTTCTAATAAAAAAAGAAGAATGAACTAAAGTTCTATTAAAAGAAGAATTTAATAAAATTTTAAGAAAGAAAAAAAATAAATTCTGGAAAAAGATAAATGTAATAAGAATTTAAAAATCAATTTATTTCCATCGGAAAAATTCAAACAAGATCAGAAGTTTCAGATGATCAATATTTTTGAAATTATGTTGTAATAAAACAAGTACATAGTTTTTTGTATGCATATTATTGAATTTCAATTTCAGCATTGATGATATTTGGTAATATAAATTTGTTTTGCTTTTGAGTATGACGTTGATAAAAAAATCAAATCGATAATAATCATTCTGAAATTTGCAGCATAACAAAGCACCTTGAATATAATTTAAGGCTAATCTTGAATAATTATTCGGTTTAAGATATTCTTTTGAAAAGACAAAATAAGTTGAAAAGAATGTGAAGGAAGCAAAAAGGAGAAGATAAGCAAAAGGAAGGTAAGCAAAGTGAAGGAAGGTAAGCAAAAAGGAAGAAAACTTGAAATATAATGGAATTCTATTTTAATATTATTTTCTTTCCTCCTTAATCGATATCCTTCCAGATATTACTTGAGTGCTTTTTGAATGTGTGATATATCATTCTTAGTTCATCGGCCAATGGAAATAACCCGAAACAACAGAGGCATTTTACCAGTTTCCAGATATTGTTGCTATAATTTGTTTTACTATTTTACATTTTTCTCTCTTGACATTATAAAAATAATTTTATTGAATAAAAAATATTTAACTATATATATATAAGAAAATTTACTGTATGGAAAATGTTTCAGCATAAAATTTTCTGTATGAAAATGGTAGTGAAAGTCAGAGGCGGATTAAGGAAGTATGAGGACCCTGGCGGTAAAAGGGAGTCGAAAAACTAAAACAGTGAAAAGAGTTGCTTACTTTAAATTCTCAAAATAAAACGTAGTGATATTATAAAACTCATTGGCTAAAGAAAAATCTTAGCTGAATATAAAAAAAGTATTAAGAGTTTAAGACTTACTTAAAAGTTTACAGTTTTGCTATACAGTTTGATTTCTCTTTGGTAAATTCATCAATTATTTTTACCATATTTATTTTGTCCAAAACATTTTATTCTGTATATAATATGGCCATGTTGTTCAATTTGTCTTTTCTTCCATGGTACTTCTTAAATTATTTTAACACGTTTTAAAACTAAAAAAGAACCTTCACATGATGCATTCGATATCGGTAATGTTAAAAACATTTTCAAAAGTTTTTCTACATTAGGATTTCTCTTGCATGTCGATAAATTTCTAGCGGGGGTTTCATTGTATCTTTGTTTTCGTTTCATTTTTTGTTCCAAGATGGCGTGGTTGGTTTCTCGCTGGCCTTTGCACTCATCAATCTTGGGGCCCCTACCAGCGCTGGGGGCCCCTGGCGGCCGCCAGGTCCGACACCCGCTTAATCCGCCACTGGTGAGAACAAAAAATTGTAAGAAGTCAATAACAAAGAAAAAATATCGTTAGTGTTTTAAAATGATGAAATTATCTTCGCAAAGGTAAGTTGCAACATAAGAATGCAGTCGCGGACTCGGATTTAACGAACATTTTGTTCGTTAATTCGTAGTTATTCCCTATATCGAGGCTCATTCAAAATACAAATTTTTGGCACTTCCCTTTTGAAAATCCTGTAATAAGCAACTGCACAAAAGAATCCGTCGTTAGAAATTATATGCCTTTATATCAACAGCTTAAAATACTATTAGTGAATTATTACACACCAGTTATAATTGGAAGTTTTAAAATACTGACTAATAGATTTTTGACAATCTTTTTGATTTCTGACGCGAAAGAGTTATTTTTCGACTTCATGCAGAGAAAAAAATACCACGTCATTTATATCCTGCTACATAAGGTATGTTTTCCCAGATACTAAATAGTGTAAGGCTTTAGAAAATGTAGCAGTTTTGTGATTAGAGTTTTATTATCAATCTCTGTATCAGAATCGCTATCCATTGGCTCCGACAAATCAACAATTTCATCAACATCAGTTGCACAGATAGGTAGTTCTTCATCAATAGTAACAAAATCGTAAGAATCTTAAAATATCTCCTTGCGTTGGGGAGTGGGATGAGATAAGAAAGGAATTTTTCCTGTCCTATTCAAAACTGATATGATAAGTTACACTCATTACTCATCTGCACCTGTAAAGTCAAAGAATGGTCTGAACCCTTTCCAGTAAAAATTTGCTGCTTACAAGAAAAGTCATTCTTCTGTTCCAGATAAAATGACGTCATTTTTATGAAATTGTGACTTTTTTTCTATTCCAAACTAATAACAATATAAAGTGGCCTCCTCCTTTCTCTGCCTTTGTTCAGAGCAAGTTTTCTTTTACATCGTTTTGTGCATATATTAATAGCATTTTTTCTCGTATTGTTTAGATTGTAAATTATAATTTTTTTATTTTTATTTTATTATTTTTTGTGTGTTTGCTAACATTTACTGTACGTGTATGTATATATGTGTATATTTGCAAGTGCGTATATATATATATGTCTGTGTGTATATTTTTAAGTATTTGTGTGTATGTATGCTTTTTATGCATTTGTATTTTGAAAATCTTATTCTGATCACAATGTACTTCTAAACCTTCACCATTGTATAATTTTAATTACTGAACGTCTCCGTTTTTGCATGTGAGCAATTTTGTATTTTGTTCTGTGTTTATTGTATTTGCATCCATTCTTGTTTCTTTTTACCTTTTGATTCCCACTTGTGCTTGTATCCCTGTACTTAAAACTTCCTACCACTATTGATTGAGTATTGACTTACGTTTGTAAGCCTTGTGTTATACTCGTTGGCACACAAGGAGTCTAACTAGAGTCTCAAAAAAAAACTAATAACAAAAAATTTTTGGCTATAGAATTAATTCAGAGTTTATTATTCTTTAAATAGGGGGAGAGGAGGTGCCTTCATTTTATTCGGGGAGAAAGAAAAATTTGTGTTAATCGTGAAATTGGCTAAATAAGGGTTCTATAAATCGGGGAACAACAGAATTTAATTCCTACGTTCTTAGGATTATTTGAGTATTTTTGAATTTATGCAATTTTCAGGAAGGATTCGCTTATTTTGTGTTATAGTTCATTTATTATTTGCTTTAATTTTTGTCTGAAAATGAATAATTTTTATAAACAGTTATAAAGAATTCAATTTTATGATACCGATTTTGGTTGAAATATTCATCATATAAAATGATTTTAAATATCAGAATTATAGGCTTAATTATTATTTTCAAAAATTTATTTCGAGTCTATAAAAAAGGCGGGAGAGGCGAGGCTTAAATTTTTTTTTAAACAATGACATTCTGAATATAAAAGGGCATTTGTTCGAGTTCGACGTTTGGGAAATTTTATTTTTGCAACAGTGATTAGCTTGAATCGCAAAATAAACAGCTTGAAAATAATTTCTGTTAATGCGAATTTTAGCCCTCGTGTTGCTCTGAACCATCAAATCAAATCCGCTTTCAAATTATAAGAAACTTAACTTATTTTAAATTAATAATTAATGCACAAATATTAGTAAAACTATAGGGCCCGAAAATTTTTCAAAGATGAAAATTACTCTAATATTGAAATTATAATTTAGATGAATATTGATATTATTTACTGAAAACATCAAAATATTAAATATATAACTATTCCATATCATTATACTGATAATCCTTCAAAGCTATGTCAAAATTAAAAATTACGCCTTTTTTAAAATCAGTTGATCTAGTAATTTCCTCATATTAATGAAAGTTAAAATTAAATGCAGAATATATTTGTAATGATGTATCGAAAATATTGTCTTTCAAAAATAATTGAAGGATTTTTTATAGTTTATTATATCTGACTTGCATAATAAACATCCATTTGGAAACAAATTAATCAAAATTTCTATTTAGATAAATCATTCCAAATACACATAATAACAAAAAAACCTCAAACGCATTGTCCAGAAAAATTTAAGAAACAAAAACGTTTTAATAACAGAGAGAAGAGCATGGCATTTTTATATTAAAACTTTTATTTATTTGAAAAACTGTAGAAAGACATTTGTAGTTGATATGAAAAATATAATACTATTATCAAAACCTCATTCAAATTTGTTTCTATTATAATTTATTGAAATATTCTTTTATAACTAAATTTATGTAGAAAAATTCAAGAAATAGAAAAAATTCAGGATATAAACATGCTTAATAGGAATTAATATACTTCTGAGGTGTAGATTTTGTTGCTCGATATTTGTAGAATAGAAAAGGGATTTATTTACGACAGAAACAGGTGAAATTCGTAGCTTGACAATAATTGATCCTTCATCTAATTTCTTTGGTGGAATAGGCAACCCGTGTCTCCTGTCATCAAGCATTAAATATCTTTTGGAAATGAGAACATTTTCGCGAGAGTAGCACTGAGTCTTAAATCAATAAAATTTTGAAGCAGTACATTCTCACGGTATTTTCTAGTGACAATGAATAAAATATTGAGTGTACTTAATTGCTAAATATTTTTTTTTTCAAAGCAAACGAATGACCTGATATATTATTAAACTGAAAGGACATCGTAAAAAAAGTAGAAGAGGGGACCTGGGACAAAAATTTGACGTATATTATTTTTAAGTCATAAAATAGAAGAAACCCTTAGAAAAAATAAAGAAAAAAATGAAGAAAAGAAAGAAAATAATAGAGGTGTGAATGGAAGATGCATGTAAGAAAATAAACCTTATGATAAGTTGGAATTAATCAAGTTAAACCAATAGCGACAAACGCTGATTTGAATAGTTTTCTTTAACTTTGTCTAAATTTATGACTTTATGACATTTTGCTTTTCTTTCAGATTTATGACATAAAATATTTCTTTAGGAAGAAGAATTTAAACAAGACCATTTTCAGAAATTACTGTTATTATTTTACCAATATTTTTTATTTTTATTTCAGAAGCTCTGGAACACATCTTAAGCCTACCGCATAGCTGTCAGAAAGCATGTTTTCAACTATTTCCGGAGAGATAGTAGCGATAAATCCGCATTAATGCCTGGATGGGAAAAAAAGAAAAGCCAGTCTTCGTGCATATATTTGATCATAAACGCTTAATAGAATTTAATTTCTATCATTATCCCCTTCCTCTGTGTTTAGCTTCGGTTCGCCTAGTAATTATCAGGATTAATTGGGATATCAGGCTCTGAGTAGCAGAATAGAAATGATTCATCTTATTATAGGGAATCTTGGGAAGGGTAGTAATTGGTATTAGTATTATTACTTAGCTCCATGTATCAAATATATATAACTTTTACATAGCATTTCCACAACAGATAAGTATGTACATGAGCGTTAAAATGAAACTGTTTAAGTGTTATTATATAGCAATTAATGGCTAAAAAATGGCACTTGTTTTTTCAGAAAATGTGGATGCAAAGGTGTTCAATTAGAAAACGCTATAGAAAAAGCCGTTAGCTACATAAATTTAAAAAAAAAACTGTACTAAAAGAAAAATATTGGTGCTTGATAGCTGTAGTTCAATAAATCAGCTCGTTTAACCGTTAAGTGTAATAACAGGTATTCAAGTCAATAAAAACTCGCTAATTGCTTCCCTTGTAATATCTTATACAGTAAAAAACGTTTAACGCGAAAATGCTTAAAATGAAACATCGGTTAATACGAAATATGTAGTTCAATGGTCCCGGCAAACTATTATGCATTGTTTTTCTTTTAACACGATTACGAAAATAGCTCTTAACACGAAAGATTTTCCTTCTGGAAATGAACAAAATACGGAAAACACGAGACACTTAATAAAACTTTTGAGAATGCTTCTGTGTTATTGTATTGTCCTTCTGTATCATCGAAAGAATTCGTTATAATAGATGATGATAATATGTACAGCCTCAATTATGGCAGACAAAGACATTTTAGAGCTTGTTCAAAGCCCAAAACATTTCATTGATTCAGATTCCGACAACGAAAATGAAATTAATATTCCAGCTCCTGTTCCCACGGCATCCGAAATAAGGAACATTATGAAAAGATGCCCAACTACACTTAGACGCATATTCTATTGGTGAAATGAATAACAAAATGGACGACATCGAAAAACTTGTTGACAATTTGATGCTAAAAAAGATAATGCAAAGAAAAATATCAAATTATTTTCCAAAAACTCAATGTTTTGCTTTTCAAAAAAATTGAACATTTTGTATTTAATTTCATTAAGTTCTTGTGAATATTTTTATCTTTGTAAATAAAAAATGCACTCTAATAAACTTTTTTCTGTGAATATATGCTTTTTTTCGCAATATAATTTGACACGAATTTATTTGAACGCGAAAAAAATATTTCAGTCTCCCTTAGTTTCGTGTTAAGCGATTTTCACTGTATTTGTAATTAGAAGAGAGGAATGTAAATTGAGAGATAGAAAGTTACTGATTTATTCAAATACAATCAATAGAATCTTAAACGCGGTTAAAGTTTATGTGCGATTTGATAAATAAATTTTCTTTAAAAAGTCTTATCAGACAGTCTTATAAAAGAAGAGGCATTTAACAAACATTTAAAGGATATAAAAATCTCCACTCTGTACTTTTTAAAAATCATTAGAAACGTTTGTATATCACACGGCATATATTAATGTCATAATAAACGTTAAAATATTGCCTAACGTAGAAAATGTACCATGAAGTTACGGCCGTATGAATATGCAAATTGTGGGGAAATACGCTGCTAAACAAATTATCCAGATGATCTGAAATGCAAGGTGGTCACGTGGCTATAGCGCCGGATAAGAGGAAAGGAAACGCGGATGAATCAATAGTCGCTTTTCTCAAGCGTCGTAGGTGATTCGAAAAGTTTTACGTTCCAGAAAATACATGTGGAGTATGAAATGCCTAGATGACAACAACGTAGACACTTTTGGCAATGGGATGATTTTTTACAAGGGTCAAGTTAGTATATCATATAGTCAAGTAGGCTTATAGTTGACCTAGACGTTGTATCGCTTCTGAAATATATGTAGATGTACTCATCGTGCATAGAATTTGAACCTGGTGGATCACAGAATGAAATGGGAATCGTCACGAAAGACCATATTCGCCTTGACATATAACAGAACGCACGACTCAACATACTCGAAAGGAGGCTGTGGCTGGTCCACAATCTGTTACTCTCGACATTCTGTGGAATATGTAGGAAGTTTTAAAAGCTCCAAAATGTGAGAGAAAAGTTTTATGATGAAGCATCCTAAAAGCTATCTCTAAACAATTCACCCTTTGCAAAGAGTGTCTTGAAGTCAACCTACGACGTGATGTCTGGAACGAGCCACTTGGACGATTGAATGGTATAGTGTGGTGTTCTGCAAATAATCTCAGTTCTGTTTTTCTGATGACAGTCACTGAGTGAGAGTCTTCAATCACCGGAAGTTAAAAACCAATCCAATCGCTATTGTTGAACACCATAACCGCTCGTCAACAGGTATAATCATTTGGAATACCATCGGACACAACAGCAAGTCTCTTCTCATTAGTTGCACATTGATGATTCGACGATACATTGATAAAGAGGTTAGCTGGTTGGACTATCTTACATTCAGCGGCTCCAAAACAGTATTTTTGAGTAGAACACGCAGGATAGTATGCAGCATTCATCAGAAGACAAGCTTTGTAGCTCTTAAATTTCAAGCATATCTTTGAGTGAGTGAGTGAATATTAACGTCCCACTGTTCAGCTACACGAGGGCTTTTGGGGATGATCCGCGTAATTTTGAACCATGGTCAAGTGACGCGAACGACACCTGAGCTGGCACCCCCCTCTCCGTTTGAGCTCTCGACAGATTTTTCGTGCATCGCACCTTACACTGCGGGTCTTCAGTAGTACTGGGATCGAGCTCATGACACGCTAGCCATGATCCGATGCCTAGACCACTTGGCTACCGTGGCCACAGCATATCTTTGATATAATAGCCGTCGTGTGAATAGTCCGCAATCGAAGAATGAAGTTGAGAAAATGGTTGAGAACACGTTGATTTTCATCCTTCAAGACACTATCCTATGAGTATGTTAATTGAAACAGTACCTCATAGGATTGTTGCTTGCATCCCTGCGAGAAGTATTCCTACTTTCTACTGATGTCTCTGCATTTTAATCACAATAGTAAAGTTATCATCTTGTAAATAAAGTCACTTATTTGCATATGCTTTCTCTGTGTGTATCAATTTTCATCACATTCTACTCAATCTTTCAAGATGCTGTATTTTCTATTTTGAGCAGTGTATTAAAGATGTTTAAAACTGTCCTACAATTGTAATTAAACAAATCCGAAATAAATTTATATTTTTAATAAATTTTGTTGATTAATGTATATAGATACAAAATATAAATTCCGCATTATTTAGATTTCTTTCAAAAATAAAATTAAAAATTTTTTAAAAAGAAAAATGATCGAATATTTATGGGAGTCATGGAAATTTGAAGCCCAGTAGGGGGCTGAGTGGTAGTGCATCATGCTTCCACACCACAGGTACGAGGTTCAAACCTCGGGCTGGGCAAGGTTGACTCAGCCTTCATAACTTCAGTGGGTCGATAAATGAGTACCAAGCTTGCTTGGGAACTTAACACTGAGGGTATCGTGTCAGTCTGACCACCTGATCGGAACATCTGCTCGTGCACCTCAGGGCCTAAGGTCACGGATACTGATATGGGCACAGTAGGCGTTGCGCCACTGAGTTAAGTTATGGAAATTTAATAAACGTCATGAAGAGATTTTATATAAAAACAGAACCTATTTATAATTTCAAAAAGGGAAATTGCTTAAATATAACATCGAGACTGTAGGAGAAATGTTAGATGAAACTTAAATGTAATCATACACTCATATTTCGCTTGAAGTTTCCACACAAATCTCTCTGTGTGTGGTCTTTTACAATAAATTGCAAAATTATTTTTCAAAAATCCGATTTCATATACAAGTTTTATATATAAGTTTATCTAAATAATTTTCAACCTTATTAAATCTGTGTTCTAATATAAAAAATAGTTTATTTCAGAACCAGGGTAGTTAACAGAGATAAAAAAAGACTATTTCTTATTTAAGTTAACCTTAAAAATGATTTTTGTTTTGGACGTTCTACAAATTTATAAGAAAATTGAATTTCAAGATGGAAAATACAACTTATATTACGGGTAATGATACAAATTAAAAACTTTTGATTCATCGAGTAATTTCCAAATTTGTGTCAGTGTCTAAGTAATTAATTCTTTAGAATCTAATGAAATTCTATTTAAAGGTTATATGTAATTCCATTATGCTTTTTTTATGTTGTTCCCATTCGTAATCATTTCATTTGCTTAAAGAAGAGCTATATTCGTAAAAAGGCCCTTTTTATATAAACTTTAAATAATTAAATAAATATATTTTCGAGTTCATTTTAGAGTCCCTGTTGATTCACTTTGAGTTATTTATATTAAAATGTTCAGGTTTAGGTAAAAACTCAAAGAGAAATTGAATAAAGACCTTAATCACTTTTTTCTAAATCATCAAACACCGCTGGAAAAGCAACAAATATAAGCCTCTACTTAAGATGAACAGACAATGCTAATTATAATTTGGGGAAGTAAGATACACAAAAATTCTTATTACTATTAAATCAAAAAATTCCTGAACTTTTTGAAAATTCAATGTCATATCACCATATTTTTAATAATAATGGGAAATCTTCAAAATGAGAGTGAACTGGGGCAAATCAAAAGAACTTTTTTAAAATATTGCTCAAATTTGCACACACTAATAAAATACTGATTAAACATAAAAAATTTATTCCCTTTTTATTTTTGGTTTTAAATTTAAAATTATTGCATAAAAGTAATTCCACTGACTTTTATTCAGTTTGATTTAAATAAATATAGACGGTCAAATCAAATAAGAAATTATTGTGCTGCTATTCTATATGAACACGCCCCCTTTCGAAAATTAAATAATGCGCAACTGAACTCGAATTCAAATGCACAAACTATATTGTTTTTATTATTATTTAAATTGATTTTTCAGTAATAAATCCCCTAATATCTAAGAAAATGATAATTTTTTACTAGTGAAAGGTTTTAAGTCTTAAACTAATTAAATAATTACAAAAACTGAAAAAATTTCAAAAATAGTGAAATAACAAAATTGCATTCGTCTGTGTCCAATTCACTCAAATCAAAGGAGCTTCTTTTAGTCAACTTATTGAATAAAATGTGTGAAAAAGTTTAAAAATTTAAAAGAAAAAGCATAAGTTTATAATTATAATTGCTTTAGCTACGCCATATTGAATTGAACTTTATAAATAGAGACAAAGAAATACGTTGTTCATTTACTCTAGATACATTTATAAATGTATTATTTTTAAGCCTAAAACATGTTTCTTTTTATTTTTTCACATCATCAGCACATTGATCAAATCATCATTATCATTCATGTTCATTTCACATCAACATTCATTGTTGAGGATTTGTCATCATCAACATCAACATGATTTAACATCATTTATCCTTTCACATCATTCTTTTTTTTGTGACAATTTTCATCTTAAGTCTTACACTGATACATCAGAATACAGACCCGGAAGTAACACTCTATTAAAAGTATTTCCGTTGTGCTCTTATTCGGTTCATTATATTTTATAAATGTTTATTACAGTCAAAACTTAACCGCAAAATAATTTGATTTCCATGATATAAAAAGTGTTTGAAAACATAATTAATAAACATCATATTGAAAATTAATAGTATTTCAAAATGTTTCCATTGGATTAAAAAAAACTATAGAATCTTTTAAATTCTTGTATAGAACCTTATAAATTTTCTTATCGATAATTAAACTAATTCTTTCATTTTTACAATTAATTAAATGAAAACATTAAGGAATAATCATATTAAGAATCCATTAAAGATCTTTCATTACAAATCCTAAAGGCAAACCAGCTTTAATTTTAGTGTTTTAATTTTTTAAGTGTTTTTACTCCTATTTTATCATCATATTCTATAAGACTTATTTTAATATCAACACATATAGTTCTCTTTTTTTTTCTAAAATAAAGAAAATTTAAAAATTATAATGCAAATTTTATACATCGCACCTATTTTTGATACATCAAAATATTAATTACGAAACATAATTTTATTCAAAAATTTTAAAGGGTTCATAGCTTAGTTTAAAAACAAAACTGTTAATTTATTCAAGTGAGAACAAAAGTTCCATTCAATTTTCTAAATTTTTCTAATCAAATTTCCTTTTATCACATTTTATTACAAAAGTTTTTATCATGATGTAAGAAACTATTTATGCAATTTGAATAAGGTTTTAACTTAAACTGAGCAAAAGTAATAATTAATATTGAAAATTCAATAAATTAAAATTCAATAAATTAAAATGGGATGTTTTTTTCAAATGTCAAGTTTTTAAGAAATCAAAAGAACATTCAAATCTCAATACATTATTTTATAATATATTAAGAGTTGAATGTTCTTTATTTAAATTATATTATAAATATTAATATCCTAAAATAATAATGTATTTTAAAAATGTATTAGTAAATATTTAATTTTAAATATAAAATAAATTAAATTTTAAAATATAACGGAACATTATTGCGAATTTTAAAGTTGAATTTCTTATTTTTGAAACTGATTATATCGAGAGACAGAGAGAGAAGAGATATATATATTTCTTCTCTCTCTCTCTCTCTCTTCGCGTTTATATTTATAAAAATTTAATTTTAACTCAAATGAGTTTTAAAAAATAATGCAAACATATTTAAATTTTTACACTATATCGCTAGGAAATTTCTGAATATTTTTAATTTGTTATTTAATTATAAAATGTAATATTTACACAAATATAACTAAATAATAATAAAAAAAATATATAAGAATAAAATTTTGATCAAAATTATATTATATCATTCATTTATAATATAACCCAGAAAAGCGTAAATAAGAATAAAAAAAGCTTGTAACTTAAATAAAGTTAATAAAAGTTATTTAACTTAAGAAAATACTGATGTGTATCAAAATATGACAATTTCAAATTTATTTTGCAGTTACTCACTCATCTTAAAAGTTAGGGATTTCTAAAAAAGTTTTTATTTTTTCCTTCAAAAATCATTTAAAACAAAGCAAAAAGCACACAAAAACATGCTCACAAATAATTTCTATCCTAAAATTATATTATCGAATTAGATAGAGCATTGTTAAAGTAAAAAAGCATAGTTCTTACTATTTTATTTATTTAATAATAGATTTAAAATAAAGCTTGCGAAACAAAAATAGATATAATTAGAAAATATTAAATAAAAAGCGTTATTAGAATAATATTTAAATTAATATAAACTTTATGAAAATCAAAGTTATTTAGATCAATAAAGGGATAGAAACTTGAAACTTTAAGCATTATTAACACTTTACAAAAAAAAAACTATAACACCTTATTTTTAATGCAACATTCTTCATTTCAATACATAAATATATTTTAGATTTGTTGTACATTTTTTATTTTTAATAATTATTTTGAAGCATTTCTTCAATAAAACATCTGAAGAAAAACAACTATTAGTTAGAAATTATCTACCTTTGAAAAAAAAAATAAAAAGATACACATATACATTAAGACGTACCTTTCCATTCTTTGTTATACAATCCTTTTACTTTCATTTTTAAACCAATCCTTTGATTCCATACTTTTTCAGTGAACAATCAGCGAAAATGCTTCCCAATCCTTTCATTTTATAAATTTTCATTGTATCCATGATAAAAATGTTTAAGACCTGTTGAAACACAGAAGAGAATTTGTGGTACACACATTCAAATCCTTTACACGCCAAAAGCATAACTACTCGACATACATCCGTTTTTTCACTGGGACAGATGTGCTCGGAAAGTTGTCCTTGATTTTCGTCGGAGGCCCTAGAGGTGTCCGCAGTTTTCAAAGGGTAACTCCATCTTTCAAAGTGAAAAATTCAGCTGCTGTGAATGAGGAGTAAAAGAGTATCAGTGCCATGTGTTTCCGCATCATTTCAAAGTAAAGTTGTATCGAAAATTATGAGTGAAATGTAAGTGAGGTAGGAGGAAATAGCTGATGAGGACGTTCTAAGGTTAATTGCTGAAAATATTGTTAGTTAGACTTTGTCACGTTGTTTAGTTGTAAAATCGTTAAAAATATTTAATAAAAGTAATACTTTTGATATTTTAGAGTTGTAATTAAGTATATAATAATATTTTTTGAAGGATATGAAAAACATTTTGTTGTTTATGAAGAAGGTTTATGAAAATTAAAGAGTTTAAATATTTTTTTGTAAAATGTAATTATCAACAGTTTTTGCGCTTTTGTTAAATTAGAATGTACATTAAAATGCTAAGCAAACACCACAAAAACAGATAGGGAGAAATAAAGATAAAGTAAAATGTCTGAATTACATTAACATTTCTGTTCAAGTAAAACAATACATTTGCAGGTAATGTAAGAATCAGGTAATTTTTTTATATCAAATTCTTTGAACCATGTATTTCTTAAGTTAAGTAAAAATCCATTTCATGTATTAAGTACAGAATTTCTTAATGTCAATTGCAACATTATTTCATATTATCGGATTATTTTTAATAGTACTCTTATTGTAAATATTTATAAAGATTTATGACTCTCCTTTTTTTATTAATGTCCTTTAAAAAATTATTTCAGGTTTTTTAATATTTATATATATATATATAATCCATAAATATATATATATATACAAATAGCTATAAAATATAAGTATAACTATAGTCACAGATAGTAAGCCTCAGTAGTACAATAGCAAACTCCTGGCCTTAGGAACCAAGATTGCAGGTTTAAACAAACTTTTGCGGCTAGCCAACCTTTACCTGTAATTTTCCTATACTCTGAGCTATAGGGAAGGGAAGGAATATTAAGAGAAATTTAAATATTGCAAGTAAAAAACACAATACTATTAATATATAACGATAAAATTATAGCCTACTATTAATTATTAGTATAGATTTATATAAAATCGATGCAATAATACCACATGAAAAAAAGATTTTATATATATTTAAATTTTTGGGATTAATTATATACATGTAAAAGGGGAAAAATATAAAGGATGATTATATGAAAAATAAATACGACGAATTTTAAATGCAAGATGTTAATAAATTTGCTATGTATTTCCTACTTGGAAATCTTACCGAAATACTATATGCATCCAAAAATGAGATAACAGCCTCCAAGTTATTTAAAATAATATACATTTAAAGAAAAAGAAACGTGTCACATTTAATTTGTAAAGGTATTTTAATATTAAAACATGCTAGTGAAGGGAATAAGGTTACAGTTAGTTTGCTTAAAATATAATTTAGATAATAACTGTTAAGGTTACGGTCATGGTCATCTTGTTATCAATAGAAAGTGATATCATATAACTAATCTTAAATAATGACTGTGAAGTAAAAGACAGTAATTTATTTCAGCAGTAAATTGAAATTACTCGAAATTGACAAGAGGAAAAAATCTCCTTGGGGAAGAAGCTTTACTTTGACATATTTTTTCATCTTATTTTATTTTTAAGAGTATAAAATATGTATATAATAAACAAACAACGTTTTTATCGAGCAACTGCTTTTGTGCATACAATTTATTTTTCTGCTTAGTAAGAAATAGAAAATAATTTTTTTGTGCACAATAATAGCAAATAAAAGTTGAATAATTTACACTAATTACAAATCGATACATATGTTTCCTGTTTCTTTACATGCAATAGGATAAATACAAAATCAGCAAACCTTAAACAAATGTAATTCGGTGTATTTTTTCGATATTAATTCTCCCAAGATTTTAAAACAATATTTAATAAAACATGCTCTTAAAAAACTTGACATATTTTGATTGAGATAAAATTTACAAATGTGCACTTCGAAAAAAATGGAATCACTAGAGACTTATCTTCTTTTTGATGTCTGTAAAAATTTTAAAATCTTCATTTTCCGATGTATATTAGCTTTGTATATTTTTTAAAATAACAACAATTATACTCGTAAGTCAATTAAAAGTAAATAAAATAAAACACTTGGGAAATTTTTAAGTTGGTAATGTATACAAAAAATTCCTCATGATAATATCAAATAAAACTTTTTTATGGATTTTTAAACAAACATTTTTTTAATGTTTATGAAAAATAAAGAACATAAAAGAGGAAAAATTTTAGGGTTTATTCTAGATCTAATTCTTAATACTTTTTTAATAGTGACTTAGTTTGTATCATCATGATTACAATCGCTTTTATTTATCCACCTTAGCTGAAAAAATATCTTGATTTCTCTTTAATTTTTTAAAATTTTATTTGTTAATATACAGGGTGTCCCCGAATGCTGTGAACAAACTTGGAGGGGAGGTAGAGAACATCGTGAGGAGTCAAAATTACATAGGAAAGCATAGGAAGAGAGTGATAGGTGGCGATGACAGTGCCGGATTACTCATTAGGTGGAGTAGGCAATTGCCTAAGGGCCCCGCGTTTTTAAGGGGCCTACAAGAGCGTGTTCTGTTTTCTGTTAGTTTTCTAAAAATAGGCTATAGGGCCTCGAGAATTCCACTGCCTAGGGGCCTTCATGTCGTTTAATCCGACACTGGGCGCAGTACATGAGCTCGCAGGTCGGCACGAGTGGTTTCCTCATTTCAGACATGGGCAGCATATCACGGATCTATACGCATCCTTAATTTACTAATCCTCTTTGGGAAACTTTGGGGCCAGCATTCGCGTTAATTCACAGACTCTCAAGAAGAAACCTTGCTATTTAAATTAGTTTGACTATATAAAGTCTAGGTTTTGTAGATGTAAGATAGAAGGAGCAGGAGAGCTGTTGCGGTGATATGTAGGTGAGAATATTAGAATATTTCATTGAGTATTTCACAAACATAGCGCGAGTAAAGAAAGAAGTTGCTAAGATTATTAAATTAAGGATCTAAGATAGATTGAATTAGATTTAGTAATCAGATCACTAGCGCTTGTTCACTTAGTCATGTTTACTTAGAGTTGTTCATTGAGAATAGATTGCTCACTATATATATCCCTTTTAGGGTATCCTTTTGTAGTTTCACTTGGGATTGATTAAGTGCGTTTGAAGAGAATTAAAATAATAGTTATTATGGAAGTTGTTGGTGATGCTTTGTTTCCCCCCACACCCTTAGGTAGGTAAGACGGTGAAGGAGCAATGCCAAATAGGTCACGCTCACAAGCGTACGATGAACACGAATCGTTATACAAACGCCGAGTTAGTCGCCGATATCCACTCCATCTACAGCCTAGACAACGGAAATAGACGTGTTGCTGTCCATTTGTATGAGGAAGATATCAAACGAGTCGGCAACCGAATCATCGAACGTTCGCTCGTGTGCATCAGAACCTGACGGAACACGGATCTTTCAAAGTCACGATTGACGACACTCTCGTCAACAGGGACGTCTTAAGCCTTCTTGAGGCCCTGGGCCCCTAAGCAAAAGTAGCTCCTGGGTCCCTAAGCAAAAGTAGGCCCTGGGACCCTAAGCAAAAGTAGACCCTGGGCCCCTACACAAATGTAGGTCCCACATATGACTCTGAAAAGTAGACAGCACACAGCATGCGTTGTCAAATACTCTTACAAACATAAACCAGAAACAAACGAATGTGCATGACTTACAATTACACAAACCGGCACAACCGACTGCCGCCTTTTAACTGAATGAGTAATGAGGGTGTATGGTAGTAGGCCTAGGCATGAACGACGGTCATCACATGTAGCCAGTTGATATATCGTCCGAAATTCCTAGTTTTCGGAAAATACAACCGGAAAAAACACTTGACCGTAGAAATTATTCGAATCATTATCTTATTAGGGCTGAGTCGGGAACGGGTAGAGACCCCCCCCCCCCATTATGGCCGAGGCCCTTTTATTGTGAAATGGATCTGGTGGTACGAATATCCATCGCTGCTGCTACGATCCGTGAAACGCCCGGTATTTTTGAACATGTCCGCCAATCCATGTCGTGTCGGTATTGTGCGTGCATACATGCCAACGGCAGCAATTTCAAACACCTCCTGAGAGGCTTTAAGGTCATACTTTTAATTCATTATTGTTTTTTGTTTTTGTAATAAAGCGTTTTACACTGTATTTTGTATTGTGGCCTTACTGTCTATGTGTCTCTTTATCTCGTTAGGGTTACGTTTCCGCCCATACTTTCCTATGTAATTATGGCTCCTCAGGATGTTCTGTACCTCCACTCCAAGTTTGTACACGGAATTCGGGGATACCCTGTATTTATTTTGATATTCCTATTGAACGTTTTATAAATGCCTATAAATCTCTTCGTTTTTACACATTCAGTACAACTTACTAGTCTTCTTCCTTGTTATAAACTATAAATCTGAGTACAGATTAGAAATTATAGAAATATTTCATCTTATAAATTTTCATTGATGTGTTTTGGATAATTTGATATTATTTAAATCATAAAATTACGTACGAAAACTTTCTCCTTCGTTTGTTTATATTCGAATGCTCTTAGATAATATGAGATATTATAGTAAATTTTTCTCTCAACCAGAAAAAAATGTCGACACAAAATATATCACAAAAGATTTTGTTAATTTATTTCGATTCGCCTTAAAAGCTATGAATTCAAAAGTTTCTCAGTTAATAAAATTTACTGATAACATATGAACTAATTGATTACTAATTTATGATATGATAAATTTATGAATTTTGAATGGTAAAAATATGGATTTATAAATTTTTGTTTTTAAACGTTCGATTTAATTATTAGCGTCACACTGAAAAAGTTATATATTGAACAAGAGAAATTAAATCAAAATTTCTTAAGGTTTTTACTTTTAGAAGCACTGTAGATATTTTTTTAAAAATTTGGCATTTTCATGTATCAAAATGTTTCATAACTGCAAAAGATTATCCCAATTGGACTATTGTACGCTAAAATATTGGGAATATATTTCTAGCAAGGCTGTGATTTATTGAATCTTAATTAAAAGAGCATCAGAAACTTTTTATCTGCACTTTTACTATTTTATAAGAACGTAAAATAACTTATCTGCTGCTATTTCTCAAGGTTAAATATTGCAATTACTACAATTCAAGAATTTATTTCCAAGATCACTTTGTAAGTCAAAAATTAATGTCGACACTAAAATCCATAATATATTTCTGGCTTTTTGCATGGTTTATTCTTTTTTAAATTTATTAATCTTGTAATGAAAGATCTGTCGAAAAAATCAGCAACAATCGAAATTTTTTTTATATGCAGTTGAATTATTAGTAATGAAAAGTAAATTTCAGTTGAAAACTATCTCTAAAAATAATAATTATAATCATTATTATTTCTCTAAATTCACATAAAACTCTTTTAATTGAAAGAAAAATAATCCCTGAAAATTTAATATGCATAATTATTTATATAAAAATAAATTTTTAATATCTTGAGAAAATTTGAATTCAAATTAATCTAATTTGTAATAAGGATCAGTAATGATTGCAACCTATGCATGCTATCAGCATTTTCATTCTTATGTAATATGAAAAACAAAGTGAAAAATGGCATGAAATGGGTAAAATTTAATACGATTTAGTACATTTCTTGTTCCCCTTTTCATTTGAAATAATGGTTTAACTATACAAGATAGATTTGTCATCCTCAATGGATTTTAAATTTTGGTTTGTAATTCTGTTTTTCCTTATATAATTCCTTTCAATTAACTTAGAAATACCATCGAAGAACTTACCACCTGAACTCAAAATCTGGCAATCGCCTACACTGATGGCTCATCCGACTCAAATCTTGATAGAAGAGGTGCAGGTGTCTTCTTTTTTCTCCAAACAGAGAGCATAAGTGCCATAAAATTCAAGTAGAGAAAATCGCATCCAACTACACATGCGAACTCATTGCCATCAAGAGTGAATTGGAGATTTTCCTTTATAAAAGCTTCCAAGAATCCAGCGGCATCGTCATCTTCACAGACTCAAAATCTGCGCTGCAAATCCTCCAGAAGAGAAAGAGCCAAATCAGCCACAAAATTATTGAATTCATTGACAAAATTATCACAGAAAAGAGATCCTGCCCGCTACAATGGATACCAGCCCGCGTAAATATCTTCGGTAATGAGAAAGCCGTTGGACTTGCCAAAGAATCCAGAGCTTTCCCTCAATCATCTAACCTCACGATTCTCATCGACGCCAATGCAGTTGCCAGCCGAAAGCTTTTCAACAATAATTTTAAACATTCCATCCCAGCTCTAAATAGCAATCGTACAATAGCATCAATAATAACTAAACTTAGAGCAAAGCACGTAAAAGGATTGGAAATCTCAACTGACGGACAAAGGAGTTACACAAATCATTACCCAAGCTACCCTATTGTTCAATTGTTTCCACAACATATCCTCGGCTGCCCAGCAATTCAAGCCAGACTTTTCAAGATCAGCCCAGAAGCCCCAGAAGATTTGATCTTCTCTGATAAAGTGGTTGAGGTTGTCGAAGCTGTCCGCGACAGTTTCGGAGCAATCTAAAGCTCCTTTTTTTTTATTAATCTGCACATCATGGACACGCCAACAACAACATTAACTTTGAAAAATTAAATTAATGCGAAAATAAGATGAATTTAAAAAAAAAAACATTGTAAGTTTCACAATTTTCTTTACATAAACCCTCAAAAATTTATAATTTTGTATTGTATTATGAGGCTATCTTTAGTTCCTGTTATTAAATAGATATTTTAGATATTAATTGCTTTCAATCTTCAGATTCAAAGAGAGAATATTAAATCTAGAATCCAACCAAAGAATATACTATAAAAACTAAAGGTTAAATAGCGTCTTCGCATTGAAATTCTTAATGAGACTTCAAAATAAATGTAAATATTATACAATATTTTCTAATCTCGCGAGTGACTACAACACAGTAATATTTGAATTAATAGATTTCATTATTAACAAGAACCAAACTAACTGCCAAGAGTAAAAATTGATAAACGATGATGTTATAATTATTCAAAAGGTAACCAAGATGCAAAACTAATTAAACTGCTTTTAATTTTTTATTTCCAGTTTCAAAATATTTTTAAAATATTTTTCATGAGAACGTTAATTAATTGAATTTTATTCTTCATTCCAAAATTTTTGTAGTGAAAATATTTAAAATTTTTTTTGCTTCTTACGAAATTGTTTCTTTTTGCTGTTTTCGCTCTAAGGAAGAAAAGGTAGAGAACCTGAATATTTTCCTCTTTTTTCAGGTTTCAATCTTCTGATACCATCTGTTATCACATGTAAGATTTTTTCTACCACGTGTCTATTATACAGCAAAAATTCCAACGCGTGCCACCAATTATAAATATTAATTAATTAATTACTCGTGTGGAGAATAACAATTTCGATCGATTATTTAATTAAAGTAGATCATCATTTAAATTTGGTAATGATTGCTGAGAATATTAGGCTTATTAAGTGTTTAGCCTGTAGCCATACAAGACTGTATCGAGAGGACGTATAAGAGTGTCGTTGTGTAAGTATTATTCCAAATGATTTATTAAAGAAATGAACCACAGAAGATGAGTTAAACTGTTGTTTTCGTTTAATTATATATAGCGATGAATTTTGTTTTCATTCTACATAATTAATTAACATTACAAGTAGAAAAATAATAATTAGTGGTGTTACGAAGTAACAATGTATCCTTTCATAATCTAATATCCATTAAAAGCAAATTCTTTCTTACTAAGGATGGAAAAAAAAACTCCATAAATCATAGGATGAAAACTTCGTCACATTAATAGCATGATGAAAGAAACTTCACTAAGATTTGGTCAAAGGGCTTAATTCATGTGACGTCATAATCACATGATAATGATAACAACGGGATTTTAGTCAATCGGTTCAAAAACTCATGTGACATCATGGTCACACGATAAAAGCTATCTTGTATTTCCAACTACAGTAAAAAGTCGTTTATCTGAACGTTTATTATCCAAAGAGTCAAATATCCGAACCAGTTTTTTTTTTCTTTTTGCCAACTACATGTACAGTATATGAATACGTTTTTGAACTGTGCAATGCTCAATAGTTGTTTCGCGTGAGGCCAAAAGTGACGGGAAAACCCAAAGTGAGGGATATTTGGGGAATTTCAGTTGTTTGATTTGGTGAAAAATGCATTGAGTAAGCTGTGGCCAGATTTATAGAAGGCGAAAAAGACTTCAATGACGACCACAGGAAGGAGATTACCAACTTTGTTCAAGCAATCCCAAGATTTCATGAGTGTGATGAAGATGTAGAAACCTGGATGGCATATGACGCAGAAGACTGTGGATTTCAAATGTTAAATGATGATGAGATTGTGACTTCCGTGCAAGAAGAATCCGACCCTGTCGACGATGAAACGGATGAAGACGAGGACAACAACAATGAAAGTAGCAAGGGTCCATCAAATGCTGACGCGTTTCTGCGTTAGAGACGGCTATGGAATGGTACAAACAACGATCATAGTGCTGTCCTACTCTACTGCTGTTGCTGAAGAGAATCAAAGACCTTGCAGTGAAAAACGAAGATGTACAATGGTACAGCGAAAATAAGTGTTTATTTTCCACAATCAAGGTAAAATTGACATTTTGAACCCATTGGGCTTTTTCTTCAACCACGTTTTCCGCATGTGATGATTTTCAATATTTGTATAGTGTCCAGTATCATATACTACACGGATCGCATTCGGTTTTCAGTTATCCGAACATCGCGTATCCGAACGGTGTCCGGTGCCAATTGATTCGGATAAGCGACATTCTACTGTAATAAATTCACGTGCTTTGTTGTTGCCAACTTTTGCTTTTGCTTTCTCTTAAAAAAGTAACATATGTGAAAACAAAATGCATTTTATTTAAAAGTATATGCATTAAAAAAAATTTATTTTAAAAAATCGCTTTGAAGAAATTTTTTTATAACATTCAAACTTCTTTACCTAATTATGATATTTGAATTTTAAATAAGTTTTACAAATAGGCCGACAACTACAATTAGTTTGATTTCTGTTTTGAATTCAATAAAGAACCCATGCATGTCTTTATCATGTGACTATCATGAATTTAGCCCGTGAATACATTCAGGAACTTGTAATTGCTCTTATTACCCCATCCAATAAATGTTTTTCCCTTCGATTCTAACTACACCCGATATTCGTTGGGGAAAAGTGCAGCTTAGATTCGAGTGAATACGGTATATATATATATATAGTCATAATTCTCTTTTAAGGAAAGATGAATAATCGATAATCATCAAAACTGAATAAAACCGAAATTGTAAGAGAAATCAGATATAAGACTTTAGAAAGGATATTAGAAATTAAAAAAATAATAGAATTTATAATATAAGAATATGGATGCTACAGTATTATTAACAATGTGCTTCTGGCCAGCTCTTATATATAAAATAATTTATATAAAAATAATTTATATAAAAATGGGGTTGAACATGTCTGTTGCTACTGAGCTAAATCTGAGTACAATAAACAAGTTATTGCCAGATTCTGGACCCAAAAGCAAAATCAAAGAATGGAAATAGCTGAATAGTAGCACTTAGCAAAAGTATGAGAAGAATAAAAATAAAAAAATTAAATAGTGTGTGTAAATACTATCAGTATTTGAGGTACATTAAGATTATATATATATATAAATATTTAAAAAATTATTATATATAAAAAATACATAGAAAATATTATAAAAATAATTATATATATATATTCAAATGGGCTATGCGATATTTTAGGTGTGCCATCAACCAAAAACTTTGGGAAGCACTGCACTAACGTTGGCCATATATCTAGAAGAGCGGTTCTTAAAATGTGGTCCGCAGCGCCTCTCTGGGGGGTTCGCGGAGTCTTACATATAACGTTGAGATTTCCTTCTTTCTTTTACAGATTCTGAAAAGCCTCGAGGAAAAATTGAAAGATGTGCCATACTAGACTAGATTACCAAATATAGTCCCCACTAAAGAAACTCTACTAGAACTTGTATTTTGATCAAGAATATTGAGTCGGGGAGGGATGTTCAAAATTTTGGGGGTCCGCGATGTCACCCTGATACATAAAAGAAAGCCGCGGTGATCGAAAGTTTAAGAACCGCTGATCTAGAAGGTTTCACTAATTTGATTACTTAAAATCACGAGCAATCAAAAGGCAAAAATGAGGTTATCATAAGCTGATATTGCTAGGCCTCTTAATTGATTTCGTAGTGTTGTTTTAAGACCCAAAAGTCAACTTGAATTTAAAATTTTAGTATCAAGAAGATGTTTTCAAGTTTACTCACGCATTTCAAGCCCTGCGATAAATCTCTATCTAGCTCTCTTATCTAGGAGATACACTACTGTAGGTTATTGTGCATCTACAGGATCACAATATTTGCAACTACAATGCACAGGTGTCTCCACAATAAAAAACGCTATCAAGACGACCCTTGTGTGTTTTCCTTTGTTGGCGTTGGACAAGATAGCACGTTATCTGGGCAGAAAACAACAGAATTTTTCACTCTTCCCAAATGTGAGTCCAGTTTACTTTGGTGAAGGATTCTGATCATGTGTTGACTTGGAGAGAATAAAACACATTCCTTATTTGCGTCGTCGGTGATCGGAACAGGTTAGTGACTGAGCCTCATCTTCAATACCTCGGAGGCGCCATCTTTCAACAAGATAACGCAAGATAGCATGTTACCTGTCATATCCTACGCCAGGGGTGGCCAATATTTTTGGGAAGAGAGCCACTATCCAATAAAAAAAAATTATGTGTGCCACTTCAAACTTTTCGGACACAGAATATGAAACGGTAAAAAAATGTTACTTATAAGCTTATTATAGAATTTTTACGTAAACAAGTTCAATCATTTAGGTTAGGCGTAAAACAAAAATGGGTAATTTGAAAATTGAATTCTAAATAGTATCAAACAGCCAGTACACTTTCTGAATGTGGTTTTGAATTTTGTAGGGTTTTTTTTTTTTACCAAGTCATCTATATTAGGATTATTTCTCGAAGATGCTGACAAAATTTGGTTGTTCCAAGTGTACATAACTTAATTTTGAGCAACATTTTGATTTTATTATGTTCATAATAGAAAACATTTGTTCACAAATACATTGATCCAAACCTACAAAAATATCTGACAGCCAAATCCTTTAAATTTGGAAAAAATTGCTTGTACATGTTGTATTTTCCCCATTACATGGTAGATGGCGCTTCCCTTTGTTTCTCACTGTAACCATATTTATTTCCTAGTTGTCTTCTGTTGTGCGTTGTCAGCTGCGATGAATAAAAAAACTACAAAAAGCGTCTTTGGATACTCACTGGACTAATCCAAACTCATTACCCTACTCGTGTTCTAATAATAATTCTGTTCCTTTGCAGTTGAAATAATTTACTTATATATGCTTTTTATTTTAGTGTGGTGCTGCAGGTCAGTAATTCAGATTTGGATTTCAGGTGGGGAAGGGCTAACAATTAACGACTTGCAGAGGAATTATGGAAAAGGATGTAGTGATTTTGTTTATGGAAAAGGATCAGGAATTTTCGTATATCATCTTGAAAATCATCATTTCTAGCACTGAATGAGTCCTGTAAAATAGATATTAAATTTTTTTAATCTATCATAGCTCGGAGCATTATTAACTTTGGTAGATAGTTCCTGCATAATGATTTTTAAGATTAATTAGGGTATGAAAAGAGCAATTTTTTCCTTGCTATATTAAATGTTAATTATTATATATTTAAAATGTACCATAATATTGGTAAAAAAAGCTAAATGCCACAAATCTAATTTTCATTCTTGAGTAGAACCCAATCTTCACTCACTGGGCAGTTCATTGTCTCCATCTAGGTATTTTAAAAAACGCTTCCTTGAAATTCAAAATCTCACAAGTGCACTTTCTTTGGAAAGCCAGCGCTCACAAGAATGAAGGAGTATTCTCTACATAATAATTGTTCCATTTCTACTACCTTTTTGTTCATATTTCCTTGATTAATATCATGGATCTGATCCAACCTTAGACTATTCCAAAGGAATTAGAACTCAACAATACCGTCTCTTTTTATTACAGCTCTCAAAAATAAAAACTGTAATCCTGATACTTTAAAATAAAAAATGCAAGTTTTCAATCGAAAATTCGATTTTATGCATTAAAAAGATAATCGAATATTCGAATTACAAGATAATAAAATTATCTTAGTTAAAAATAAATTCTTTCAATTATATAAAAGCTTAAGGCTGTTTTCTCCCAATGTATAATATCTTGAACTAAAAGCGGAACACATTTCCATACAGTTGGCTTCGTGTGTGTTAATTCAAGGGTCAAAAATTTAACAGCTGGAGCTGCCACTAGATGGTGCCACCAATGAAATGACTGTCGCACCTGAGGACTTGTCGTGTATGCTGCCCAAATGCAGCCCATATGAAACAAATATTTTCTGACAGGAAATGTCCCAGTTTTAAAAAAAATGTGCAGCGTTTTGTTGCATTTGTTTACAATATTGCATTTAAAATTTTCAAAATACTCCATAAAGAAGTAACTCTTCCTTTTAACATGTATAGAAATAGATCACATATTATTACGATATGGGGGGGAGGGGATTCGAAATACATTTTACTCAAGAAAAAGGAATAAAACTCAGGTGAAAACAGTAGTATACAAAACAGGCTGATCTCTTTGAGATAGTGAAGTTAGAATATACTATTAATGTTGGAGCACTTTTATACCCAAACAACTATTCCGAATTAGGGTTTTTTTCTTTCATAATACGCGAAGACAACCTTAAAGTGGAAGTGGCACTCACTTTCAACAATAAATTCATCGATTCCATATAAATTATAGCAATTTAATCAATATTATTTATCACACAAGCACCCTGATTAGCTTTGATAATGACAACTTTCGAATTCCAGGGGGGGGGGGGATTCAGTTATAATTTCAAAACTAGTAACTCAAATCAAACAATGAAATTTTTCAATAATTGAACTGATAAAAAAATTACAGGTAAAATAAAAAGAAACTTGTTTTAAACTATCCCTCCGCTAGGCAAAATTAGATTTTTTTAAAAAATATATTTCGCTTGGGAACGTGATATTTTTTTTCACTTTGTGTTCGACACAGTTCGTCCCCCTATAACCTAATACCATAAATTCGAACTAAGCAATGATTTTTGTTCATACATAGTTTTGCCAAATTTGTATTTACAAAATATATTCTAGTTTAAATAAAAATAAATTTTAAACTGAAATACATAATAATATATAAAAATAAACCGATATTTTCAATGAAATAAAATACTTAAAATAGTTAAATTTAAGAATTCATTTTTAAAAAAAATCAGTAATATGTATGGTTAACAGTTCGTTTCGTTTCTCTCAACTTTTCTGATTATTTTTTCTTCATAACATTGTTTTTGACAATCCTTTGCATTTTTAAAGGTATATTACCTCCATTTATTGTGCAGTTTACAAAATGTTTAAGTCTAGTTTCAATAATCATTGCAATAAACCTACAATACTTCGCCTATTTTGATCAGATTTCGACAGTATAAAGTCAAGATTAAATATTCAATATAATGCACTATTCAAAAGAATTCTTTTTAGTATTGAAAAAAAAACTGCTAAATATTTTAAAAATAGTATTTTTCATGTATATTTCACATTTTATATATTATGCTGCAAATTCATTTTTCAATAAAATTTATGCAAATTAAAAATAAATAGATATTGGATTTAGTAAATTAGGAAAAATGTATATATACTAACAATATTTTTAACTAAGTCAATCTATAGGCTTTAAAAAAAAAAACTTTAATTTCTAGTTTTATCAAAATTTTTGCATCATAGTACATATTTTTAAAATGATAAAAAAAAAATATTTATAATTAATGGGACATTATTTTCGACTATAAGAAAAACCAAAGTAATTACATATGTGATTAATCTTTTGAATCATATATTAAAACTTTTAAAAGGAAAATAAAATAAAACAAAATATTATAAAAAATACGAAAATATTTTTAAAATATAAAAGTGCTTTAACTCACAAAAATTTGAGCAATCCTTAAATTAAAATCGAAAATTATTTTATATTTAGTAATTTCCGTTAAATACTAATCAAATTAGCTCAGTGTCAAAAATCATTCTTAATATATAATATGTAGCACGGCATAAAACAGAAATTGCTTTTTTTCGTTTCTTATAACCAGATGCCACTACTTTTAGCGTGCACACAGGTGTCAGTACACCCGTTGTGAATTGCCTGACAAAGTTTTTGTACAAAAAGACATCTTGGGTGGCCTTTTAGGGATTTTTTTCCTTAAAGGTATTAGCAGACTTTCGTGACTAATGAAGGGTGACTTCGCGCTAGAAGGGTTAAGACTCCAAGGTACTTCCGATTTGCTTTTTACTGGACGAATTCATATTTCTCGCATACTGTTTAGAAAGACAGCATAAATTGGGCATACAAAGAAATTTTTTTTTAATTGATGTAAGTCTTGCAATAACTTTTCAGGACACATTAGTCAGGGAAGGAATATGGAGAAAGTGTTTGATTTAATAGGGCAGATAAAATACTTATACAATACTGGTCGTACTGAGCATAAGTAAATCGGTCTACTAGGTATACTTAATAAAAAGTAACAACTTTTCCCCCTTAAGTTTCAATATTATTCTTGATTTCAAAATAAAGGTTTTTACATGCTTTTGATTTATTCTTATTTTGGACTAATTTAATTTCCATTTATTGCTACTTTCGGCAGAGAGAGAGCCTTTATAAATTCCTGGAGACTAAAATTCTGTTAGACCCCTTCCCTCCCCCCTTTTCCCATCAACCGGTGCTTGGGGCAAATACTTTCCTCTTTTTCTCACAATTTACCCATCAGTGAAAGGGGAAATCTAAATTTGAGGCCAGTAGCTCAAAACAACTTTACAATATCGTCTTTGCCCTTTCTGGGCAGTCTCCATTGTACACCTCTTTCTCTCACATCTTAAAGATAGTTTTCTCTCACCTTAGTGCTACTTTTTCCACGTTGTTAAAACGCTAGAAAACTGACTTTTGTCCTACGGATTTGTTTATTCCCTCTCTTTCTTTCTTTCTACTTTTTCAATATATTGCGATCTTTTTTTTTTGTTCAAGGATTTCTTTCAAGTCCAAAGTAATGCAGACTATAAACTCTGAAAAGAATATGAAGAGTTGCAATAAATGAAACTGTACGTACTCGTATTTTATTAGTTTACTTCTCTCAGTTCAAGTCAAAAATGGAAGATTAAATGTTATTATATAAAATACGTAATGTGTTTTTCTTTTAATTTATTAATATTAAAGGGGTTGGATTGTTGATTGCTCGATTGAGTTGGATGAAAGAAAAAAAAGAAAGCGGTTAGGGGGAAAACAAAGAAGAAAGTGACCAGAAATTATACAATGAAAGAATATTTCTGGATATTTATAAAATAAAAAACAAATTTTGAACATTTGTATTATAGGTCTGGAGGAGGAGGAAGTAAAACTTTTGTAAAAGTACAAAGCAGTTTGTCAAAAAACGTTTTTAAGTGTAGGGTTTGTCTCTCTCTCTCTCTCTTTGATTTCACAATAGCTCATTAACTATCTTACTTTTGACGCAGTACTGATTGTATTTGGATATTTTGTTTAGATTTAAGTATTTTGAGATGAAATTTCACCTCGTATCCCAAATTGGTAGCATAAACTGTGAATATTTTATTTTTTCTTTAAAACGGGACATCTATTAATTTTTAAGTAATAATATACTACATTCCAAAATACACAATAATGTTGCATCCATTCCAATGAATAAAAACTCTCAATTAATTAATCTAATTAATGTACTTATAGTTAAAATACGATATGGACAAATTTTTTTCTCCGCTTTATGTATTTGATTTTTTAATACATTATTTTTTTTGTAACCATGCAATTTGAAGTATAGCAAATATTATAATGCACCCAAAAATATTAAGATTCAATTGAACAAGTTGAACATATTTCTACATCAATGTGCATTTCTAAATTAATGCAGTTCCTGGGATATAGCCACAAATGCCTTCTAACTCGCTGTGTAGAGGGTTGATGTACGTTGAATCTGTAGAGGCTCAAAGTCTTCACGTTGGTGTTGTAGGGAAGCTCAGAGAGGGCAGGGCCAGCTCAGCTGCCATTCACGTCACTTGACCATGGTTGAAAATTAGGAAGTCCGTCAGCAATATTCTTCATGTTGCTTTATAGTGGGCCATCAATAAATTCTCACTCACTCAAATGACCCCTAAGATATTTGTAATAGTTTCATAAGCTTCTCCGGCTCAATTGTCTACAATACTTGGCCCCATGGTATATTTTCCACTTTCCTGATCCATGAAATCGAAATTAAATGGCATTTTCCTTCCTATTTCACCTTAAGAACTATCATAGGTTTCATTTTAAATTAACTAACTTTCTGTCAATTAAATAATCAACCAAAAGTGAACTTTTTAAAAAAATTTTGAACATTAAGGTTCATGATCCGAAGAAAGTAAAAAAAAATGATATACAGAGTTTTTTTAAAGAAAATTTTTCAGCGGGGTAGCGAAATTGCAAAATACCTTCATGTTATTTTTGCACGAAAATTAATGTTTCATTAGTAGACGAACATTATAAAAGTAAACTATATGGATTGAAATTTATAATAACTTCAGCTGCTTTTATTAAAATATTTGGAACACCTTCCATTCTTATTCTTTTTAACGTATAAAATAAATGTGAAAATATTTCAGTCAAAACTGTGCAATTATTTTTTTATTATTATTATTATCTCCACAAAAAATGCCCAGTGAGATAACTTTATTCTCATAAAACTGGAATGTTTTATAATATATAAATTGTATTAATTTACAATATTTTATTTACATGCTATTTTATCATCTTTTTATAAATACTAGCTGGATTACCAGATACTAAGTGATAATTAAATATGTTTCAATAAATTTTGTTTAGGGATTAAAATATAAATTACAGAAATTATGAAAATTTATTACATTTGTGCATATTTTTCTTTGCTGTTGCTTCGGAAATGCTCCTGTTTCAATCTAATTATTAATATATATTTTTTAAGACATACCTTGAATAAAGGCTAAATTCATTTTTAAGAAAGAACAACAGCATCAATAAACAGCATTGCGTTTTTTAATAGAGACAACAACTTTAGTAATTCATCGAATAAGTACAAAAATAAATTATAATACCAACAATAGCAAAATAATTAATCCAAGTAGACAACACCGCGATAATAAAATTTATCACTACCTAAATCAAAATAAATAATTAAATAAATTGCACTAATAAAAAATGAAAATTTTATGAGGAGAATTCTTGGAAAGTGTAACTAAATTAAAACACTCAATTAAATATAATATAAAATTTATTCTTAATTCCAATAAATTTTTCAGATTTTAACAAAAATGTCTTATGTTGAATATTTCAAACTCTTCTACAAGTCAAACAATAAGCAACGGTTATGCCTGGAATGACAAAGAAAATAATCTAAATTGAAATAAAAATATCACTTGGGCCCTCAAACAATGAAAGACAGACAAAAGTGAAACAGTCTGAAAGTCTAAAAAAATGGCCACCTCAAAATTATTCTAAAATTCAGTACAATTTAAAACTATTCTCAGTTATTTCTTAGATTTCAGCTTGAAAAACGTGCTTCAACAAGAAAAATAATTAAATGAGAAAAATCTCATTCTACGAGAGTGTGTAAGAAAGTTTGTATTACTTATGAATTTTATTTTTAAAATGAGATATTAAGTTATGAAAAATAATACAAATTTGAATAATAAATTTTGAACGTATTCAGAAACTTATTTATATTTGTGTATTCGGAAACAAAAAATGAAAAAAGGGGGGGGGGGAACGAGTAAGAAAAGAAATGCGTAAAACCTACGACATTTTATGTACTTGAAACAATTAAGCAAAGATTCATAAATTTCTTAAATTTAAAAAATAAAAGCATCGATGTGACCTTAGCTTTAAATTAAAGACGAAAAATATATAAGTAGTACGTGTATAAACGCACACATATCGTTGTATCCTTTCCTATTCCCATGAAAATTAAAATTATTAAATTCAAGTAAAGTTCCGAAAAATGGCTCAATTTTGTAAAGCAAAAAACAAAGCTGCAAGTAAATAGTGTTTTTTTTTAAGTTAAGACACATTTTATTTAGATCTATTAATATAAATTCAGAAAGAAAAGAATGCAGAGATATACGAATAATAAATTCATATACATGAAAATTCTAACATTTAAATATATGTAACATCATTTCCAAAAAATTATCACTTATAATTAAATTAATAAATCATGCATAAGCATTTTCCAATTAAAATTCTGTTTAATTTGTTTTCTGTGTTTCAGTCGAAATTCGATCTAAAACTATACAAGTAAAAACTCTAACTAATGAATTGGATTATAAAATAATATTTTTTGACGTATTAATTCATTTTTATGCATAAGCACAAGTCATTTACACATGCTTAAATTACTACAAAAAGATTAAATCAATATAATAAATATACTTACATACAGATTAGTAACATGGCGTAAAATTTAACTTTGAAGTAAATAATTGTTCTAACTCCGTTAAAAGGAAACTTATTTTAACGAAAATTGAGACTTCGGCAGACGATTTGAAAATAAAACATTCTTTTAAAATACAATCAACGTTTTCTTTTCTATTTAGTTGAAAATAATACTTTATAAAATGGAATTAAAATTATAATATTTTTCAGCGCTTGAAAAATCGTTTTCTCTTTCATTCGTTGCCACTCAGTGGAGTGTAAATTTAAAAAAAGTATTAATATTTTCATTTATTAACCTTTTATCGATATCTTTAAGGAAGTTAAGGCTTACATTTCATTTGGAAAATAGCCTGGAATAATTAATAAATATGAGGAATTTATTAAAAATTGTTTAATGTGGAATCGTTTGACAAATTATATTTTTGTATTTTTTTTTCTTATTTTTAATTTGGAAGTAAAATATCTTTGTAAAAATTTATGCCCCCATTGTGTTATTTTCGTTATATTTTTTTAATCTAAATTTTCTAAAAATATTTTATTTCTTTTTAGTTTTTTTAAAATTAATTTCTAAGTCATAGAACTTCAATTAAAAAATTTTAACCGTTAATGGTAATTTATCAAACAATGTGCAAAAAAATTTATACTGCCAAATCTTTAATAATTTTAAGTTTTTTTATATATATGGATATGTATATATTTATATATATATATATATATATATGGATATTTATATATATATATGGTGGATATGTGTATCATAATATATAATTTATTCTTCTAAAGTTTTTTTATTATTGTTTATTTATAGGACTTCTTTGCAAATTATTTTTCTTCAAATTTTAATTCCATCGAGAATAATGATTTATCTTTTATTTTATTATCATTTGTTACGTTTTACAACACAGAATTAACCATAAAAAATTCGTAAATACTTCAAATCATTTTTTGAAAAGAATTTTTTTTAATTAAGAAAATAAGAATTTTAACACACACAAATATCTAAAAATTAATTTTCATAAAATACTGCTTTTGTCACTTTATTCCACTACTTACTGGGGAAAAAATTCATTTATACGAACAAAGTAATTTTTAAATACCGTCGTTTCTTTAAAACATTATTTCAATACTAAAATTACCTTCTTTTCGTTTTGTGTATCTAAATTTTTAAGCAAATGTATTAGGTATTAAAATTTTCAAATATTTTGCTAAATAATGACTTCCAAAAACAGAATGTAAAGAATCATTTGAGAGTTGACTTTAAAAGTAAAGAAATTTTTCTGCCATGCGTAATTTTCAATTAAGTAATTAATAGCTAAGTGTGGCGTTTTTACAATTATAAGCTGTTTTAATTATTGGTGTTTACTTAGAGCCTAATTTACATTGTTTTTCTTTCATTTCGATCCCTAATTCAGATATTCTGCCACTCCATTATATTACTAAAAGTTGATTCATTTTTAATACCATGAAAATTATTATAATCATTTCAAAAGTTACTTTTTTTCTATCATCTTTTTTTCCCTTTGTAATTATAGAATAAATCTTTTTGAAGTAAAAATCAGATTACACGATTCTGGAATTCGCCCTTGGCTATTTCATGAAGTTCATTTACGGAAAAGAACCCCATTAAAGCAGGATGTATGATGGCTACCGACAAAAGGTAAAAGTTACTCTATGTGCCCAGTTCAGATCATACGTGATGAGGTTATATTAAATATCATAAGTTATACTATATATATGTATAATGCTTTTAAAAGAAGTTTTCCACAACTTCTCGTAGAATATTTCCGGTGAGATAATGCCACACATTGAATTATTCATCGCAACGAGATGCTCAGTGTGATGTTTCACAAATCTGGTTGGACATAAATAAATAAAAAAGAAAAAAATGGATTTATAAACAGATAGTACCTACGTAGACTTATCCAGGGGCTAAATACATAGAGTTATTTATTTTGTTATATTCTCCAACCGCAATCTAGGAGCATTGGAATGTTTATTTTTTCATTTCGCTGTTGCAAACATTTCACGTTTTATCCAGATATTTTCTTCTAGATATATCAGATGTCTCGGAAATTATATCTTAATGAATTTGAGTAACAATTTTCTTAAATTGCTCACACATTCCGCAAAAATGTAATGTATGCTTAAAAAAAATGTCTTGCAAATGTCTGTTCATTTTTTTAATGTGTGTGAGTTCAGTAAAAATAATAATTTCACCAATGAAAAAGGAATCGTATTTAACTGCACGTAGAATACAGTTTTACATGTAAATATAGCTCTCATATAATACAGCTTTAAATATGAGAAATTGCGTCGAGTTATAATTTTTAGTAATGTATATCTTTAAAATTTTCGGAAAAAGCGTTTTACATTTTTCTTTTTACTGATAAATAATGTAAAGTATAGTGTAATTTGTATATTTGGTGAAATACATCGATATCAAAAAATATGTTGTGCATATGTTAAGATTATGTTTTACTTATTTTTTATCCCATCGCTATGTTTTTTACACGAATATATTAAATCATTTGCATTAACTCTACCACCTTTCTTCAACAAATAAATACTTAAAAAATATATAATGATAAAACTCACAATGGGGCTATGTCCCAATAGAGTAATGTAGTTGCACAGAAAACTTTTTGCACACTCATCAAAATACATGTGATTTTAAAACCATATTTAAAAATTAGTCTCTTCAGTTAGAATTCTTCCTTTATTACAATTGAAAATTCACATCGAAGTAAAATAATTTTTCCTTCGTACTTAATCTTCAAAGTTTGCGTTGCCCACTCGCAAAAAAAATCCGAAAATGTTCAATTACAATCTCAAATTTTCAACGTCATTCAACCGTTGTGTAACCCTTTCGTGGGGCATTTATTTCTCTTTTTAATTTCTCGTAGTTTTTTATGTTTTATTGACAAAACTAAGCAATATCATTTAAGGAAACATATTTTATTTTACCGAATTTTATGTTTACATTTAAATGTTAGGGGTGGGAAGAATACTTCCCAAGGAGCCATTCACCATCGTAAAAAAAATTTAATTTAATGGTGATTATTGGCCACGAAAAGATTAGAAGCTTATTCCAATGTACAAGGGGACATCACATTCTGCATACATGTAGCGGCTCCGCTTGTCTTGTTCCTTTCTGCTACATTTCCTACATTGTCTATAGTTGGAAACCATTTTTGGCATATGATTTCCCACACTGGCTCCGCTTGTCTTTTGTTTTCCTATTCTTGTTCTTTTTTTTTTTATTCTTGTCTTTTTTCTCTACATTTCTTGTCTATAGTTGGAAACCATTTTTGGCATATTTCCCACACTGGCTCCGCTTGTCTTGTTCCTTTCTGCTACATTTCCTACATTGTCTATAGTTGGAAACCATTTTGGCATATGATTTCCCACACTGGCTAAGCCCACCTTGTAGCGTCTTCGCTTGTCTTGTTCCTTTCTGCTACATTTCCTACATTGTCTATAGTTGGAAACCATTTTTGGCATATGATTTCCCACACTGGTTAAGCGCACATCACGTGGAACTACACACTTCTTTGCTTAGAAGCTAGAATGACGTCTTTTCCTTTTTCTTGAGGAATATTCGCCTATAAGCTGACGAGCTAATGCTATACCAGAGGTGGGGAACCTTTTTACCTTTAGAGGCCGCATTTAAATTAGGCAGCAATAAGAGAGGCCGCATAAGCTGATTGACCTAAGAAAGTGACTTTTGTGAAATTATTATAGTTTTTCTATAGATTTAACAATTTATTGCATTATATAGAAAAAATAAAATATAATTCTACAAAATTTTAAATATAATATACATATAAAATAATATAAAAATATTATAAAAAATACAATAAAAATATTTTTTTATTCACTAAGTTAGTGACTTATTTGGCTTTGTTTTTTGTTTGACAGTAATTGTATATTTGGATCAAGCTTCGTAACACACAGCTTTAATTGATCCTCTAAATGTGCATCTGTAATTTGCGTTCTTAAATTTGTTTTTATTTTTGACATGAGAGAAAATGTTGTCTCGCAACAGTAGGTACTTCCGAAGCAGGAAAGTAAACGGCGAGAATGTTCTCGAAGGCATGGATATTCAACAGCATTTTTCCAGATTTCTATGGGATCCTTTTTAGCGTTAAAAAGGGATTTGATGATACTCTCTATCTTCCCCTAAATCAATTAACTCCATTTGTAGTTCTGCAGGAGCCTCGGATATATCTATTAAATGTGGTTCAAATGCCAGTTTCATAGCAGGAGTGTGCTCGTCAAAATCAGAAAATCTTTTAGTATACTCTTCTATTAAACAATCCAAGACACCTACATATTCATCGAATATTTTATTTTCACAGTTCTGCTCATTTAACACATTTTAGCTAGCTCCGGGAAGTTTTGTGCAGATATTTCCGATCGACAAAGCAATGTTTCGAAAAATGATAATTTTTTTCTAAACGCTTGGATCTTTTGCCACATTTTATAAATATACCTCGTTTCACCTTGCAGGCAAATATTTAAATTGTTTTGTTTTGTCATCATATCAGACAAAAATGCAAGGTTTCTGAGAAATACTTCATCTGATAGATCACATTCTTTTCCTTGTTCTTGATGAAAGTTTAAAATTTGTCATCGTAAAGAGAAAACTTTTATCAATACCTGACCTGTTGATAGCCAGCGAACCTTGCAGTAGTATGGTAGGTCAACACTATACGTTTCCTCATCTAAAGAGAGCATCTGCCGAAATTCACGATGACGCATTGCATTTACGTGAATATAGTTGACAATGGCAATGGTTCTATCCAGAGTGTCTTGCAAAATGGTAGATTTTGCGCAAAGATTTTGCTGATGCAAAATGCAGTGAAATGATATCAATTTTTTCCGAGTTTAAGTTTTCCTTTTTTAACAAAGCAACGAATCCTTCTTTTTTGCCTCTCATGGAAGGTGCGCCATCGGTGCAGACACTGACTAAATTACTGACATTCAATTGTAATTTATTACATACTTCTTTGAAGTTTTCGAAAATATCGGCTCCGCGAGTTCTTCCAGTTAGTGTACCCAACGCAAGTAGTTCTTCATAACATTGAAAATCTTTAGTTATAGTACGAATAAAATATAAAACTTGTGCCGAATTTGTTTTATCAGTGCTTTCATCTAAAGCAATTGAAAAATAAACATCTTCATTTTGTATAATTGTATGAAGTTGCTCTATTACATTTTGCGCTAATTCGTGCTGTCGATCTGTTACAGTTCTTCTTGAAAGAGGTAATTGTTTGTATTTGTCGACATTTCTTGGATCTAACATACTCACTGCTTCAACAATACATTCTTTAATTATTTCAATGTCACTAAATGGTGTTTGCCCCTTTTTCCAAGTATATGTGCTATTTTATACGTAACAGCAACTGCAGCGGAATTTTGATTTACAAAGGCACTAAAAGATGCCTGCTGATGATGCTTCTCATTTTTCAACTTTTGAAGTGCAGCTTTTCGTGATTCACTTCTAAAGCGAAATATTTATGTTCTTTATGAGTCAAATAGTGTTTATTTGCATTCGCTTTTTTTAAAGTATTTAAAACTGTATTGCACAACAAACACATCATTTTATCTTTCTCAGCAGTAAAGAAAAAATCTAACTCCCATTCTACATTAAATGTTCTGTTTTCATCACCTAATTTTCTTCTCTTACTATTTGACATGATGGATAAAAAAACGAATATCAAATAATATCTTCAACAACTGCTATAAGCCGTGTAACTGTTATAAGCACGCACTGTTAACTACAGTTTGCTGAAGATCGCAACAGGGAAGCGTTGAGAGATGCGAGTCAGAGAAGCCAAAGCAAGGTGTGACACTCAAATGGGAGATCTGAAACCAACAAATTTTGTAAATAGTATTTTGTAATTTTAATTTATTTTCAAATAAATATTACATAGAACATTATTCGTTTCTTTTAGATATGTAAATTACATAAACATTGTGGAATTTTCAGTAAAGAAATTTGTGGAATTTTCAGTCTTTGGCGGGATTTTTCGCGCAACTGTCATGGCGTTGATGTACAATAGTTGTTTTTTGAAACGAACTCTACCATTTTGTACTAGGTGGCAAAGGGCCGCACAAGAACCTCGCAGAGGCCGCAGGTTCCCCACCTCTGTGCTATACGGAATGTTAGCTGGTCTAAACTAATGTTTCTTTTGTTCACTTGCCACAGTATGAAACTATTTATGATGGCAAGGTCAATAAGAAAATAAAAGATACGATATCACCATTTTACAAATCTTCTTATTTAGTATCTTTCTCTTTTTTTTTTTTTTTTTTTTTTTGATAGAAGCGATTTATTTTTCCCATGACATCGTTATATAAAGCGGTAACTTTTGGGCAAGGTACTTTTTTAGAGCCATCTTTTTTTTTGTCCGATTTACAGATGAAATAATCGCTGGATTATGTGCAGTAGCACAAAACTGAAACGGAAATTAGTCTTCTCATCGTTACAATAGCAAGGCCAATATATCATAATGGGTTTTGAACCTCTCACAGGTGTATTTTGTAAGATAATGTAGATGAGAAGTAATCTACCCAAGTCTCACGAAAGGGTTAAAATTTCGAAGTCCGTTATTAGTTGTGTAACTCTTGAAAGATAGACTGTTTTCATCTAATGTTAAAGAATAAAACTTGACACTTTTTTTGGATCACAAAATGCTACAACATTAATTATACAATCTGACTTCCTTATTACATAGAAATTCACATATTCTTATACATGTGTGCGTGTTGTCACACGAATCAAAATATTGAAAATTTACTTTTTTGGAAATGTGTTCCAAAGGACATTAGCTGAATACAGGCTTAATCGTAACAAACTAATCGGAAATCTTTAGACTAGATATTTAGCTAATTAATAACTGAAGTATATTTATTTGTGCGGGTATGAGCTGCAGATTTTCTCATTCGATATTCTCTGGTATATATCACCAGAAATTTTTTTGCAAAAGAAAACCTGAATAAAGCAAGAAAAAGTGATGTACAGGATCTTTTGCAAAGTATATCATTAATGCGCATTCGTACATTTTATTGTGTATTCCAAAGTGTATATAAAGTTGTACTCACAGTGGGGAAGTGGCTTATACTAGGGTGGGGATTGGGGCTTTAACACCCTATAGACCAACTGAGTTTTAATTTTTACCATAGAGATTACATCCCGGTACTTTTGTCAGCGTGTTTTTAGAACATCCCCCCCCCTTCATAAGGGTGGTGTTTAAGGTACAAACACCTCCCTACACCAAGAGAATTATAACTTTTAGTTTAAAAATTATACCTCGGCGATTTTATCTACGTATTTTTTTAATGTGAACTCCTCCCCCCCCCCATGAGTATAATTTTAAAGTTGTTGACAGATTCACTTATTTTGGTTCTGAAATTAACAATAGGAACGATTGGTACTATTGAAATCCGAAAGAGAATTACTATAGATATCAGATGTCTTAATAAAATACGAAAATATTTGAAATCAAATTTAATCAAAAGAAAAATAAAAGTTATATTTATAAAAGTCTTTTTTAAGATCAGTATTAATTTATGCATGTGAAACTTGGTCCATGTCTCGAACAGATGAGGACATAACAAGTACCTACCCAAGGAAGATTTTAAGGTTTATTTTTGGAGGAATTCAAGGAAATGGTACGAATGACAAATTTAGAACTCTATCACTCATTGTTAACTTCATCAAAGTACTACGAATTAAATGTGCAAGCCGCGTTGTTAGAAGGGATGAAGACCACATCACTAAAAAAAGTCTTCGATGCTCAACCAATTGGCACACAGAGAAAAGCAGGCTAAATCTTTAATGGATTGATGGCTAAGAAAAAGATCTCCTAGTTTTGAAAAATAAAATGTGAAAAACAGCAGAAGAAGGCTGACCTGGAAAAGGCTTCTTGAGAAGGCCAAGACTCACCCTGGGCTATCGAGCCGCCAAGGAAGGAAGGAAGGAAGCTCCTCCCTTAAACGTAGTCTGTGTGAGTATACATCTCCATCAACTGTCTACATCTCCATCAACTGTCATATCTGTTTACGACGTGAAAATGACAAATAAGTGATTTTAAGATACCTTCAACATAAAGTGGTATTTTTTATATAAGTTATGGTGCTTTCGAGGCAAAAATAAAATTTAGATTTTCCCAGATAGTCACCACAGTCGTATAACTTATGTTTAATAATTCTGAAAAAATTTGCAATTTACGATGCCAAAGCGGATACAAAAAGACGTCTGTCAAACCGTTGTCAAGACAACCATCATCCGTTATCAAGAATTGTTTTACTTGATAGGTGTACGATACTCTCATGGGTAACTTTCGAATTTGATTATGAAGATTCAGGAAGCCTCAACGTCCGAATTATGAAATTTATTCTTTAGGATATACTCGTAGATTTTAAGAGTCGACAGTCACAGATCAAGTCCCTTTGATAACTGCTTGACATAGAGCTATACGTCTTGCTAGGGCTCAGTATCATAGGCACTTGATGACTAAAAAAGAATAGTTTAGTTTGAACAAGTTACGTAGCGGGCAGAGGGAAGAATTCATGGGGGGAGGGGGTGCTAAACTCCTCAAAGCATAGCCCTCGCTGTCAACAGAGAAAAGTACAGAATAGTGGGGGGTCTGACACTGATCTGGAGTCACTAGGACCCCTGGTAGGGCAGCAAACATCTTAATGCTACTAATGCATCCTTTCTAAAGAAGGGATTCTTTTTCGCGTCTGTCTTTCATGTGTTGATAGATTGGGTTTTTTGCAACAGAGAATGTACTAAGTATCCAGAACCATTGTTGTTACAGGAGCATTCATTTGGGTTCCCATTCAGATACCAGATTTAAAGGGGATTTTTTTCATGTAAGCTAACACATTATCAAACAAAAGAATAAGCACATTCTAGGAATACACGCGAATTGTGGATTGCTTTTCAAAAAATATATGTATTACAATGGCGCACAAAAAAATTTTCAAGCGGGAGGGGGTCCAGGGTCGAAAGTCCCCTATTCTCGTAGCATACCTCAATACGCCGTGAAATATATTCTTTTGATTTGTCGAATTTGGGAACAAACACAGTAAAAAATTAATTATTAAATTAATAATTAGCGTTAATTAATAAAATAAATTGTTTATGACAAATACTTAACTAAATTTTGAGTACTATATACATAAGATTATCATCAATCAAAAAAATCAAGAGTGAGAGAAGGGGGTCCGGACCCGTGGACCCCCTTTACCCTTGTATGCGTTACCGTGTACCACTAATAGTACTATCCTAAAATGTTTTTAGAAGTCATACACCGTTACTTCTGCGGCCGTTCACTTCCATCATGTGAATCTATGAAATATTATAATTATAAAAGAGGGGTTTTTTTTATGTGTAACATCTTTACTCTCGGTTGGTGGATATTTGTTGGAGTGATTTCGTGAAAAGGTACGGAAATGCGTAACAGGAAGTCGGGGGAAGCGCGCGCTGTTTGATTTGACCAATTCAGCGCCTTGGGGGTGTCTCTTCGCTAGCCTCGTCTAAGGGTCCAACTCTACTAGCAATCACCCGCCTACCGCACGTACCAGCTAGTCTTATTAGACTTCATCCAGAATAAACTTGTGATTTTTACGCTCAAATGTCAAAGTCTCATGGCACGTTGTGTGTGAAATCTGAGGATATATATTTTTATATATGTGTAAACTATATATTACCAATTATTATTCTTGTTAAGCGTCTGACAAAGCTCATCATTCTTAAAAAAAAATAGTAGTAATATGGAATTATTTGGAAAAAAAATTTAAGTGCTTATCATTTTCATACTTTGAGGTTAATTCCTGTCGCTGTCAATATAATATTTTTAACTGTGATTAAAAAAAATTTCTCGATTAAAAAAAACTAATTAAGTAAACGGGTATTTTTGATTTTCTCTAATATTTCTAATTTTTAAGCATGCGCTTGACGGTGTCTCTTCGCTACCCTCGTCTGGGGGTCCAACTGTAGTAGCAATTAAGACGCCCGCCTGCAGCACATACCAGCAAGTCTTGTCATTTTGGTGGTCGCATACATTTCTCCGAATCAAACAGTTAAAAAAATTAAAGATTTCCTGTATTTTGTACTTTTACCGTATACCGAAGGTGGTTCTGCTCTTTAAAAAAAAAAAAACTATCACTCGCTTCCCATGATTTTGAGTGGTGATTTTAACGTTAACTTCAGTTTGCCAGAAGCTGGTCCACTCTTAGCTTTTCTGACTGATGAACTCAAGCTCGAAATGAACACTAATCGAAATATTTCGACATCTAACAGTGGTACTGTTATTGACGCCGTTTTTCAACGATTTTTAAATACTTTGAAATCACAAGTATATGTGTCATATTTTAGTTTTCATAAATCAATTGTCTCCGCTTTTCCCAAATTGAACAATAATAAATATTTTTGATAAAAAAACTGCATTACTCCTTGTGTTAATTAAATAAAATTTTCATTAAAGATATAATTATTCGATAGAAAATTATTTCCAGTCATAACCGATTCATTTCTTTCGGGATTAAAGTCACTATTGCGTATTTACCATGATAACAAGTCAGATGTTACACATCATATGCGACTACTGTAAGACTCGTTTTTTTTTTTTTTTTTTTTGTGTGTGTGTGTGTGGTTTTAGAATGCAAGTTATTGTTTTCAATTCAATTGAAAATTTTCTGCAGAAAAGTTTATTTTAAAATAAAAATTACTCCCAATATATGTATAAAAAAATCTTTACAAATTATTGTATTCAGTTTCTATACTAGCCAGTCTAGACATTTTATACTTATTTTTCAGTATGTGTACTGTTCTTTTGAAAAATTACAAACGATTATTTAAGGTAACCGATTACTTGTGACTTCTTTTTTAAGAAAATGGATGTATGGGGATTTTTTGTTGTTGTGATTTTTGGATCTGCTTAAGAAAAATATGTTAAAATTAAGAGAAAAAGAAATTATTACTAAAATGTGGGTAAAAATTTACAAAAAATTACATAAACAGGGCCCATTTTGTACAAAAATTTAGGAACAAATTTTCAATCCTGATCTGTTGCTTTGCTATTCGTTTTTTGAAATAACCTTCAGGATAAGAGATATTTTTATTTTTAGAAAAATTAGAGCACTTTATCATAGTTATTATATGAAAAAAACAGTGATTATATTAACATAAGGGACTGTAAATTTTGTATTAAAACAGTGATTGATAAATCCGAAGGTTAAAACACTTCTACTATTATACAAAACATGCACAAAAAATTTCAGTTAATTATTTTCAAAACTTTTTGAGCAATCGTTGATTTGAGCATTTTAAAAAAAAAAACGCATTTCGAGTAAAGCGCGTTTTGAAGTATGACATCTTGCTTAAAGTAATTGCTTCTGCTTTTACTAAAACACTTGTAGTTTTTGTTCTAGTGAACGAAAAATAATAAACTTGGTATTTTTATACAGCTAATAAGAGGCCTTATAAAATAAAATCATAAAAAAATTGTGAATTTGAAGCAGAATTCACAATTTTAGGGTAGTCAGATACCTTGAAGTTTAACTATAAATATACATTTAACGCATCGATAGATCGTATAATATGAATACCGATTAAATTTCTCTCATTAACTTAGTTCAAAATAAGGGCATATTAATATTAAAACTATTCACGCATTTTTATTTTTAAAAATACAGCAGAAGGAAATTCTTTAAATGTTTGATGATTGTATTATGAAAATGACATTTCATGGTTCATAAAAACCCATTTGATCTTATTTCTTCTTTGGACAATCCTTTAATCTTTCGTCTTCTATTGTAAATATATATATATATATATTATATATATATATTATATATTATATGTAACGTTTAGTTCATCTTTGCTTGCTTAATTGTGTAGGTTTTCTCAAAAAAACTTGTTTCATATGTAAAATCTTTGAATAGTTCATTATTGAATTAATAATCTCTGATTTACATACTCCTACTATATTTTAGTGCTTATTAATCTACAAAGTTTACTTGTTTGTTTTTCCAATTATCCCAATTAATTTTTTTATTACTATATCACACAAACAAGTTCTCTACATCTGTTCTTTTATAAAAGTGTAACACACGGTATAGTTCCAAGACCGAAATGTAGGTGCCGCCATTACAATATGGGCTTGGACCGGAAGTGTGACTGTACGAAACACTGTAGTACCGTCAGAGAGAGTTTGGATCTGGACAAGCGTGCTTTCCCCATTTCGATGTCCAATCCTGGACTATGTAAACTTTACTTATTTTCACTTATTTTCTCTAAATGTTTGTCTTGTAATTGTCTAAGTGTCTGTTCTCTATAACTGTGCTATCTTATGTCATTAAATATATTAATTTACCCCGAGATTCTATTAATTACTTTTGGTTACCCCAAGTAATGACGTAAGCGGCAGTTACAAAAGTATATTTTTGTTAGAAGGAATAATCAAAAGATAGATGGATAGATTCCTCCATTTTTAGATCACCGCCTCCAACTAATATACCACCAAGCTTAAAGTCCACTTGTAGGATTCATACATTTGGAGAGAGAATTCCAGCTGAAGTGCCATCCTCGTCTCTTGATCATGGTTTAAAACTGTGAGGTCCATCCCCACTTGCCCTCGTGTTGCTTCATAGTATAGTATTAATAAACACTCACTCGAGATGACCTTATCCATATGTATCCGCAAATAGCATCGTTTCTATATTCTTATTTTATTACAATCTCTTGTTAAATGCTTTTTCCTCCGAAACTGTTATGTTGATAGCGGTAGCCAAGTGATTATGGTCATGAACTCGTGGTCGGAGTGTTGAAGGTCCGAGTCCTGATGACACTGGAGATCCACCATGTACAGATACTGATGCATGTTAAGTCTGGCGAGATTCAAAGCTCTCCCGTTGGTGTTAGAAATCCCACCTGTTTCAACGGCTGCCCATTCTTTGATTCCCTCTAACATGTGGCCATACTAAACATGTGTAGAAGGGAGTGTTGGCTATTGTGAAAAAGTAATGCCAAGGATTTTATTCTCAGTGTCAGAGCGACAGTTCAGTTTATCTCCCCTCCATATGGTTTTCGATATATGGCGATAGGAGGGTCGCACTCGAGACAAGCTTTTGTCCTGGAAGAACCAATAGTGGTTGAGACCAGGACTGTGGATGCCTGGCGCAGATATGGGATCCTTCCAATAAGAAATTGTAGGGTGAGGGATGTAAAGGTTTTAAATGAGGTATGGAAAGGTGACTGGAGATCGGCGAGGAGCTTACCAACGAAAGGCTGCGAGGCAGCGGAAACAGCTATCGAAGATCAGCTAGACTTGATAATACCAACGAACGCTGTGAGGCAGCAGGATCAGTGATCAGGCAGATCAGCGAAAGATCTACGAGGTGGTAGGAGAAGGCGAAAAGAGTAAAGACGAACCTTGCTTGATTTTTTTTACTAATCTTAATCTCTACGATATTTAGTGGAAAGAGACTATTAGAAGACGATATCAACTATATGATAACTAAACGTGCAAACTTTATATCTTGTAAATCCAATAGATAAACGTGTCTGTCTGTGATAATTATCTGAAAATAAAAAGTAATTTTACTAAAGCTGTGGGACCAGCAGAGTAACGGAGCACATTTGGGCCCCTCTGCAAAGTCAGGCTTAGGGCCCCTAAGTTGGATTTTACAACAGGTAGGAACTTGGCGGTCAGACTTTGGGCCCCCTAGAACCCTCCCCCTCCCCCATCCATTTTTTTATTACTCATTACATCCGAAATAAGCTTCGAAAAAAAGAATATAGAAGTAGAACTTTATCTATTTTTATCTTTTGGGCACTCTTTCCAAGTATAAAACAAAGAGAATAAAAATCATTGCTTATTTTTGCAGTGTTAAAAGCCAAAACTTCGAAAAGATAAGCCAGTCTGTTAAGTTATCGATCGGACAGCGAATAACTGCCGAGTGTCATTTTAGATACAAATGACACACTTTCGTTAAAAAATGCAATAAAAATATAAACTACAAAACCGAACAAACTCTCGCCTTGAAGATCATAAGAGTGTAAAACGGCCAGATCCTAGCGATAACAGAGACTTTTAAGAACTAGTTTGTTAAACCTCTAAAGGGGCGCCCATCATTAGTTACTTCAAACAACCACTTGACCTCAAGCGTACTCATCAATTAAATGTATTAATGGCCCATGTCTTCACCTAATATGTTATTTTGTTATTTATCTTTAGGATCCTTCAAACAGGCTGCTTTTTAAAAAGAAATTAGTATAAAAAATAGATTGAAGTCACGTTTAGGTTTCAGAACACGCTGATTACCCAATATTTTTAGGATTATATTTTTTTAAAACTTCCTTCTTTATAGATCTACAACAGAAAAACTTTTTCTGTATAAAAGAATTAGGTTACTTTATCTATAGGCCTGTCTAGTTCGTCAATTTTATCAAATCACTGTCAAATTAACCGATTAAGGCTTAGAGTAAGTATAATTATATCGAGATGTGTTTAGTTGAGATTGATTTTCGTTTAATTTGAGTCGGAGAAAAAGGTTTCAATGGCAATTTGTTTTAACCGTGATTAATAGTTTTTTCTTAATTCATATATAATGTCCTATATTTTTTTTAAAAAAAAGATTATCTTTTAAATGGTTGTGTACTTTTTTCAATGCTGATAAAAGGATTAGTTTAGTATAATTGCAAGTAGTTGAACAAATACAATCAAAGAGTAAACATTTTAATTGCTTTAAATAAAATTATACATTTACTGCTTACTTGAGAAACAAACGAAATACATGAAAAAGTAAATTAAGTAAAGGAAATACATAGAATGTAAATACGTATTATTTTATGCAGGGAAAAAAGAATTCAAACGATCATAAAAAGAATTTAATAATGAATAAAATGACATACTTAAAGAATGTTGATACATTAAAACATGCTATTTTCTATATGATGGTGAGCATTAAAATATTTATCTATCTGGGTAATTTTATTCGATTTTTGTCCTATTATTTTATATTAGAAGAAAAGGTTTTAAATAATTTAAAGGAAATGTACTATACCTAAACTTTGAAAAAGCAGAATACCTCATAATAATAAACAACAATAATTTTTGTCATTATTAAGTACAAAACAAAGACAAATGAACAAAATTTTTTCAAAAAGCGAATTCGATAATAATATAATATTTATATAATATTCTTAAAGAGCTAAAAATTCAAGAAAAAATGTTATAAGTAATTTTTTTTTCTTGTGGTAAAATTTATTTTTCATTAAAAAAAAAAGCAAAAAATCACCTAGTCTTTAAAATAAATCGTTAGCAAAATAAATTAAGATTTCTGGAATTCCATTGGTAGAAAATTTAATTCCTCATTTTGGTAGAATGGTATTCTTAAAGAGCTAAAAATTCAAATATACTTAGAAACGTTAAAAGTAATTTTTTTTCTTTCGGTAAGATTTCTTTTTCAAAAAAATAAAAGCAAAATTTACTCCCAATCTTTAAAATAAATCGTTAGCAAAATCGATTAAGATTTCTGGAATTCTATTTTGGTAGAAAAACTGTTAATCAAAATGGACGGCTGACAAACGACAACCAATGACATCATAAGCAGCTCGATTTGCCACGATCCTCAAACCATCACCTGCTCTGAATTTACGACACTTCTATCTGTCATAACACTCTAATTTCTAGATTATTTTCCGCTAGCCCACCTGCCTATAACTTCTGCCTTGTTATGATAAAGAAATATGCTTCAGATGATTTTGTTTTGTTTTATTTTTCGGGGGATTGACAATTAATCCCACTTCCGCTTTTAAATCAGCAACAAGCTAAGCAAGCATCGTGGTGTTTCTACATAACATCTCATCTCTATAGTTGCTGTTGCCACCAATTTTATTATTATGTCACAATTTTAGAGACAACTTAATCTATACAGGTGGATTTTCCCTTACAAACCACACGGTTTAATTGCATAACAGAGACAAGTACGCCCTTCTCAATATTTCATCCTTTTAATCTGGTTTTGTGCTATTTCTCCATGATTTATAGACTATGGTGACAGAATAATATAGGCAGCAAAATCTTCGAAAAGCTTCCATCTTTCAGAAAGCGATTAATTTTAATAAAAATTGAATTTTCAAGAAGAATAGTATCATTATCTGCTTTAGTTTGAAAATTTATCATGTACTGATTCTAACCTTATTATAGTAATTTTACTTAATATTATACTATCGTCTTTGTTATTAATTCTGTTGTATAAACACACACGAGAACTTCTGTATTTGGAATTATTATAAAAATATTCATCACATAAATCTCGTCTGGTGTCTATTCGATACCGAATGTCTTTTTACTGTCTATACTTAATGTCTGTTAGATCTTGTTCTAATTTTTGGAGTCCTTTTTGAAGCTGGCACTACATTTATTGATGGTTTTACTTATGTTTATTATGCAATCTTTATATAAATTTAGCTAGACAACGTAGCACAGAAATCAAGCTTTTTTTGTTGCTGTTTTATGGAGGGTGTGTGGTTATAAATTCATCTCTAGTCTAAAAAAAAACACAATACTCACATAAACAAACATTTCCTACAATCAGAAAATTGCTAAGTTACATTTATCACTAGCCGTCATCTACACACTTAGCTGTGTATTTCATGACAATGTGTTTGTATATATTTTTAAAATATTGATATCTAAGTTCTAGCATTAAGTTTTTGATTGTATTCAAAAACATCCTTATAGCCCTCTCCCCTTGTTTTAAACAGAACAGGACTTGAATTTCTCTTACGGAACGTTTGTGCCTTTTACATCCCATCCCTTGGGACTTAATTTCCACAAAACCTGTCGCGGATCTCTGCTCAACAAAAGAAACATGTTTGCCAAATTTTAAGTCTGTATTGTTTACTAATTAAAAAACGGGAACTTTTGCGTATAATGACCCCACAAACCTCCCTTGGGGGTCGATTTCAGCCAAATCAGATTTTAAACTATGCCAAATCAAAAGATGTTGCCAAATGTAATAATCGTTTTCTAAACATGAGCGGAAACGGTTTTCCCACTATTTACTATGCATCATGGTATTTGTGGCGGCTGCATATACATAGAAACCCTTCCTTAAACAAGGGGTTTTAAAAAAAACTTTAAAAATAAATCTAAATTTTTTTTTTATGGCAGAAAAGCGCTTACGATTTCCTTGAAACTGTAAAAAAGTAATCGGAGGCAACGATAACTCGGGCTATTTGATAGCCTACTGTGGCTCTTTCCCCGCCAACTGGGCTCGTAGGGTTGCTATACATAAAAAAGAAACTACGGAGTTGATTTAGGTTTGAATTTAAATCAAAACATGTAATAAGTAAACATGAAATATATTCTTGATTTTAAGTTTCCACTTTTCATACAATCTTCAAAAAAAAAAAGGAAAGTTATTCTTCATGGATATATCCTAAAGGACAACACACAAGTCTTAGCATAAAAACACAACAAACTTACCAGAAATTTTTGATCAAGGATATGTTGTATAATAACTTCAGATTTAGCCAGATAAGAAATCATTAGAGGCTATGTAGGCATCCTATTTCCTCATTTATAATCGCTGCACGATATTAGAAGACGAAAAGATTGTGCAAGATTTGTGGAAGAACATCATGGAAGTTTTTTAAGTTGAACCTAAATTAACTGTAACCATGTTTCGAACGACAAAGAATATTCATTCGCGAATCAAGGTAAATTAGTTCATCATTGTTGAGTTTCTCATGGTGCCTACTTGATGGTTACCTCTAGTGCCTTTTTAGGTTAGTTATACCTTATCGAAGGCCCCTCTCTTCGGTATACGTAGCTCCAGTGGCCCTGCTATTCTTAATGGAAACTCATATTTCAATCATTGATAACTTTAAAAAAAATTCAAGTTGAAACACTATTATCCTTTTAATTTTGTGTCAAAAAGAACGGAAAAACTATATACAATTTACAATTATTGCTGAAGTGATGATGTCAGCGGCGCAAACAAGGAGGGTCCTGGGGGTCCGGACACCCCTCAAAGCCCTTGAGTTTTTTTCGCAATTGATGATTTACGTAAAATTTAATTTAGTACTTTTAATTAACAATTTATTTAAGTAATTAATGCTAATTATTAATTCAATACTTTATTTCTTACTGTTTTTTGTTAACAAAATCAGAAGAATCGATTGGTGTTGTCTTGAGGTATGATACGAGTTGGGGGACTTTCTACCCTTGAAAAATGTTTGTGTGCGCTACTGGATGATGTGATGGTTCAGTTAGCGAATCAGAACTAATACAAATTTTTAGATTTTGTTAAATACTTTGAATTAAATGAATCAAATGAAATAACTCTTACCCCTTTTAAATTAACTACTTAAGACTTTTTTAATTGACAAAAATGGGACGACAGAACAATGTTATGTAGAATATATTACTAACTGTTACCCGCCAGCTCTGCCAGGCATTTCATGATGTTGTATGATTATGCATAATTGTTTTTTAAGTTATTGATATCTAAGTCTTTGCAATAAGCTTTTAATTATATTAAAAAGCTTTCATTTAACCTTCTCCTCTTGATTTAAAAAAAAGGATGTCTTGAAAAGAAATTTTTATCTGCATACCCCTTTGGTAGTCGCTTTCGGTAAAACTCGTTCTTAGCGGATCTCTATTCAACAAAAGAAACATGCTTACCAAATTTTGTGCCTGTAGTTCCAACTGTTCCGGCGAGAGAGAGACCTCGTGATGAGTGAGTGAGTGAGTCACTTTTCTCCTTACATTTGCATAGATTCTGAATATAATGATTATAATTAAATAAATTCACCCCAAAGGGCATAATTTGACACAAAAAATAAATGTTAGATGTAAACATTAGGTGAATATTGGGTAACTGTAGACTGTAATACTTAGCGAAAGTGTCCTCAAGTACGCGCTTCCTGTTTATTACGTAACTTATATGCTGCTGTTGTTGTTGTTACTAATGCCACCTGATCGACAGTAACATCAGATCAAGACCCACGAAATTCATCGTGGCTAGGGATAGATTTTTACGTTTGTCGTAATCCGTAGCTTTGAGCATCATACAGGTGACAGTATGATTTTGCTCGGTTCCATTCCAATTTTGAAAAAGAACACCCTGGGGGAAGTCAGGGGACTCCCACCTCTTTTTCTTTTCACCAACCTCACGAGAGGACTTGCGGTTCGACAGATATTTGAAGTACCCCCGTGCCGCGAAGGCACTATACATGAACAACATCCATGCCTTCTCCGGGATTCGAGCCCAGGCCCTACGACACAGCAGTCAGCGTCGTTAACCACTGTATCTGAAGGGTGACCATCCGTAACGTATATGCACCACGTAATTTATATGCGTAGATATATGAAAAGCTTACCAGATAAATCATTTAAATTAATTTTTTTTAAGTTTAATTATGATTTTTATAAATGTAAGTAGACAAAATTTGAGAAAAAAGGCGAAGTAAAAATATACTTCAAATAAAAAATAAATGAGTATTTCTGTCATTTTCGTGAATGCCATTGCGTTGTTTTTACTTCTTCGTTTTTCGCTAAAAAAGGGGAAAAAATTATGTTGCACAAAAAAAAATCTATCAATTTATATGCTATTCGTGTAAAATCTTATCTGTATAATATTTTATTCCATATTACGCTGTTATATTAACCTCAAAAGTAGTTAATTATCTGATAAGAGCTATAACTTTTATGACAACCACACCACACAAGATCTTTTTAAAATATCCTTGAAAAAAAAGTTTCCCAAATTATGAACCGGAACCGATATTAAATCTGATAAATCTTCACGACCTACCTGGGCGGGGGAAAAAGGGGGGGGGATTGAAAGAAGAAAAAAAAAGAATTGGAAGAAAATTTTTAAGAAGTCAAACACTTGTACATTTGTAATATTACACATTCATCGTAAACAAATATTATTATCCACCATTGACGCACACACGAAGGGGGATGCACGGGTCTGGAGCCTTCCTCCCCCACACACTGCCCTTGATTTTTTTGTTTCGATTGGTTATAATTTTATGTATATAGAGTACGTAAAATTTAATTAAGTATTTGTTATTAATAATCTATTTTATTAATGAATGCTAATTATTTAGTCAATATTTTTTTTACTGTTTATTATCCCCTACAATCGACAAAATCAAAAGAATATGTTTGGCGGCGTATTGGAGTATGATATGAGAATGGTGTTCCGACTCTGTACCTTCCCCCTTGAAAAATTCCTATTTGCGCCCCTGAAGTGTAGTCATACTTTTCGGACACCCTAGATCAGGGGTCGGGAACCTTTCAGCTGTGGCGTGCCAAACCAATCTACCAACATGATACAGCGTGCCACGACATTATTTAAACAATTCGATTCCGTTATAATGTAGCAGAATTGGAGAATGGAGGTCAATAATTTAGATATTTATATTTTTATTATATATTAATTTTGCATCATTTAAAGATATTTTTTAACATAAAAATTAACAGCATAAAATATAACTTTTTCTTTAGCAAAATTAAAACAAGATATCAATCAGTGGCATGGTCAAGTAATTTTAGCGCGTTTTTCACATGTTGTATTTTACAATAATGCAACTAATGAACTTTTTACTAACAGAAAGTAGTGTGTGTACTGTACCACTCCTCTAAATGTACTACTATTGAGCTGAAAAGAAATAATGACACAAATCTGTATCAGCACTATAAAAAAGCAAAAAAAAAATTTTTTTTACAGAAGCTACAAAAGCCCGGACTAGCGAAATTCAGGAAAATTCGGGAAAACTATGGGAAAATTTAAATATGATTCGGCTCATCTAGGGCACAAATGCGACCCAATGCCGAAACCCGAGGTCAATTGGTTGCTTATTGGCTGAGAAAAAGGTACGACAAAATATGGAACGAAGACGAAATTTACGTCCTAATAGCGCTATAAACGCGCTAAAAATTAAAATTGCACATATATATTATGTATTTTTATACATATTTATTAAAATAAGAAATAGTATAAATACTTTATAATACTTAAATATAAGTAATATTTATATACTTAAAATATAAGTACTTCCCTTCATTACAGTTAAATAATAATTTTAATGCAAATCTAGTGCTTGTACTGCTCTACACTTTCATATCGCAAAATCAGGGGTATAATGTGTGACTTCCAATTTGACACGATTCGAAGCATTCAGTTGTTATACCATTTCTTTGCGAACTCCAAATATTTTTCATATGATGAAAGATTTTTTTTACTTTAATATGTATATAGAACCAAAAGCAGAGTACATGCAATTTTCTCTTTTTAAACAATTAAATCTCTCCAGCAATGGCATTCAATAATTTACAAAATAGCTCTAAACTTATCTTTAGAGTTAACTTTTAGATTTTTTCGTAATTCCGTTAATGCCCGTAATTTTTGTTCTCAAGTAAGGTCAATTACAAATTTATCAACTTCCAGCCACACAAAAATCAAAAAACTTGTAGAGTAGCACAGAGTGCCACTGAAAATCGTTCCACGTGCCATAGTTGCCAACCCTTGCCCTAAATTCTATTAATATAAGTCAAACAGAGACATTAAAAATAAATTGAAAGTAAAAAAGCCTTTTTAAAACAAGCTTTTATTTAAACGCGCTAAAAAGAATAAAATAAATTTTTCTTTAAAATTTTTTTACTATCAACTTATAACGTCATTACACAATTTATATGATATGAATTCTTGTCGCAAGATTAAAGCACTCTTATTTACTTAGTTTGAAAATTTTAAGAAATTGAAATTAATCAGATAAAGTTATTTAATTTACTTGTTTATCTGCAGAGGTAAATCTCGCGACAAGCTTTTATATCATATAAATTGTGTAATGACGTTATAAGTTGATAGTAAAAAAATTTTAAAGAAAAATTTATTTTATTCTTTTTAGCGCGTTTAAATAAAAGCTTGTTTTAAAAAAGCTTTTTTACTTTCAATTTATTTTTCACTTTTTAGTTATCACTCGACAGGTTTCTTAGTCTGTTCATCTCATTCAACGCATCATTGTTGCTAGGTGTTAGCCGGTTATTTTCGAACAGTCGAGCTAAATGAATTCTCGCAAAAAGGGTACTAGACGAAAAACACAATTTTTTCTTAAATCCGTAAATTTTAAGCAATTCTTTCAATCTTCGTACAGATCTTGGGTAATATTATCCTACACACGAAAAAAAGTTTTATGAGATTTTCTTCATAAATGACGAAGTTATTAAATATTAAATGTTGAGTATTTTTTAAAAAATCGTAAAAAAAATTTTTCGACATTTTATTTTTTAAATGACTGATTCTAAAAGAGCAAATCATGAGCTGTTTTAGTACGGAATGTCGATTCATTTAAACAAAAAAAATTCATATGCGTCGATTTAGACATTATTTTCATAAAAACGCATCGATTTTGACTTATTTAAAAAAATCGTAAGAAATACAAATATTATTTTGTAAAAAACATTATACCGTATCGGGACGAAATAAATGATCTTTCCGATTCTATAATTATTTTTTGTCTGAGCTTCATAGATTAACCTCTTAAGCGGTCAGTTTTTTTTACCAAAATTGTCCCAAAAAAAGTCCATTTCTTAACTGCATGTAACTAAGCATAATAATTAACAGAACGCGCGAAAATGGAAGATTTTTATTTTAATCTCCGGTTTAAAATTTTACTCACCTTTTTTTATTTTATTATTTTTGAACACAAAATCCCTTAAATGTTTGCTTTTAATAAGTACATTCTGCGTACTATGAAGAATATTTCACATACATCTTAAAATATGTTTTCTTCCACTTACCAAAAAATTTCATGTTCATACCTCTTTTTCATACGATTGATAGGATTTCATGTGTGTGTGTGCATATTTATATGCACACACAATATGTAGAATAGTGTAACACTAAGTCTTATATTCCAATGGGGATAGAGATAATATCGACTTCTTTGGATTATCTATCCATTTTCCTTTTTCTTAGGCAACACATTGTACATTGCCTTGTAAATCCCTATTCTTTATCCAATATTTTCAAGAATATATATTCTTGCCTTCAGTGAAAAATTCTCACCTTCACCACTACCAAAATTCTGAATGAAGAGTAGTTCAGTACCCCCCATGGACAAACTCTCTCTCTCTGCATCTCCTAAAGACACACTATACTACCTTATTATAGGAATAAAAATGTCTGTGCAAATAAAATAAAGAAAGAAAAAATTTCGGTGCCTGTACAGCGCACGGGCAAACCGGTTGTGGCTAACTTTCAGTAGCCCGTAAGGTGTACGGGCAAACCAGTTAAGGGGTTAAATTTAGAATTTCTATAATACTCCATCTCAGTTTAACTTGGCAGCGTTGAGAAAGGTATACAATGTACCAATCTACTTGAAAAATAGATCTACTTTTTTTGTTTTGAATTTAAATCCAAGAAAATAGATAGAAATTTGTAAAAAAATTGCATACTTTGTAGAAATTAGATTATTTTTACGTTGTAGAAATGTAATTATTTTTAAGACAAAGTTAATTAATACAGTCAATAGCGCAACGTTATGAAATTCCAGTTTGGCTGAAAACCGATTTTCGACGCCAACTTTTGTCATTGTTGTAACAATAAAATTATTACAACAATGCAGATATATCCAAGTTGGCGCCCAAAATTAGTTTAACGTTTTTAATTAATATCTTTTTAATTAATTGCAATATCGGAATATAAATGGTCAAAACATGCATTGTCATCCAAACTAAACGTGTATACAAAATTTCAGCTCAATGGGAGGAAGATATCAGCTTCAAAATTGAGTTGCAAGATTCCACTTGAACAAATTACATACATACATACATACATACATACATACATACATTGTAAGTTAAATAAAAGCTTTTAATAATAATACTTATATTGTTTTTGTGTAAATGATTATTATCAAAATAAAACGACTGAAAAAAATACTTAAAGAAAATCATAAATACAGAAATTAAATGTAGTTGTGTTGTGTGTGTGTGAATCAAGGGAAAAAATACGATAATTTGTGAATATCACAAAAAACTCAAGCACACAAGAGGGGGGCGTCCTAAAGGTCCAGACCCCCCCCAATGCCCTTAGGGTTTTGTTTATTGATGATAATCCTGTATATATTTAATTTAAGTACTTGTAATTAACAATTTTTTCATTAATTAATGCTAATTATTTATTCGATAATATATTTTTTGCTGTTTTTGGTCGACAAAATCCGAAGAATCAATTGGTGTTGTCTTGAGGTATGATACGAGTTGGGGGACTTTCAACCCTGGATACCACCCTTGAAAATTTTTTGTATGCGCTAATGAGCTCAAGGCTTTCTGCGATCACACGCCATTTCTGTTGCCCTCTGGTGACGTTGATTTCTAAAATAAACAACACGATTTAATCTCCAAATATTTCCGACAATTTTCAGTAAACTATTCTTTTGCTTCATTGTGTGTGAAGGCACTTACTCTATGTCACTGATGTCTCTAGAAGACGGATGCTGAACAAAAGATGAATTGCCCACAAAAGAATTCAGCACTGCTCTCTCACGCTTTTCAATATCTCAGAGGGTGAAAAGTCAGCAGTAAAAGCCAACTCTTGTGATTAAATTCGCCGCCCAGTTAGAAAACTGAAACCCCTTCTATCCCTTTAAAGCGGGACTCTTTTTCTCCAAATTATTCGAAAAACAGTCAGTCAATTTTTGAAAAGGAAATTTTTCACTAATTAGGAAGGCTGTCACGCTGGGTCAACAATGGATGACCCATCAAAATTTACGAGCCCTTTTTGCAGTGACCAGAAGATTTTGGTCAATAAGTAGCATCTACTAATTAGTATTTTAATGCTTTCATCCACATATCACCACCTCTTTGGAGTCCCAAACAGAGTGGTGTCCTGAAACTAGACGCCAAGTGAGCATAGCAGGAAAGGGTAGTTCATATCAGTTCTGGGGAAAATAAAAATAAAAATCCCTTATTACTTGGCTAAGTGATGACTAGCTTATTTTTGAAAATGTGGAAAATTGGCTCGTCCATTACATGATTAGGTTCTGTGAACACGAATTTTGCAGTGATTTTTTTCACTAACGTCATCTTACATTATACAATCACAAGTCAGGCGAAACTAGGGTTTCTGATTTCCCACGCTTTTCCATTCCCGGGAATGTAATTGTCGCGTTGTCAGAATTCCCGAAAATACATCAAATTTTCAAAAAGTTTAAAAGCAACTTATTTTTAAATAAAATCAATAATAACTTTTTAAAATAAGAATACATATAAATTCCGAAATTAATACTTATTTTTATAATGAGCTAAAAAATATGTAATAAATTGATTATTCCTTTTTAAAATAGGATTTCAAAAAGCATAAGTAATTTATACTTTTATCACTAAGGCATGGAAAAAATTTTACAATTAAAAATGTTGTAAATTTTAAAAATCTGGGGGGGGGAGGATCACATTTCAAAAATAATTACTAAAATTAATGTTCCTTTACTGACTCACATGCGTTTGAAAATTAACCAGTCAAAGCTGAATCAATTATTTCTCTAATGTTGCTACTAAGGGATAATAATTTAATGTTTAAGTTAACGCAGTAAATAAAATAGAAATAATTTAATGCTTCTTGGGTAGTTTAGTACTATTTGATCCGGGGGTTGGGGACCACTGCTTTAATGAATTAAATGTATGCATTTTAACTTCTTTTTAACCAACCAAAAATGTAACCTAACTACACCAAAGGAATTGCTAAGCCAATAGAAGAAATGTCACACACAGGAATTTATCAAGGGGGGGGGGGATGTCTAAGGTCGAAAGTCCACTATCTTCGTATCATCCTCCAATACGCCGCTAAACATATTCTTTTGACTTTTGTCGATTATCGGGAGCTAAAAACAGTAAAAACTTAATTATTGAGTAATGGGAGGGTACCCCCTATCCACCTAACGGTGGTCCAATCCCCATTGTACAAATTATACAATTGTTCATATCAGTAGCTCACAAAAAATTTTCAAGAGGGGAGGAGGTCCATGGTCGAAAGTCCCCCAAAGCGTATCATACCTCAAGACACCAACTGATTCTTCTGATTTTATAGAATTTGTTAACAAAAAACAGTATAAAATAAATAATTGAATTAATAATCAGTATTAATTAATACAATAAATTGTTGATTACATGTACTTAAATAAATTTTTTGTTGTATATATATAAAAAAGAAAGATATATATATAGAAGTATCATCGATCGAAATAAACTCAAGGGTTTGTAGTTCCGGAATCCTAGGACATCTTAATTTGTAACCATGGTACTGAACCTTTATATTATTGTTCTCGTGTATGTGTGATAAATAAATCCATTTATTACATCATCACGAAAAACTTTTTTATATAGAGAGATAAATAATAAGTATGAATTAATAAAATAATTTTTTATAACAAATAATTAAATTTTACGTACCATGTACATAAAATTATAATCAATCGAAAAAAAAATCAAGAGGGATGGGGAAAGAGGGCTTCCGGCTCGTGGACCCCAACCCTTGTGTGGGTCTTTCAGTGGAAGAAATAAATTTAGATATTTACTCACGACTCCTCAAAAGATCACTTTTAAAAAGATGTAGAGTTTGCATTCGTATAAAAGGCAAACACTTCAAACATATAACATTTTACCCATTTATTAAATTATAAATTTCCAAATAAAATTTAAAATAAAAATTTACAAATTTTTATTTTGATATGTCTTAAAAGAATAAATTAAAACAGAGTTCATATTTTTAGTATTTGAAATATAATCGTTATACAGGCCTATCTGTGTGACAGTAATACTGATGTGGTAATCAGGATAGGTAATCATCAAGTACTGGATAATTCTAGATGTTCATCGTTATTGCAATTATTAAGAACATTAAAAAAAATAGTCACGTTTCGTCCGATTGAGACAAAACGAACGATTTTAAAATCACCCAATTGGGCAAACCATTTCTTGTGAAAGCGCGAACAAAAGAGAATAGATTACATACTAATTTTCCGTTTTAGAAAAAAAATATCACACTATACGTGTTTAGTGATTATAAGAGAAAATAATTGGAAAAACATCTGTTTCTTTTAAAATCAGTGCCTTAAGGGAACATAAATCTAGTGTTTCCTTTTCAGAATGCAAGAAATTAGTTCTCTCTATGTCGTGTTCCCTGAATTTGTTTCCTCGGCGAAATCTGAGCCTTTTGACTCTTTTTGTATTCATGCATTTCGCTGTCAATTTTCCGATTTATGACTTATTCATTGTAAAGTGTTCAATTGTATTACAAATTTTATAGCCTATAATACGAGCCCTCGGTGTAGATCTTGGGAAGGAGTATGAGTTACCACCTGTGAAGTGTGCTGTCATTGACGGATGCACCCTAAAGTGTGTCCAGGTGAGTTTTTCTCGACCTGTTCCTTTTGTTCTCGGTCTGTTTCACCCCCTTTTCTTTCTTACACTAAAAATTTTTACTGGATCCTATTTACTCTTTTCTTTATAAATTAATAAGTGTTGGGGGCAAATTGGCTGAATAACGATTCCAAAACAAAAATGAAAGAGAAATAATGTGTTGGTGAAGAAACTACGTGTTTTTGTACAGAAGCAGGGCAGATGAAAAAAAACATATAAGGAATTCATTCAGTTGTACTCTAAAATGTATCTATATTTTATCTAGAATTCTTTTTAATTCCTTACTTTTTCTTTTTATTTTACTTTTTAGTGATGAGAAAAATTATTTATAAATTTTATTCGAAATTAATTTCGTGACATATTTGTAATATCCGCCATTAGAAATAAAAAAAGAGCTTTTCTGCAATATACAAAGTCAGTGCCGATTTAAACTTATTTCGGGCCCTGGGTGCAAAAGATCTACAGGGCCCCTTGTCACTGGGGGATCGAAATTTATAACCAGAAAATCTGGTTAAGTCCAGCTTATCCGGGCTCCAGTCCCCCAAGCGCCCAATGGATAAACCGGCACTGTATAAATTTATTGTATATAATATATTTTTTTTTAAAAGTACTTTAATCCCATATTAATACATTTTTTTTCTTTTTTGCTCACGTTTTTTGCCCTAATTTTTCACGGTTATCTTAACCTGAACAATCTTCCGTATAAATCCTTTAACACAAAATTCTGGGGAAAAAAAGATAGATGCATATTTTAATTTGTAAGTATTTAATAGTTCAGTGTTTAATGTTTAAACTCAATAATATAGTAAAGAATTACGGGCGGGACTTGGTGGCACGCAACACACAAGTACTACACCTCTCAAATGGGAAATTACATCTATTTAGGGGCTAAGAACTCCAATCTCCATGTTTAATTGCATTGTTAATATTCTTTTATTATTATTATTATTATTACGGGGCCATATTTTGATATTAAAAACATAGTTAATTTAGTTTTACTGTTATTTATTTTTTAATGAATCTTTGAAAGTGGTTTCATTGATGACCCTCCCTGTACAGGGACTGACGCACATTAAGCATATGAGGTTCAAAATCTCAGGTTGGCGTGGTGTGGAGATTCGAAGAGGGGAATGTCGACTCAAATATCACCTTCTCACTTGAATGCAGTACAAGTTTATGAGTACCGTCACCAATACCTCTCGTGCAGCTTTAGAGAGTGTGTTAATAAACCAATGAAATAAATTCGAACAATCTTTAATGGTAGTTAAATTATAAGAAACATTTGCGAATTATTTTTGGCACTAAATTACTCTCAACTCTATTACTAAATATTATCACCCTACGCTGAGTTTTTAGATTACAAATGGATAACTTGGAAAATAATCTTCTAATTACACTCACGATTTGAGTGTTCTTGAAGTAAAAAATAATGGTCTCTCTCACACATACAGTGATATGAGATAAAGTGAACAAATTATAAACAGATTCACTGATAAACTTTTTGATTGATAGATTATCCCAGAGGCAACGTCGTGACAGACCACATAATTCTGAACCACGGTCAAGTGACGAGGACGACACACCACTGCTGCATCGAAGACGCTGATACACCCCATTCTCCTCTACGCCACACCAGCTTGAGAGCTTTGAGTTCAACAGATTTGACACATATCAACTCCTCAACATGATCGGTTTTCTCAAGCCTTCGGACAATAATGCTTCGGTATCAGTGGCGCACACAAGGGGGGGGGGTCCTCGGGTCCGCCCCCCCCTCAATAGCTCTTGGATTTTTTTTCCCGATTGATTATAATCCTATGTATATAGCATGTAAAATTTAATTAAGTATTTGTTGTTAATAATAAATTTTATTTATTAATAAATATTGTTTATTCAATAATTAATTTTTGCTCTTTTTTTTTTGTTTCCGAAAATTGACAAAGTTAAATGATTATGTTAGGCGGCGTATTGGAGCATGATACGAGAATGCGACCCTGGACCCCCTCAAAAAAACTCCTGTGTTCGCTATTGTTCGGTATCCGAATTTACTCCATTGCAAAAACCCTTTCGAGACTGAATTATTTTCCTTCAAAATAATACAAATTGGATCAGTTATGCTCTTGGATCTTAGTATTTAGCAGTAAATACTAAGATAAAATATAAATACATTAAACTAATATTTGAACAAAAATGTAAGTTAATGAAATGAAAAATATAATAATCTGTATTTATCTATATAAGGAATGATGGAAGCTTATCTAGAGCGTCGTGAGAAAGGAGAGAAACTTGCTAAAAAGCCAAGACGCCTTCCATTCTGGCTGTTGTTATGTCTGCATTCTTCGTTTTTATGACATCCATTCTGGCATTTCTGAAGTCTACATTCTTTGCGTTCCTATGATGCCTTTACAAAGAATCACTTATACAGGCCTGGGAAAATTGATTGTAATATCTTTTCAGAAATACCTTCAATCAAGCCAAGTCTTAGATGATGGTTGATAGTCATATTGTGCAAAGCAGTCGAAAGAAGCCCTTAACGCTGATTTGAACTCTTAACCACACAAACACAGAAAAGACATACTTTTTTATTATAATATCACTACAATAGAGCGTCGTTTATCCGAACGTTTATTATCCGCACCGTCAAATATCCGAACCAAAGTCCGGATCCGTTTTCGAACAGTGCAATGCTCAACATTTGTTTCCTGTGAGGCCAAAAGTGACGGGAAAACCCAAGGTGAGGGATATTTTGGGAATTTCAGCTGTGTGATTTGGTAAACATCTGCGCGAAATATTAGGGCAGTTTGTTTTTAAATGAGGGGATGTATACGTGCTCTTTTGTTAAGTTTTGTTGATGTAGAAACCTGGATGGCATGCGATACAGAAGACTGCGGATTTCAAATGTTAAATGATGACGAGATTGTGTCTTCCGCGCAAGAAGAATCTGACTCTGTCGACGATGAAACGGATGAAGACGAGAAGAACAACAACAAAGCGTTAGAGACAGTTATGGAGTGGTAAGAACAACAATCAAGGTGCTGTTCTACTCAACTACTGTTGCTGAAGAGAATCAGAGACCTTACAGTGAAAAAACGAAGGTGTACAATGGTACAACGAAAAATAAGTGATTATTTTCCACAATCAAGGTAAAATGGCAACATTTTGCACCTATTTTGCTCTCTCTTCAAGCAATTTTACCGCATGCGATGATTTTCAATATTTGTATACTGTCCAGGATCATATACTGCATGGATCGCATCCGGTTTTCGGTTATCCGAACAATCGCGTATCCGAACGGTGTTCGGTCCCAATTGATTCGGATAAATGACGTTCTACTGTACAAAAAATATTCCCAGGAATTAAAGATACAGATTCAGCAGGCTTAATGAAAAAAATGGTATAATTAAATGTTATATATATATATATATATATATATATATATATATATATATATATATATATATATATATATATATATATATATGGAAGAAATTTATATAAAATATAGAAGGGAAAAAAAATTAAGAACAAATCTAATGAAATACAAATAAGAACCTAGCGAGTCAAAATGCAATTTCGGACTTCGGACCGAATAAGTGGGGTTAAACTAGTTTGAAGGCGCCAACCTTCCCCCTTTGCAACTCGGTAGGAAAGACCAAAATAAAATAAATAGAAATTTAAAGTATAAAAATTCTAAGTATAAAAAATCCAAAGTATAAAAAATCTCATAGAAATATGAAAGAACAACCGATTACTATTAAGCAAAAAATTCTCCCAAAATGTTTAAGCAGAAAAATATCAAAAGAATTACCCAGTAAAAGGATTCTTCCAAAAAGATTTTAAAACTTCTGCTCCCAGAGCTTATTCCAGGAGATTATATATATATATATATATATATATATATATATATATATATATCACGATTTAAAGAATTCATCGGGACCGAACAATTTTTTATTCGTCAATTCGGAGTTATTCATTATATCAGGGTTCAAAAAAATAAACACCGTGATTAAAAACTTCACACTTTTTATTCAGCCACTAAAAGTACTATTAGCGAATTACTATTACGCACCAGTTAACTGGGAATTTTAAACTATTAATAAATGTTTGTCAATCTTTTTGATTCCTGACTCGAAAGAGCTCTTTTTCGACTTAAGACAGAGAATAAAGTACTGTAAAGCAAATGTACTGCAGCAGCAAGTGTACTGTAAGAAAGTATATTTGCTGCATAAGAGAGAGGTATGTTTTCAGTTTCCGAACAATGCAAAGAAATAGAAAATGTAACAGTTCTGACAGGAGTATCGTTATCAATCTCTACATTAGAATAGCCATTCATTCATAAATTTTCAAAAATAAATTTTTCTGCAAAACTACGTTTAATAATCCTTACTTCTCTCAAGGAAGAGAGAGAATGGTAAAATTTCTAAAAATATCCTCTGCATTGTGTTGTGCGATGAGATAAGAAAGGAATTTCCTGTCCTATTCACAAAATTCCCTCCATAGATTACACGTATGATTCATCTGCCCCTGTAAAGCCTAATGATGGTCAGCACCCTTTCCTGTTGTAATTTGCTGCTGACAAGAAAAGCCCTTTTTTGTGTGAGACAAGAAGATCATTTGAAAAAAAAAGATTTTTTTTTTCTAATCCTAACTAATAGAAAAAAATTCCAGCTGTTAAAACAATTCGTTAATTTGGGGTTTATTATTCGTTAAAAATATAAGCTTTTTATCTTCATTTTAATAGAAAAAAGAAAGAAGTTCGTTAGAGATTCGTAAAATTGGGGCTCGACTATATATATATATATATACTCTAGTTGAGATACAAGAATAATTTCAAAGCAAAAGATTAAAACTGAAAATTTTAAAATTTAGAAGGAAAAAAAAGATGAATGCTGCAGACTAGGGACATGGCACAAACATGGCAGACTAGGGACAGCTTTTTTTTTAAAAAAATGGGGTTAAACCAGGTTTATGGTAGATAAGCTTCATTTTTTTTCAGAGGGAAATCCTTTGGAGCATTATGGACAGAAGTTCCAAATCCAGTAATAATAAAAAAGTTACTTGCCTAAAAAAAGTATTCGAAAATGTTAAAATCGCTGCTCAAATGAAAGGACTATAAACCAGTTATTGGCACATTCAGTAATCTAAATAAAAGTTCAAAGCTTAAAAAAGGAAAAAAGGAAAGCGTATTTGTAGCAAAATCAATAATTATAAAAAATTTTTACTTGAGTAATGATTAACTACTACTCAGTAGCGCACACAAAAATTTTCGAGGGAGGAGTCCATGGTCGAAAGTCCCCCAACTCGTACCATACCTAAAGTGACCATTTATTCTTTGACTCAAAACGGGACATTGGTTTATTTAGGTACACAATGAAAAAAACACTTGTTTAAAAGTTATTTAATCAGAAAAAGTTAGTTAGCTGAAAAGTTACGAAATAAAAAACATACCCAAAATGTTTAGTTATTTTTATATTTATCAGAGGAACAAATTTGCTTTATCATAGCTGGTGAAGATTTAAGTAAGACTGAAACTCTTAGCACGTTTTTTTTATATTCACCTTAATTATCAACATCGCCTTTAGAACTGAAATTTGTAACTGGGTTTTCTCAGATGTCCATCATAGAAAATACTCTTTCTTCTGGAGCCATTTGTAGCAGGCAAACATAAAATATATTCAATTGAAATCGAAAAGTTTTCATGATGTAGATTGTGGGCGTGAAAGTGTTTGAATATTTCCACCCAACGAGTTTCCGTGGAAACATTTAGGAGAAGTATTTATTTGCTGAGGGAGTATTTATTTGGTTGATATACGGATATATTGCTTGTAAACTAACATTGAACGAACCCTTGCGTTTTGGCATTTTAAACTATGATTCCAAAATAAAAGAAGTTTAAGTTATTTACTACACGAGCATCAAACAGCAACAAAACAAATAGCAAGAAGTGTCCAAACGAAAAATCTGTCAAACAACTAGTTAACAAAGCGCGGGCGATGACGTCTCGGTCATACTCGGGCAATCTCGCCAATCGTCCGGCAGAGGCGACTACTCCAAGTTTCGTTCGGTTTCCGAAAACAGGACAATTTTGCGTCCCAGAGTTCATTCCGGGGACACCGGGACTCGTAATTATAAAAAGGGACAGTCCCCGTTCAAGACGGCACTTCTGGTCACGTTAATCATACCTGAAGACAACACCAATTGATTTTTCTAATTTTGTCAATTTTGTTAACAAAAAATAGTAAAAAATAAATTATTGAATTAATAATTAGCATTAATTAATAAAATAATTGTTAATTACAAGTACTTAATTAAATTTCAATCGAAAAAAACTCAAGGGATTTGGGGGTGTCCGGACCCCCAGAACATGTGTACGCCACTGAGTGTAATTAATAATAAGACCATATAAAAAAAAAGAGTTGAGTGCAATTAATAATAGAGCCCTATTTTCTACCACCCTACTTACATATTAATTATTACAAACATTTTTCTGGAATTCTTTTAAACTGTTGTAAACAATGACACCCACAAGGGCCAAAAAAGCCCAAAGCCCTTGATCTTTTTTCGATTGATTTTAATCGTGTTATATAGTACGCAAATTTTATAATTTAGTATTTGTTATAAAAATTAATTTTATTAATTGATCCTAATTATTCATTCAATAATTAATTTTTTACTGGTTTTTGTTCCCGAAAATCGACAAAATCAAAATAATAGGTCAGGCGGCGTATTGAGGATAGTGAACTTTCGACCCTGGACTCCCCCCACCTTCCTTGAAAAACTCCTGTGTGCGTTACAGGTTGTAAAGTTATAATTCTTTAGCCAGTTCATTATACTGAATCGAAAATTTTACAAATTCCTCTAGAGGCATTCCATATTAGCAATGAAATATCTTCCCATAGTTGATGCTTTACAGCCCTGCTTTTTTAGTAATCATGTTTATAACCTAGGCCCTTACACATTATGTTTCTTAAAATATCTTGTACGATAACGAGCTCTATTGCAATTACACGTTGAGAATGGCCATTAATAAAAGCTTCATCACTTTGCAAACCTGTAAATTTTGTGGATGTATAGACGGTATATTTTTAAAACCTATGGCCTCATTAGAGTGCTTTTTAGAAATTGATAAGCTAGACAACTTACGAATTCTTCCTTTGATTCCACCCTTGAGTTTATGGCGTCTTTTGAATTGTAAACCTCACGTGTGAAGGAACTGTGATATATGCACAGACATTACTATTTAAAAAGATCTGAAGTCAGAACAAGGAAACGGGGAATCTGAATTCGCGAGAAAATGCTGATAGACGTGAATGGTTTAACAAGTACTTGTAGATAGATCGCTTAGAGGGGTTATCTTTGTAAAAGCAGTCCTGTCAGAACCTGAAGATAGCAGCTCAAAGCCTTCTTTGAGTAATAAGTATTAGTTTAAGTTAATCAGTTAGGGTTCAAACGTAGAAAGCACTCTTTCTACATTTGAACCCTAACTCAGTCAAAGGATTTATAGTTGCTCTATAGATCCTTTGAACTGAGATACAATAAAGTTATTTTAAACTGTTACAATGTAAAATCATTCGACTGCTAATGACCATGAGATCCCAGGACCCCCCCCCCCTAATTGCAGGCATTTATTAAAAAATAAGATACAATCTTTGTGCGTGTTTCGTTAAACATCCCGAATTATTTTCAAGATACAAATTACAAATGCCATTCTTATCCAGCCAGGCGCATAACTACCTCCGTATCAACGATATGGAGCCCCAAGCTATAGGGGCCCTACATCTGTAAGCAAAAATGGTATGTACTATCGGACGCACAACCATATTTTGGTGAAATTAGTTAAAATCGCACTAATCATAAAAACGGAATACGCCGATGGGAATATGGAGTTTGCACAATCGAAAAACAATAAGAAATTATAAATAAAAATCAACAAGTAATACAAAAAAAAATTTTTTAAGTCAATTCCTTCTTTGAATGGATGAATAGAAAGTATTTTATTAACAATTGAAAATTTGAACAAGATATAAATATGTATGTATATAAATAAATAAATAAATATAGGGAGGGAGTGAACTAATAGTAGGAATTCAAAAAAGAGCATGATTTGTCCGCATTGTTGCAACAATGCACACCCGGTTAGGCAGAAAAACCAGTTTTCGACGCAAACTTTTGTCATTGTTTTAACAGTTACATTGTTACAACAATGGAGACAAATCTAAGTTGGGGTCGAAAACCGGTAATTAATGAATTAATATTTGAAAAAACTGTATTAAAACCAAGTGTTATACACTACAAGTTTAAAAAAAATTTATTTGAACTTGATTGGATGAATAGAAAGTATTTTGTTAACAATTGAGTATTTGAACAAGATATATATATATATATATATATATTTATAGGGAAAGAGTGAGCTAATAGTAGGAATTGAATAAAAGAAAAAGTTTTTTTTTTAATTTGATTTTTTCTTTCATTGCTATATGTTATAATAATTGTATTGTTGTTTTTAATTCCATTTTTAAAATTTTTGTTTTGAGATCCCGTAAATCCCAGATTCGCATTTTACTATTCGAGCTTGCCCTGTCAACAAACGGTTAGGCTTAGAATGGCGGCAAGTGGAGAAATAAGAAACTAAGAATATGGTTGCAAATTCAGAGTCTATCATGCGAAATTGGAGTTGCCAGGTTGGTGAGTTATCTTGAAAGTTGGCATGGTAGTGATCGCACGTAAGTACCGCAAAAATTCGTCAAATAACATCAACAGTCTTAACAGAGCACCCATTTATATTTATAAAATCGTCTGCCACTGACTTCAAACCATTTAATTTTTTTTCATGAGCTTTGCATCTCTGATCCCACGATTAGAAAAACATTTAAAATACAGATATCGTTTTACTAAAAATAATGAAAAGACAAAGAATAGTGTAGACTCGGAAAGGAGTCTACAAAATTTCTATTCCAAGTGGTTTCTCAGAAAGACCGCTTGAAGTAAAATGTAAATAACATTTAGAATGGGAAAAATCCATTCCATGTTTTTGATTGTAAAGATAGCGCATCCTTTCGTCTGTTGATTGATTGACTGGAGATAAATGTCACGCTTAACAGCTATGTGAAGGCTTGGCCCTTAGTCGGAAGTGGTCTAATAAGGAAAAATAATAGATTTTGTTTTCCTCGGTTCTTTTTATTTATTTTCGTTTTATCCATAAGACCGATTGTGCATTCATACTCAGCAAGGGTTTAAATGGGAAAGGAAATGGACAACATTCCTTCGTCTGCTGATTTATTGGCTGTATGTAAACGTCGCAATTAGAAGTTACACGAAGGCTTGGCAATTAGTCGGAAGCTTATCCAGAAGTGCATTTTTGGCCATCCACTCATTAGTATAATAGTGGGTGAGCAATTCTTTGTCCAATATAAGATTTTTTCCAAAAGGAGCATGTATACAGTCTGCCTACTGATAAGACGATTTAAAGCTTGTTTCAATTCAATTTCTACATACTATTGATTATATTGTGATTCTTTGCTCAGTGAAATGTTGAAATTATGAGCGAAAATAGTCCATACCTTAGCGGTGATTTTAAAAGAAAAATTTTTTAAAAAAAGAATAAATAGCAAATACAATAATATATACCGTAAAATCCGGCGTATAACGAGCACTTGTAACGCCAAAAATAAGATCGAAATTTACGGGTGCGCCTTATACTCCGGGTATAAAAACGAAAGCCTTAAAAATAAAAAGACATGAGCATAAAAAAAACTTATACTTCCCTACATAGATCGAAATACTTTTATTTAAAAAAAATTATATTCCTTATGAATTTAAAGGGCTGTAGTTCTAGAAGTACTATATCTTCTAAAGCTTGGGATAGTACCTCGAATAAATGACTTCAAAACATAAGAGCAATGCACAGGTAAATATTTCAGGTTTCTTCCTAAGAAAGTGGGTGTGCGTTATACGGCGAATATGCCTAAACATTAAATAATGCAGCTAGAAAGTATAGGGGCCTGCTATATACTGGATTTTACGGTAATATATAAAGTGAGCATTTTCTTAACCGTAAATACAAAAAAAAAAATGTATTTTAATTTTGTATTACTTTATTTAAAATATGTTATTTTGAAAAACGGAAAGCTATTCCTGAATTTTTTTTTTTATATATATATGTATAATTGTTGGATATGACCTTAAGGTATACGAACACGTTGAAATAATCAAATTCGATCAAATCACTATTTTTTTTTTGTGTTGTTGTTGAATAGAACTATCTTTTAGCTTTAGAAAACAAACTTTATTTTGTTTCTACGCTACCTAGAAGCCATGTTACAATCAATTTTATAAAATTGTTAAAACCGGAAGTGGGTCTTTAATCTACCGGAAGTGAAAAATGGTTCAAAATCTATTATGGCGAGTCTGATAACGCAAAATGTTATTAATGTATTTCTATAAAACATTTAGAACGTGATATTTATATTATTTTCCAGAGAATGTGCACTAAAATACTTCTTATTATGTGAATATTTTTTTAGTTATAGTGCCTGCTATTCAAATAACAGTCTCTTAAAGATTGTCACGTTTTTTATAACATTTACTCGATCAGTTCTAAAATTTTTAAATCTTAGTAAAATATTAAAATTTTAATGCCTTTTCTAGATAAATGCATCTAGTTAGTTTTAGTAATACTTTTGCTGGCATAAGTTTAGTATCTGTCTCTAATTGCTTTGAAGTTTTTAAAAAAATATTACTAAAATTTCACTTATAATTATGATTTCTGTAAAATTTAGATAATTTTTTCTAAAAAAATATTGTTAGTTAAATATAGTATTTATTGGTATCGATTTCTAAAAATATATTTATAATGTTTTAGTGTGCTATTTTTTAAAAAAGTACTCTAAACTTGTTCCGATATTTTAAATCTATTGAAACCCTGAACCACGATTTAATGTATCATGTGGTCTCCAAAATGGAATGTATCCTTAAGAAATTGTATTAAAATAAGGCAGGTTTTAGTAGTAATCTTTCGCACAACTAATCTGACTTTACTTCCCATTTTAAATAGGACTATCCTTAAATGTTCCATTTTCAAGAAATAAATAAAAATAAAAACGTTAATATCAAAAATTATCAAATGAAATAGTTAAAACTATTTTACCATAAGAAAAAGGTGGCATGGCTACAGCGGACACATAACATATAGTGGTCTGAGCGGACACTTTGAAACTCATCGTGGTTAAAGCGGACACATTTTCCCCCATCTTAGAACAGATTTGATTATCGAATTACAAGGATAATTACTATATCTAAAATCTAATCAAAATATATAAAATCTTTAAGTTTTGTAACTAGGTTCGACTAAATCGAATGGTAAATGATATTTATGCCTATATAATAAAGGTTAGTTAGTATTTATTTACTTGTATTTACTTTTCTTTTAAATGCTTGTATCTTGTATGTATATATATATATATATATATATATACTAGCTGAAATGCCCGTTCTTCGCACAGGTTAAGTTTTAAAAACAAAAATTCTTCTATCATAGCAATTATAATATTTTTTTAGGGAGGGTAAAACCCTGTAGGAAGTAGAAAACCAAAAATTAAAAACATTTTTTTCAAATGAATGTTCACATTAGAAATAATTTTAAACAAATTGCAATTTGGCTTCAAAGTAAATAATAATTTAACCAAAACAAATATTTCAATGTAAGAGAGAAAATTAGCAAGCTAAAGAGTAAATAGATATGAATGAATGCAAATATAAATAAAAATTATTACAGAAAAGGGATAGCAGTAGTGAGTTTCTGCTATGGGAACTATGGGTGAAATAACTTGCAATAGATGAGCCGAAAGAAAAAATGAATGATGATAAACTGCTATCATGAATAAAAAATATTAGAAAGCATTCAACTGAAAAAAAAATTAAATTAGCATTGCACCCATACCTCATATAATACTATCTAACATCTCAGTAATACATCTAATATAGAGTATTAGTTCAGAACTGAAATAGGAATTATAATATTTTAATTTAAATTAAAAGGTTATTAAAACAGAAAAAGTAAGCCCTAAATTTGATAAAATTGCCATAAACAGTTCTGAACAACAACAAAAAAGCACATAACTGAAAATCTTAAATATTTAAAATTGAAAAAGAAATAAAAAATATAAAAGTAACCTTACATATAGTATATTGAAATTATAATATTAATTCAAATCAAAAAGCTAATTTAAATAGATAAATTAAGATTTGATTTTGATGAAACTATCATAAGCAGCTCAGAACAAAAAAAAAGCATGACAAAAAATATTATACGTAAATAGAAATTCTAACTTAAAATCACAATATTGACAATCTGTTAATCTCAGTTTACATTGAGTGTCATTTTCTAAAGTTACATTTTTCTACTTTTTTGTTACAATGGAAAAACATGGAATCTGCCAATAAAGGAAAAGGGTACTTATGTATTGGCATCACCGCAGCAAAATTTGCACCACGATATCAAAATAACAGATTCTTATGTGTCTTATAAGGAAAAAAATCAAATTTTGGTGAAAAAAGTACCACTTGACGCTGATCATCATTGGGAAACTGGAACGCGGAGCGTTCCTCCGTCCCATACTGGTTGTATTGTGCTCTTATAGTTGTTAGGCCTTAATGGAATTTGAGTCTGGAAAATTGTGATAGATGTAGAAGGTAGTTGTGGTTAAGCTGGGTGATAGATGGAACTGGGTAAGATTAATTGGTTCTTGCTAACGGACGAGGAGCTCGTCTGTTATTGCTGAAAGGGGATTAGTGAGATAGCACTCTATACGCTGTCCTGGCGTCGGAGAGATAATTAAAAATAAGCATGAAAAGAAGTTGGTTGCCTGTGTGGTTCATTGAGAAATTAAAGTAAATGAGCAGGGAGATACGAGTGATAATGCGAAAAATTTTGATAGGAGGGGATCATTCGCCAAAAAGGAATGATCTCTAAACTAATTTAAGGGGGATTGTAGGAGTCCAGTAAAATTCTTCTGGTCTCTTACTATTGATATTAGGATTGTAGTTTTCTAGTTTAAGATATTAGTATTATTGATGTTAGGTAAATTGTCGAAAAATTTATGGCTAGATTTTGTATGTGAACTTTAAATATAGGAATTTTGAGAGAACTTTATAAATTTCTTTATTTTTGGTGTATCTACAAATTTTGGTAATGGTTCTAATGAGGGAGTTTTGGGCTGAATTTAAGAGGTTGATGTTAGGATCTGCTGCGTATCCCCACACAGGACAACCATAAGTTAAAATGGGCCGCAAAACGGCAGTGTAGAGAAGTACTTTGTTCCTTAGGTTCAAATGAGAATTCCGGCAAATTAAGGGTAAATTGAGCGTACTGCGTTCCGGAATTTATCACGCGCATGTGTGATGTGTTGTTTCCATGTCAGATTTTTCTCTAGGATTAGTCCTAGGTATTTCGTACTCTGAGACCAGTGTAGTGGTGTGGTATACAGGGTAGGAGGTGTGCAAGGCTTCCTCCTCCTAGTGAAGAGTACTGCTATTGTTTTGTCTATGTTAATTTTAATTTTCCAGGTGTTAAAGTAGTTCTCGAGTAGGTGTAGATGTGCGTTAAGAGCTTTTGTAATAGTGTCATGATTTTTAAAGGTAGCAGATATGGCAGTGTCATCCGCATAAATATTAGTGATGGTTAGTTTGTGAGTAGGGATGTCGTTTATATATATATTGAATAATAATGGGCCAAGTAGGCTTCCTTGTGGAACACCGTACTTGATAAAAATAGTAGAGGAAAGAGTATTATTGACTTTAACATTAAAGGATCTATTTACAAGGTACGAATTAATTAGATGTATTAAAGCAGGTGGGAAATTGTTAGTTATAAGTTTATAAATGAGACCGCTGACCCAGACCCTGTCAAAGGCCTTCTGAATGTCCAGAAAGACAGCCCCAGTGGACCTGCCTCTCTGAAATCCAGAAGAGATCTTTTCAGTCAATCTGAGCAGCGGGTGATAAGTGGTACCACTTTGGCTGCAGTGACTCTAATACGTAAGTATCACGAAAAGTTGTAACCTTTTTCAATGGAAGAAAATGTAGGTTCTTAGATTTTATTGCACCAATGCCAATGTTCAAAATAACTCGCCAAGTTGGCAACACTGATTTCACATGTGTCGTACCCGTTCTTCGCTCGGGTTAAATTTTTTAAAAAATCCAGCTTTTTTTTTGCAAACATGATACATTTTAAAGAGGATTGAGCCATTACAGGGCAGTGTATCTAAAAGTTAGAAGTTATTTTTTTTATGAGTGTTCATATTGAAATTTTGCTTAACAGTTAAGAATGATTTCATATGAAGTATGTAATGTAAGAGAGAAAATTAACATGCTAAAAAGGTAAATAGGAATGAAAATATAAATACAAATTATAACGGAAAAGTGATAATAGTAGTATATTTCTGCTATGGGAACTATGAGTAAAATAACATGAAATATATAAATCAGAAGAAAAAAATTAATTATGATAAACCATTTCACTAAAATACTATCATAAGTAAAATATTAGGAAGCCTTCAACTGGAAAAAAATTAAATTAGTACAAACTAAAATTTTAAAAAATATCTAAAATAGGCCTATATTATAATAAACTATTAAGTTAAATTCACTGTCGCATTAAATTACATGAGGAATGGATGTAATACTATCCAACATCTATATTAGATTTAATATAAAATTTAGATGTAATACAATAGAGAAAAAATTAAATTAGCAAGAACCAAAATAAAAAAAACCCATCTAAAACAGATTAAAAAGTGCTACATAAAAAAAAAAAAACAATTATGAATCTAATGAGAGAAATACTAAACCTTGCTGATAAAAAATTAATTTTTAAACAATACTTTTTTGCAATATTTCGATTAAAAATATTTGTTATTCAGTCGTAAAGAACAAACAAATGAGAAAATACAATGCTAAATAATTAGTGATCATTGAAACATATCATATATGGACAGCATATGTATAAATTATATGATCTTCATAAAACTAAATAAGGAACATGTCAGAAGCAAAATTAAACCTTGATGTCATGAAAAGTAAAAACGCATCAACATTTAATTTTAAAGAAATCCAAAGAGAAATAAAAGAAAATCGTATCAAGCTGCATCTTTTTTCCACAAACACTTTTGGATCACAAATGGTATAAATAAATTTATATATTTGAAGATTGTCAGAAGCAAAATTAAGCCATGATATGCCATGTGACAAAAAATCTGATCAACATTAATCAGCATCTGAAACGTTTTCCTGTAATGATGAAAATATGGTATTTGCTGATGAAGGAAAAAAAGCAATAATCTTTTTTTTCAATCAAAAAAAAAGTCATAGAAATGTATACGTAACATATATACAATGCATATGTATAAAATCTTCAAAAATCTATATTAAGAACCGATTGTCAGAAGGAAAATTAAACCATAATGCAACACAGCAAAAAATTGCATTAACTCAGAATTTTGAAGTGCAAAAGAAAATTACTTTGTTATGCATTCAATCACATCAATAGTTTCCATGAAGATCTTCTTGATGAATAAGGTTAACCTTCTTTCCATGAGATCAAAAAATGAGTACTTATCGGTTATAAAAACTATGAGGAGAAAAAATAAAATAAGCAGCATGTAGAACATATGCCAAAATCTATTTAATAACATGTTGGAAAATATGTCAGAAAATCTCATATGTAAATAAAAATTCATATTAGCCCTCCGTATTCTTACGTATTAGCATCACTACAACCAAACTGGCACTAAGCAAATCCCAACAAAATGTGACTGATTTTTTTTATATATAAAAACATGTAAGAATCTTTGTTGTTTTAATATCAAGAAGCGATTAGGATTGCACCAAATTGGCTATGATGATGCTTATATGTAAGTATCATAAATTCTAACTTAAATCATGATATCTGATCAATCTGATAATCCCAATTAGTTTGAATGGAGTGTCATTTTCTATGGTACTTACATATTATCGCAACCTATTGGTGACATTACATGAAATGAAGCATATGGTTGCCAATTTGGCGAGTTATTAATTAAGTTGGCATTTTTTGCAATAATACGTAAGCTCCAAAAAATGTTATTGTTTTTTTACCTTTATCGGCAAATTCCATGCTTCATCAATGTAGCAAAATAGTACCAGAATATAGCTTATAACAAAAAGAAAAGGTACTGACGTATTATTGCAACAATTGCCAACTTGCATATGCGAGACACTAAAATAGAAAATATAGCGTAATTTAAATGAAAAGGTTATAGAAAACAAAAGAAAATTAAACACCTTAATTTTACCAGAAAACCTTAAAATATAAAAAAATTAAACATGAATAAAATAAACGTAAATATATATGAAGTAACCTAGTAAACATCAATTCAAACCGAAAAGCAACCTTAAATAGATAAGCAAAGGTCTGATTTAGATGAAACTACCATAAACACCACAGAAAAAAAAGGAACATGCCAGAAAATCTTATACGTAAATAAAAATCTGTATTCTTGTGTATTAACATCACCGCAGTCAAAATTTGAACCACGCAAATCGTGCTATTTCCCACCAAAATCTTATAATTCTTTCTTATTAAAAAAAAAAATTGTTTTTATATCCAGGAGTGATTTGTATGTCACCAATTTGGCTGTGATGAAAATCAGGATAGTGACAATCCCAATTAGTTTGAAGTGAGTGCCTTTTTCTTTTTGTTATAGGCTACATTTTTGTACTATTTTACTACATGGAATTACGAAGAAGGCAACCTTTTTCAGACTGAATTGTAATGCTATTAGGATGGAAATAGGCAAGATGTACCGCTAAAGTGTACTGATATTTAGATGATGATTTAGTTAATAGCTTTTCTTACTTTAGGGCCGACTACCTTCTGTTGTCATGATATGAACATGAAATGAATTGTAGCCCAAGCACAACCGTGATTGATAATACCACCAACATTCAGGTTAGCAAGAATAAGGAAAAGCAAACGTGTAAACCCAAGGTCCTTGCAACTATTTTGTACCAAAATATGAACAAATGGTTTTCCATTATTGCCTCTAAGAATAACATAAAATTCTAAGAATAACAACATGGAGAAGCAAAAAATTTTCAGATACAGCAAAAAGGTTTGTAGAGTGGAATCAAGCTTTTTTTATACTGATAGTACAACTAAGATTAATCAGGAGCATAAAATGAAATAGAACACTTTATGGAAAGTAAATATCTTTAAAAGTGGTTCACAACAATAAAAATAGTAGCTTTAGGCCTTGCAAGATGGGTAGTTGTTCCATTACGCAAACATGCATTATTATAAACCACAAAAGTTTATAAGAAATAATATTATAAACAAACATTATGCACAGTTTCACAAATTTAATACGGTGGTTAAACTTAAGTATCACCCACTAACGTTGGTGGTTACAATCTATCTGAAGTTCATATCATGACACAGGTTTTCGGCGCTAAAGTTAAGCTTAGAACTAAATGAAATCGCCTGAATTATCATCACACTTAAACGGTACATATTGCCCCATTCCATCCGTATGGAATAACCATTTAGTCTGAAAAAGTTGTAAAAAAAAACATTCTTTTTTTAAAGTAGCGAAAAAGGTATAATACGTTGTGAATCAAATGCAAAAATCTACTGTTATCAAATTAGTGTTGCTAGTCGGAAAAATGAAATTAAAAAAAAAACTTTTTTTTAACAACGATTTTTCCCAAAACAAATGTAATTCCTCCCCAAAGAGTTAAAAAACTTATAAATACAACTATGAATAAATATATTTACAATAAAATGTGCATAAATCCCCTCCAAAACTGCTCAAAATATTAATTTTCGCAAAGTTAAGACTTCACATGGCTGATGACGTCATATCCCCATTTAGCTGAAAAATCGCATAAAAATTGAATTTTAAAAAAATCTAAAGCAAATTTCGAAAAAAACTCTTCGAGGTTAATAGCATAACGACCTCTAGCTTCTACATGCCAAGTTTCAATACTCCTGGGATGCTTAATTTGGTCGGAATAGGTGAAACACACACACACACACACAAACTCTTTCTTTTATATATTAGTATAGATTACTTTTAGTATTTATTTTTACTTGCATTAATAAAACTAATTAATTTTATGGCAGTTGCACCTGTTCTTATGTTTATTAGACTCTAAAATACAGTTTACCTTAAATTCCTGAAATTCGTTCAAACTCTTCATTGTATTGTTACTTACTATTAAATTTTAAATATTTCTCTGAAAGTTTTTATTTTTATTACATTTCGCTATGTTAAAATTGTATTCGCACAATAATATCCTAACAATTTAATACAAATAATTAAATTGGATTGGCAAAAATGTATTTATCCTTGTAATTCGATAATCGAATCTGTTCTAAGATGGGTGGGGGGGGGGGAATGTCTCCGCTCTAACCGCGATGAGTTTCAAAGTGTCCCGCTCAGACCACGAAATGTTATGTGTCCGCTGTAGCCTCGCAACCCCCCCCCCCCAAACTGAATCCCGTGAGCTTTGATATATAATTATTGACTAAAATGTTATCCTGCTCAACAATAACAAAATCATTTTGAAAGTTTTCTTTCTCTTAGAAATAAGTTGTGAACGAGTGAAAAGAATACAGTTTTCAACCGCAATACTAACTACCAAATAATTTTTTTAAAAAAATTCCGCCAAGAGAATTGTATTTTTATTAATAAAAATAAAGTATAAAGGACAAAGCATTTTCTCTTGGAGAAACACATACCATTTCCTAAAATAAGTACATGTCCCTCTTTCAGCAACAAAACAAATTACAGTCTACTTAACGTAGTTGATAAATCCCGAAAAAAAGTTCGTTATATGGAAAGTTCCTTATACAGAGGTTCATCTTGCAATATACTTTATAAACCAATAAAAACAAATTTTAAATTCACAAATACTATACATTAAAAAAAGGAATTGTTCCCCCCTTTTTATAAATTAATATCTATTTATTTTTTATATCTTACACATCAAAAAAAGAAAGGAAAACTGCAAGGAAATCAAGAAAAAAGAATCTGGAGGAATATACTGATTTTCAACATGAAGAAAATAATTTTGTATTAAAAGTAATGAATTTTAAAGACGTTTTCTAATTTAACATGCAAGTAATTTTAGACATGCATTATTTTATAACAAGAAATTCTAAACATACATTACCACAAGCGTCCTTAAATTTAATTACTCATAAAATTTGTTAATTTTGTTTGAAAAAAATGCTTTGTTTCATAATACGCCTCACATTTTTACAATGCACCAAAAATTCCTTCTGTCGTATTTTCCGTGTCTTTTCTTAAATTTGTCTTAGCCTTCCATTGTTACCTGGAAATTAATTGTATCCGAATGCCTTCGCAAAATTGAAAAGCTTTCTCTATTATGAATAGTCTAGAGATCGGAACATTTTTATATCGCATTGTGTGCATCCACTTCAGAACTGCCTCGTCGACATCTTCATAGACACATGTTCTTAAACGTTTTGAACAAGAATTTGTTGAATCATAATTTTATAATTGATCTCGATTTTTTATAATAGTTGATAAGCTGTTTGGAGGAATACCAAATTTTAAAGCAATATCCTGTATACTTTAAAAACAGGGAGAAAAAAAAAAGTTGAATCACACACACAAGAATGGAAGTTCGTTATATAGAAAATGCACTTCGCTATTGGGAGGTTATTTTACGAAGGAAATCGTGAATGTTCTTGGTTCTAGGAAAAAGGTTCGCTATATTGTAGAACGTCGTTTATCCGAATGTTTATTATCCGGAGCGTCAAATATCCGAACCAAAGTCTGGATACGTTTTCGAACAGTGCAATGTTCAACAGTTGTTTCGCGTGAGGTCAAAAGTGACAGCAAAATCCAAGGTGAGGGATATTTGGGGAATTTCAGTTGTGTATGATTTGGTAAACATCTGCGTCGAATATTAGGTCAGGTTGTTTTAAAGTGAGGGGATGGTATACGTTCTCTTTTATTGAGTTATGAACTGCTTTGACTTCGAATTTAAAACGGAAGCGCAACGTCTTGAGCATAGAGAAAAAACTTCAAGCATTGAACCGTCTCGCGGAAGGAGAAAGTGGAGCGTCTCTAGCACAGTTTTAAAATGTCGAAAAGGCAACAATTTCTGACATAAAAGAAGCCGAGAAACCATTTTAAATTTTGTGTCGAAACTTGACTCTGAATAGGTGCGAAGAAAAGGAAAACCATAAGGGAAGCAAGAGAAGAATGTGTATTTCAAGTGCTAAATGATGACGAGATTGTGACTTCCGTGCAAGAATCCGACCCTGTGGACAATGAAACGGATGAAGAAGAGGGTAACAACAACGAAAGTAGCAAGGGTCCATCAAATGATTATGCGTTTCTGCGTTCGAGACGGCTATGGAGTGGTACGAACAACACTCAGGGTGCTGTCCTACTCAACTACTGCTGCTCAAGAGAATCAGAGACCTTGCAGCGAAAAAACGAAGGTGTACAATGGTATATTGGTACAGCGAAAAATAAGTGATTATTTTCCACAAAAAAAGGAAAAATTGCGACATTTTTAACCTATTTTGCTTTTTCTTCAAGCACGTTTCCCGCATGTGATGATTTTGAATATTCGTATAGGGTCCGGTTTCGTATGCTGCATTGATCGCATTGGATTTCGATTATCCGAACAATCGCATATCCGATTGGTGTCCGGTCCCAATTGATTCGGATAAACGAAGTTCTACTGTGTAGAAAAATTCGCAATGCAGAGTTTCGTCACATGGAAATTCGGCTGTATCTTGTTACTCATATACTTAACAGCATTTCTCGCGTACCTAAAGGGTGAATCACCATTGAACAAGACAAGCACACTAATCGGGCATAAAGGGAAAGGGTTTAGAAATTTTTGCATACAGACGAATTTCCTTTAATCCACATGGTGCAATACTTCAAATTGTCGTATTTATGGATACAATTGTGACGTCGGACAGCCACTCCTTTCATTTCCAGCAACGTTTTCTTGGATTCTTCCAGAAACGTCTTCTTAAACAGCTATAATTCAGCCTTAACAAAAGTAACAATAAACACGTTCGAGATGGATGGTTAGGGTTAAAATGTTAGAATGGGTTATATACTAACCCTTTTTCTCCGAAAAAGGATTGGTAACTTTTAAGCCAGTATTTATGTAGTTTTCTGTAACTATACGAATCAGAACAAAAGCCAGAGTTAAAATTTATTCCGTTTAAACAGGAAAAAGTAATTCATTCCATCTTCATTTTCAAATTCTCTTTTGTAGTTCCTTAAGACTTAGTATTATGAGCATATATAAGATAGTGATGAAATATATTATTGTATTTGTTTTATTATAAAGTTTGTAATAAAAATAATACTCTTTCAGTTAAGTGATATATTTTGTTTTTCTGAAAAACTTAGGGGACAAGGGTAATGAAAATACATTAGAAATATGTAATATGTTCCACAAGTTGATAGATTCGTGAAAGACTGTTCTAAAAAAGTAATAATGCTAGGAATTTTGTGATATTTTGAGAGTATTACAAGCGTATATAAAAAAACCCACAAATCTCAGTAGGAAATTTTAAATATTTTTAATTACATATCTTACAAAAATGTAATATACTTCATTTAAAGAACAAATTTCATAAATGAAACTTTATTTTACGGTTCAACAACATGATTTTGAGTTCTATATATATATCTGAATGTCAAAATTCTACTTAAGGTACTACTTTACCTGTATCAGTTTATAGCAGTGGATCTTAAATTGTGGTACGCGGACCTCCGGGGGTCTTTCTAGGGGGCCCACGAAGGTATCATTTAATGTTAAGATTTCACTAATTTTACAGACTCTGAAAGATTTGAAAAATTGAGATGTGCCATCTTAAATTAAATCACTAATTTGCCTCCCATGAAAATTTTTTACTAGAATATTTATTTCAATGAAGAATATTAATTCAGTTTTTTTTTTTTATTGTTTACAACTACATGGGGGGCTATTATTACAACGCATAATATTTTCAAAACAATAATAGAAATGCAGATTTTAAATATTACATGTGATATAACAGCACTTGTAAAAGAAATTTAGAACAATTTTTGTCATTAAATTTTTAAATTTATACAGTTAAGTTCATTATTTATTTGAAATTAGTATTTTGAAATATCCTTATATGTATGCATATAATTAGATGTTTGCTGTTTTTCTTAAAGGAAAAAAAAAATGTTAAAAAAGGCTGTATGGATACTGATATTAATATGCATTCTATGGATTAAAATCTACTGAAATAAACGATTTCCTACAGTATAAAATTTCTTCAATTGCAGAGGAAAACCAAGAAAACTATAATTAATTAAATGCACTATTATAAAAATATCTAAATATATACATATTTTAAGTTTTCTATTCTTTGAAGAAATTTTTGTACCCCTTATGCATGAATTTAGATAAACGCATCCGTCGCGAGCCCGGATAGCTCAGTCGGTAGAGCGTTAGGCTTTTAACCTAACGGTCCAGGGTTCGAGTCCCTGTTCGGGCGGGTTTTCTTTTTCAAAAAATTTTCACATTCAATTCTAATATTCTTTTTAAAAAACTTATTTTTATTCCAACTTCAACGATTCCTTTAATTTTTAATTTAATTATTACGATGAAGAGGTAAAAAAAAAGGCATCGTAATAAGCTTGAAAGAATTTTTTTTATTTTCGATCTTTTGTTTCAATCTTATTATTCATTGGTTCTACTTTTTAGGAGAGAAGTCTTACAATTAGATAAATAGGCTGTGGGTAACAGATGAAATTTTCCACAACTGATTTGAGCTCGTGCTGCCATCTTTGTTTCTAACAGTTTACTAATATCTTGTGCTAGAAAAAAGTGAAAAAAAAAAGGAAAAGGTTTAAAAGCTTCCTAAAAAGAACCTCTTGAATACTTTATTGCTTGAAAAGAAAGAAAAGAAAATAATAATTTCACTAAAAGAACATTTACGTTGGTTTTTAAACTTATTACATATATAGAAAAAAAAACCTTGTAAATAATAATCCAAACATTTCCTGATACAGATAAACTATTTGGGAATTTCAGTTAATTTTGAAGATATTTATAATCTTTTTCAAGAAATAATTTATTTCTTTAAAATCAAAATTAATGAAATACCATATAGTACTTTAATATCATATCTTAAATTTAATGTAAGCTTTAAAAATAAGAATTATCTGTTTTAAAAATCTCTAACAAGAAATTTTGTAAAATATTTTATTTATAATTCTAAATTATTTATTAAATTTTAAAAATAATTAAATTACTGAAAGAGAATTTAATATACTGTTCTAAAATTAGAATAAAGATGGCGCCACGAGCGCATACATTTACTATTACAGTTTATAATATAACGGAAATTATCTATATATGTATGTTGCTGCAAAAAAAAAAAAGAGAGAAGAAAAAAAAGGAAAACCCATTGTGATTTTTCAAAACAATGTCAAAACGAGATTTCACTCACACCCATCAAACACTAAAGATCGTACAAATCCTAGGCGAATGAAAGTCTTGAAATATTTCAAGCCCACCTAGCACTTCATTATATATATTTATCAAAAACAAAAATTGCCACTTTTGGCGAAAAAAATAACAAAGTTCGGTGGCCGTGCATTCAAAAACTGTTATCAAATAATCTGTTTCAAATTTAAACTAATAATATAACTGATTCACATCAATGGCTAAGTGTTCCGACTGGAATGGAAAAATTTGTTCATGTTCTTTTGAAAGAATTTTTGATTAATATAGTTGAATTTGTGTTTGGTAACTGTAAAAATTTTTCCTAATAAACAATGCTGCATGTTTTTGAGCATTTGATAATCACATTTAAAAGTAACACTAACAGTAGAAGAGAATTATAAATTAATAAATTAATTCTGCTTATTTTTAAAACAGCTAATGTTGTCGAGTCCTCGGTAGTATAGTGGTCAGTATCCCCGCCTGTCACGCGGGAGACCGGGGTTCGATTCCCCGCCGGGGAGGACATTTTTAACTTTTGTTAGCTTCATCAAAGGTGTATTTATTCTTTGTAAAAAAGATTTTCTTTTTTTTATCCTTCCACGAAAAAATTGAATTTCTTCCACATCTTTTGGCTCTTCCATGTTTTCGAGAAAACAATAAATGTATTTACAAAAAAAAAACTTTTTTTTTCAATAAATCTTGCTAAACTATGTTATTAGATATCTATAAATTTATGCCACATTTTATAAAAGTTCCCAATACCATAAAAAAAGGAAATTTAATTTGATTAACTTCAATGATTATTCAATGAAATAAAATCAGAGAAACTTATTTATTCTTTAAATTATTTTCAAAGAAAAGTCTAAATTGCAAAAAAAAATCAAAATTCGGTACAAGTATAAATGTGAATCAGGGAACTAAAACTAAATTTACGTTTTATTTATTTATAATTTATTGCGTTTAATCATTAAGTATATTTAATGGTTTTCATCATAGAAAATTAAAAATATTAAAATAATTTGCAAAAAATACGAAATTAAGAAGAAAGTTGCTCTTTACTATTAATATTAGACTATAGAAGATATGCTCGACTATACCGAAATCTCTCTGAATTTTTACAATTCGTAATTATTTACTTTTAAAAAGTATTAATAAGATTTTATGTACATTTATTTTTCATTGAAAGATAAAAATTCTATATTAACATTCTCAATATATTGGTATTATTTACTGAGCCTGTTTCGAGGGAAAAAAATTAATCGTAAAGAAGGGGGGGGATTGGAAAGAGGACAAAAATATGAGTGCAAATAAAATATTGAGAAAAATAGTTGTTCTATTCTAATATTCGTAATTGATTTTGATATCGAAGTAATTCTTTTTCTCGTGCTTTTCTTTCTCTAAAAATAAATTCACTTTTTAATGCTATGCAAATATGAAAAAAAAAATGTCTCTTTAATACATCAGAAAAAATAACTCTTTGGAATTACAAAATGCTTTAGGTGTCATGAATTTTGCTGTCCAATCCTGTAAAGTCTCCAAAATCTCTCAATTTTTCATTTTAATTATTCGAATTTATTAAAAGAATTACACCTAATTCTTTTTTAATACAGTTTTGAGAAATCATACTGTTCTAGAAAAAACCCCACATTCCTTTTTTTATTTTTACACAATGTACCTTAAAATAAATATTTCAGAAATAAATTCGTCTTCTTTTGAAACGTTATTACCTGGCGAAAATCTTTACCACACCAGATGTGACAGATTTGATAATGGAGACAGTGATTTTGATTTTTCTCGTAGTAAGCCAATGCACTTATTATCTTATTTTTCTATTATTTTCATTTCAAATTTTTATTTCCCTCAAATGTATAAATTTAAAAACACATTCCTATAAACACTTACTCAGTTGATTTTCCCTCAATTTTTAAAATTAAAGCTTATTTTATTTTATATAGTTTTTGGATAATATATGCAATGCATTCTTTTTACTAAAAAAAAAAAAATTAATGTTTTTTACGTGGTTTTTCAAGGAGCGTATGTACCTTGTAAAAAAGTTAAGTGATGTTCAATACAATTTTAGAATTAACAGTATTCGGAGATAATATTATCTTTTTTTTTTTTTTTTTCTTCATGAAAACCCAAATAATTACGACAGCTAAAAACACATCGCTAAAAAAAAATAATTCCTGTAAAATATTTAAATCAGTTTCTTCTGAATCACATATTTCTGTATTTTCAAAAATAAAATTACGATATATTTTATTTTGTTTTGATGTAAGATGATAAATTTTTATTTAAAATGATATTGCGAAGAAAATAAAACCTTGAAGGTCTTTTGTTGTTGCTTATCCTGGATAGATCTGACAAAAATCCGATCAGCTCCAAAAAGTTGTTGATCGCCAAAAAATTTATAATAATTAGGAGATCGGATAGTCCGATGCAACCCAGAATGTGATCTGATGAAGTTGGATGGTCCCAGCAATTTTTACATGTGGGGTGGATTTTCCTGCCACTCTCAAAAGAAAGTTACTTGTTAGTCTAGCCCAGGGGTGGCCAACTTTTTTGGAAAGAGTGCCACTATTTGATGAAAAAAAAATTATGCGTGTCACTGTGTTTGATAAAAAAAAAATATGCGTGCCACTTCCAGCTTTTTCAACATACAAACAAAAAATTAAAAAATGAAAGAAAAAGTTACTTATATGGGATTTTTATACAAATAGCACTTATTTAATGCAAGTTCATGTAGTTGAAAATAAAAAATAATACAATAAATAAGACAAAAGTACAAACTTAGGTTTTAGTGTTAAAAACTTTTTACAAGTTCACTCAGTTTGGTGAAGTATAAAATAAAAATGAGTATCTTGAAGCATTTAATTCTAAATAATTATTAAACAGTTAGTACTTCCTGAATGTGGTTTTTGAATTCTTATCTTTTTTTTTTCCCAAGTCATCTATATTATCCAAGTCATCTAACTCTTGAGGGGCTTACAAAATTTCTTTATTTCGGATACCTTTCAGCTAGTTTTGAATTTTATTTATTTTATGAAGTTCATAACGGAAAAAATTTATTCACAAGCATATTTGGATCCAACTTTTGAGGTTTTTGTCTGAGACAACCTTATTTCAACAAAATTAGAAAAAATTATTACTTATTATTTTCTTGTCAATATTTTAAATTTTACTGTAAGTCTTTGCGTGCCGCTGTTGCAACTCCACGGTGCCACATAGTCAGTGGCGTAAAATTTCTGCTGAACAGGGGAAGGTTGGATCCATAAAATATATTTAACCCTAATTTTGCTGGTCCTAATTCAGCAACAGCTTTAGAAATCATAACAGCTCTTCATTTTAGTCTATTGACTCTTTTGGCTTCTTACATTTTAAAGTTCTAATTCTGTTCCATGTTATACATACGCTTAGTTAATTCTTCTACAATAGACTTTTCCATCATTTTTAAAGTTGTGTTTCTATAAATCTGGTTTAAATCTTCTAGCTTTGTTAGTGATATAATTTTGTATTATCAATTTTATTACGCCATGTATTGCTTTCATTTTTTGTTACTATATATATATATATATATACTTGCTAGAAAAAGTCTGCGTTCACCTACTACTGCTTACATAAACAACAAAAAAAACTTTAAAAACCGGAATTTGAAATTTTTTAAAAATTATATTTTATTTAGTTTATTCCAAGTAGAGAATAACAAAAGTAAACTCTGTTTGCTTTCATAGTTTTTAAAACAAGTACAGGTTTGCAGCGATACCAACAGAAATCAAGTTGAAAAAGTCTGCGTTCACTGTTTTAGTAGTAACTATAAAAATTATTTAAAAAGGATAATGAGCTATTTAATGGCTGGTTAGATAACCCCGTGTGTTGAAAAACTCCTGAAGTCTTTTCGGCATTGAATTAACAAGTCTATAGTGGTTTCTTCAGAGCTTATCTTCTCTCATTCGTCCGAAAGTAGTCCTTTTCTAGTAAGTGTGTGTGTGCACACACAAAAGATTGCCAAACAATAACATAATGTTCCTTAATGCATCACGTAAAATTTTTTATATTGAACTTAATAGAATACGAAATCAACCGGAGTCTGAGTAAACGAAGTAAATAATGTATAACATTAGAGAGTATTTATAATATTTATTAAAACGGTAGATCTAACGATAGACAACCAGGTAACTTAAATAAAAATGAACACTAAGAAACGCACGAACACTGTAAATTAATTTTTGATTAAAAATTCTTACGAAAGAAAAGAGGTATCACTTACCTTATTCTTTATTTCTGAATTCCGGGAGGAACTTGACCTAAAGTTCGATTATATTCTAGCGTAAATACTGCAACTTTTAATAAGGAGAGTTCTTTGTATGAAGCAAAAATGATTTCATGAAAAAAGAAATAAAAAACTGATACATTCCATTATGCTTTCCTCTCATGCTTCATTTGATAGAATACTTATAAATCTTTCATCAAATAATCATTTAAAATGCTCTCTATGCTTTTCCAAGTATCGTAATACTGTTCTGCTTGAAAAAAGCATACCATATGTACGTTATTTACGACTTTGGTAAATGAAATTGAAACACATGGAAGGGAGGGGGGACTAAAGACGGCAATAATTTTCTCTGCTGCTTTTTAAAAAGTTAATCATGTCTTTTTCCCCCCTGCAGCTAATTGTGATGAATATAGTAATAATAACAGCCTTGAATTTTTATATATTTCTAGCATTTTATTCGATTCTCCATCTGATTTTTGTTTTATTTGTTAGTAATCTAGGTTTAAAAAGAAAACCCACTAAAGAAAAGTATCTTTCGTCACCTGGATTTCAGCAAATGAAAAAAATTTTTTTTTGATTTGGCTATAGGATTAAAGATATGTAATAAGTGTATTAAAGTTTTGATTGTGAATGGCGTTAGATCACCAATTGGAAAATCACTTAAAAATTCGATTTTAAAAGAATGTGAAGCGAATTTTGAGAAAATCTACGTAAATGGCGTCAGTCAGGCTTTGGGCCCCCTAGAAGCCTTGCCCCCCCCGCAGTGCGGTGGTGTACGTTACGCCACTGCACATAGTGGCCACCGCGGGTTGACCACCGCTGGTCTAGTCAGAACACTCTGGTCACATTTGGTTTCCAGCAGAGGGCTAGGGGATGTTCCTCTGTACTATTGATGCATAAGTGGAATGCGCAATAATAAATTTAGCTTAGGTCTTTCATTTGAGTATAGTTCTTAGATATGAAGGTCTTCTGGAAACGCTTATTGCAATAATTGATCGTGAAAAGTATGCATTTTATAGACAATAAACGATCGGGAAAAAATAATTATATCTATTTATATACATAAATGGATGTTTGTATATATAACCTCACTCTCCTCCAACACCGTTCAACTGATCACTATGAAAATTGGCATGTATATGTATTTTTTGTGGAGCATTTTTTATGCTGTCTTCTTTGTTCCCCACCAGGGGGTGCTACAGCAAAACAACTTTTGCACCGTTCAATCAATCGCTAAGTTGCCAACGTGGTTGCCAAAAAAGGATGCCAACTTAGCTCTATCACCAACATTTCGCTAAGTTTCCGTTGGATCGCCATTATAATGTAAGAAACAGCGTTTCTTTCGAATATTATAATTTTAGCATAAAATATATACAACAGAAAGTAATATTGACGTATTACACATCCAGATATAAATTATTTACACCATTTGAAGCGTTCATTTCGCAAAATTTGTCGCAATGTGTTACTTTTCCTGAGCAGAGACCATCTAAGGAAGGTGTTTTGAATAATCGGCCCACAAGAAAGTTATGGGGCGTTAAAAATTTTTTTAGAAAATCCTTTTTATCAGCTATTAGATCTACAGACTTAAAACTTAGCAAATATGTTTGTTTTTTTGTTGAGCTGAAATATGCAAAAGGCCTTTTTTTTGTTTGTTTAATTTGCAATTCACGTAAAATGAACTCTCATTAAAAACTTCTTTATCCTTCAATCTGTATTGTTAAATTTTTCAATTCACCCGTGCGAAGAACGGGTATACCTGCTAGAATAGAAATAAAACATCAATACGGGGGCGTTCTCCCTCTCTTTTTTTTTTAAAGGAAAAATCAGTGATCAAACTTAAAATCTCTTTTGAAATAGGTAAAAAAACAAATCCTGATATTTTTATTGACGTTGCCCAAGTACGCCCTCTACCGGCCTTCTGGGGGAAAAAACTCTACAGAAGCTGAATAACACAGAAAAAGCAGAACCAGTAATAACTCACAACTACTTTTATTTGTGACTGATTCAACGTACGTGATAAATGCTGCGCTTTTACATTAAAAATTAGTTTTAGGAACTGGTATGTCATTACCTACATTCATGTTCCACTTACGATCAATTATTTTATTCAAGCTTCGAACAGGAACTGAACCGAAAACCTGAAAAAACCGTTATTTTGATTGGAACGAAAACAGGAACTGAACCGAAAACCAGAAAAAACCGGTATTTTGATTGGAACGAAAACAGGAACTGAACCGAAAAGAAATATCGGTCTGTGTGTGTTTCGGTTCTATATATCTTCGGTCATTTTATAACCGTAACCAACTTATCAATATTTTTTCTAATTTAACATCAACCATATAACTATTATCATTACATGTACATTGAATCTCGATTTCCTGTTTTGATGTTCACTAGTAGTTTTCTGTTTCCGTTTCATATGAAACTACTTATAGAAAGCAGATTTAATTCATTGAAAAATCTAGAAAATACAGATGATTTTTAAGAAAAAAAAAATTCTCCTTAATTTGATAGAATTACATTTTTTATTTGCTTATGATATTTTTAGTACAAATAAGAATGTACATAAGATCAAATTATTCATTCGGAACTGAACCAAAAACCGTTATTTTAGTCGGAACGAAAACCTGAAAGAAAAAAATTACGGTTCGATGCCCTGGTTATATCTTGATTTCGTTAGTGTATAGAAAGTAGCATATTCTTTTATTCTACTTTTACAAGAATTTTTTTTTTACCCGGTGTAAATTTTTGCTCAATGTTTTTTTTTATGTGTTAAGAGTGGTAGTGGTGGCAGTGCCGGTTTAGGCTCATTTCGGGCCTTGGGCGCAGAAGGTCTACAGGCCCCGTGGCACTGGCGAATCGAAATTTATAGCCAGAAAATCTGGTTAAGTCCAGCTTATCCGGGCCTCTTAAGTCCCTTCCGAATCCTGGGCCATGGGAGCCCGCCCCAAGCGCCCAATGAATAAACCGGCCCTAGTTGGTGGGAGTAGACTCTGTATATTTATTTAATTTTTAAAAAAATTATGATTCTCTCTTTGTAATTTGAAAAATAAACGTATTGTGATATTGAAATTTTTTTTTTTAATCTAAAAAAGTGTTCGAATTTATAACATGTTTTTAGTCTTAGCAGTCGAACAGTCTTAAAATACATCAAAAATCGATGAAATAATGCATTTATCAGGATATGTACGGTAAACATTATTAAAAATGACCTCAAAATGTCTTATAGAGCTTCAAAATGCTTTAAGAAAACTGTTTCTATAAGCAAAGCTATACTTTAAGCCTTATATATGGCATATAATTCATCAATGCTCGGCGGCAATGCAATACTACTAAGTATTCGTACAAAGATTTCAAATTTGACCATTTTCCAGAAAAGGGCTGAATAGTGGTTTATTATATAAAAATAATATCAACTTTTCCTCTCATATGGTCACAAGAGTATAAATAACCTCTCTTACTCTCTTTTAGAATTAAATTAGAACAACATAAAATCAGATTGTGGGGCTCGCTTTTTTTTTATCAGAGGGTAACTTTATCTCTTTTTAACTGTTGTTCTATTGAAAACTTTCTCCGGTAGAAGAAGACTCGATTTATTCAAATGAATAGTTCTATTTAAGCAATGACTTTTAGATACGCGATGTTAGTTGAGAGTAGTTAGGAGCTAGTCGAGTCAGTCGACGTGTAATTTCTGGAAGATTGAATATTGCTTATTGACGATTAAGACAATTATATAAGATAATTAATATTAACAGAATTATATATATACAGTGAATTAAACCGTAGACGTCCAAAGTGTCCCAAGAGTAAGTGAATTAGATTATTTAGTATCCTTATTGCCGGGTGATTGCTTTTATACTGAGCAGTGGTGTGCATTTCCTACCCTTAGTTGTTTCAGTTTAAGTTAGAGAAATAATAAATTGTAATTTGAACTGATTGTGACTGATCTTTACTCGAACTCCCAAACAATGATAACCTCTGAGCGAGCAGGCGTTTTAGGCTCGTAATTACATTTCTTACAGAATGATTTCGAATGATTTTTCAAGAAATTTGTGTGTTAAAGAATACCTTTGTAGTTTAATGGTCTTATTCGAGATTAACAACAGCAGTATTTACACATCGACTTAATAATTGTTCAAACTAGTTGCTTTTGTAATTTTATTTTCGTTCACATACACATCTTTCTCTCTCTGAAGTATTTTGGAGAAAAGTGACTATTACAGCCACTTTTTATGCGCACAAACTTTAAATTTGACAGATATGTTTCTTTTATTGAATTGAGATTCATGAAGAACGGGTTTTGCGGAAATCATCCCCAGGGAATATTATGGGAGAGTAAAATATAAATACATTTCCTTTTTAGAAGTTCAAATCCTATTTTTTAAAATCTAGAGGAGATGGCTGTAAGAATGTTTTTAAATACAATCGAAAGGTAATGCCATTATTTAGATATCTGAACTGAAATCAGCGGCGCAACAACCCATGAGAGCCAAGGCCTACTATGCCTATCTCAATTTACGTGACCTTAAGCGCTGAGATACCCGTACAGATGTTTCGGTCAAGTAGTCTGTCTGACGCCCCCTAGTGGTCAGTTCCCACAAGCAAGCTTGGTACTCATTTATCGACCCACTGAAAGGATGAAAGGCTGAGTCGACCTTGCCCAACCCTGGATTTGAAACCCGGGCTTGTGGCGTGGAAGCGAGATACACTACCACTCAGCCATCGGGCATCTAGATATCAATGACTTAAGAAAAAAGTAATATAATGAAATACCCAGCGACACGGGTGTATAATGGCTAGTATGTCATATAAAAGAGCACAAACTCTTTTTGATCTTATTGAGCTGATATTTCACACCTTCATTTATTTTTATTTAATTTAGGAATTTTTAAAACAATTTTTAACTCCTAAATCGCATCGAATTATATAGCAGATAAACTATCATTAATGGCAGATTGATCTTAATCTAAATTTTTGCTAGGTGAGTTTGATTTTTTTGTGTAATAAAAATAAATAATGATACAATATTGATACCCTCCCTGTAATTTCATATATCAACAGTTATTCTAATTATAAATGAAAAATTACTTCGAAATACAAATTATTACTATTTTTTTTACTTAAAAAGGATGAACTAATCATTTTTATACCGGGGATTGGGCTTTTTTTCTCTCTCTCCTTTGGTTGATCAGATAATATGAAAAAAATTTAGTTAGTTAAGTAGCTTCATATAATAAACTTTTCATCAGATAAGTTTTGTCTCTTCTAGCTGAAAAATACGAAAACAAAATTATTATAAACCGCACTAATATTGGATTATAAATTTATTATATTATATTAACATCTGCCTTCTTTTTATTTATAGTAGCTACAGTACCTTCCTGTTGTCATAGCAACCTTACAAGTTGTTTAGTTTTCACACGTTTACCAAACCGTTTGTGTTTTGTGTTATTTTATAGCATAAATACACTCATGTCAATAAATTAAGGATAATGAAGTTCAGGCAAAGAAAGAGACAGAAGCAAAACAAATTTGACTTATTTGTAAAATCTATTTATTAAACAAAAGGCAAAGAGCAAAAAAGATGCTATATGTTTGACATAATTAATAAAAATTGCGATTTTTACTCCCTGGAGCAAATTTTAAAAAAGAACCTATTTACAAAAAACAGTATAACATGGTTAGTATGATGGTTAATACGGAGTATGTCCCCCAGACGATGCAATACAGGCCTTACAACGCCTACGCATGCTGAGTATCAAATTATCAATCTGATCTTGGCTAATATTACACCACTCATCAAGCAATGCCCTCCGAAGTTCCGGTAGACAGGTGGGAGGGGGTTGACGGGCTGCAATTCGTCGGCCAAGCATATCCCACACATGCTCTATTGGATTCAAGTCCGGTGATTATGCTGGCCAATCCATAGTGGTGATATCTTCCGAATGAAGGCATTCGTCTACATTGTTTGCACGGTGAGGACGGGCGTTGTCATCCATAAACAGAAATTCAGCACCCATGGCGCCCCGAAACAAACATACATGTTGTTCCAGAATGACATCCCGATAGATGTGGCCTGTCATCGTTACACTCTGAACATGCAGGTCAGTTCTGGAACCAAGAATAATTCCTCCCCAAACGAGCCATCCTGCACCACCGTAACGGTGTCGTTCAATGGTGTTCTCTTGGTGGTAACGGGTAACTGGCGCTCTCCATATGAAAGTCCGGCGAGAATCAGACTGCAAACTAAACCTGGACTCGTCATAAAACATCACACAAAACCACTGTTGAGGTGTCCAGAATGCATGCTCTCTACTCCAGGTTAATCGCAAGCGACAGTGAGTTGCGGTAAGGGTAACACATCTGACAGGCCTACGAGCATATAGACCAATGTGCCCTAAGCGTCTGTACACGGTCTGCCTTGAAACTGTCGTACCGGTAGCTGAAGAGGTAGGTCTGATGCTGTGCTCCGTCTGTTTTTTTTTTTTTGGCAGTAACTGCCAAATACCGGTCCTCATTCGGCTTTGTAACTCGGGGGCGACCTGTGCTGTAACATCTACTCACATTACCATCGTCTTGGAATCGTTGCCAAAGCCTGGAGTGCCACTCTGGGTGATTCCAAGTTCCTCGGATACTTCGAGCTGGGTACGTCCACATTTCAGTCGTCTGATAATTCTACCACGTAAAAAATCATCCAAATGCTTCCTTTGTGCCATAACTATGCGGTTATTGCACTGAAAGGCTTTTAAAGCGCTTGTGAACAATTTTACTTCTTTGACACCATTCCTTATATACCCCTCTCTTACACTCTCGTCATTGTGACGTACTATCCGCGCCATCTCGTGGTTTCCTGTAATTTGCATATTCTTCTTCAAGATGTGTGTGATAATTCTACAGGTGAAATTTTTATTTTAAGAGTTCAATTTCTGTGTGATACTGAATTATCCTTAATTTATGGACATGAGTGTAAGTTTGAATTACAGAAGTAGACAATTTATTATATAAATGTATTTCCTTAACAATAAATATTGTTTTATTGGGATATTTTGTTGTGTCTTTGAATAGTATACCAGGATTTAGAAAAAAATTTCTGTATTTTTAATAATGCTGAGATTTCAGACTTGACAAAACTATTTATAAAGTGTAGTATATTACGACACTAAAAAAAATTTTTTTTAATGCAGATTTTCAGTAGTGCACATTATGAATAACACACTAGTCGCGGTCAGTTTTAGTTCATGTTATGTTACATATCCTTACGAAATAGATTTATAATTTGTAAGAATTTGAATAGTATTAATTTAATTGAATCTCAATAAAAATTAATTGAAATATTTTACTGATTAATCAATTTTTGATTAATAATTTTATTTGAGTATAATTTAAATAAAAGCAAAAAAAAAAACCTAGTTTTTTTTAATTAAAAAAAAATGAAATGGTTTAAGGTAGGATATACATTATAATTTCAAAAAGATTGGTAAAAGACGTGACTGAAAAAACAAATAAAATTTCCATTAATGTTCAGTAACTTAATTTTCATCCCGAAGTTTCTCTTTATTTTTTGTGAATTGTGTGTATGACTTTTTATTACTTCAGAATATGTTACAGAAGGTCATGTTTTCATGTTCTGTTCTTACTTCAGCTCTTAATAATCATGTTCATTAAAGAAAGTCTTTTATTTTTGCTAAAATTATTTTATTTAAGTACTTTTATGCCAAATTCCACTAATGTGTGTATGGAATTCTGAAAATAAAACCAAAATAATAATTATAAATATTTCATATGTATATGTACAAAAAAAAATTCTTCTAATTTTGCAAACGAATTTTTTTTAACGTTTTTATGCCATTGAATTTATTTCTGTCACTCGTTCAAATTAATACATTCCAATAAAGAAAAAGAAAAATGGTTCTTTAAGAAAAAGTAAATTTAAGTATATATATATATATATATAATTCATCTGTTATTATTATTATCTATAAAACGTCGCTTTTGTATAAAATATTAATAATCGGTATTTTGAAATAAAAATCCTATTCTATAAAAAATGTAATGTACGCATATTTATAATATATCATACAATAAATTTTTATACATATTTCTCTTATATATATATATATATATACATATCACCTTATTAAATATAATCTAAGTATTTCTGAGTTATATAGCGCAATTCTTGAATGTGGTTTAGGTAAATTTCGTGCATGAAAACACTCTCACACAAACATATATATGTTTTTTGTATTATTATGTAATAAATTTCATATAGCATAAATTATTTTATCAAACAGTTCTTAAATTAATATTTTTTGTCCTGTAAATAGTCCATAAAATTCCATACTATTATATATGAAAGTTTAAACATAATGTTCTACTATAATTTGATGTTTTTTAAGTTATAAAAGTCAATTGATATCACTAAAATAATTGAATACTTGAGCAAAGAAATGTTTTGACTGCATACTTAAAAAAGGAATAACTAAAAGTTTTTTCTATCGTAAATTAGAAATTGCCATATTTTCTACAAAGGCTATTGAAAAGGAATTATTATAAAGGTGTGATACTTTTGCAATTAAAATAACAAAGAATGAAACTTTAGCTTCCATAACATGCTTTATTAATTTACACTTTTCATAATTACTTTGCCACTGCTAAGTTACAAATAAAAAAAAATTAAATTCATTTTCATAGATTTGCAACTGAACCAACCAGGCCCTAGTCTTAGAATTTTGGCAGTGAAGACTAGGTGGCGCTGGCAATCAACCAGGTGTAAGACATAAAATATTTATATCAATGAAATATATACGTTATATAAAACTACAACTACATAAAAAAGGAGGAAATGCATATGCTTTGCTACTCATTTCCCGTTATTTAAATCTAATAATAGAATGTAAAAGAGTAAAAGATAACAGATACGGGATACACGATTTTATCTACATACAAAAATTCGACCGATTAATAATATTGCTAATCAACCAACCCTGGCGCCATCTACCGAGTGAAAGCACAAAGAGAAAAATGATTCTTTTAATCTGTAAAAGGTTAATTGCATAGATTAGTAGGAGATGGCGCCCTTTTTTTGCAAGCCCGTTTAATCCCATTTTCTAGCAATTAATTATTAATCGGTACGATTATCTATATTTTGAGATTTACGCAGCAGCAGCATAAGTATCATTAGAAAGAAGCGGATTAAAAAAAAGCTTTTAAGTTTAAAGCCTTTTAGACATGTAAAGGTTAAACCTAACTTGTACTTAAAAGTTGGGTGCTAGGGATATATATTGCTTTAGGGGAGAGCAGAAATTTTTATAGTACATTAACAGACAAAGAACAGTTATACACTAATGTAAGATTGAGTAGGAGAACTCAGTAATGCTGAGTTTAAATTATCTAAATAAAAAATATATTAATACATTTGATGCTATACAAGATTTCAAAATAAAACAGTTTTTGAAAACTAAAAAAGGCTTATTTTTTTCCCCCGCACATAAATGAGCTTTTGGATTTCTTTTTTATCGTCTCATAAATTGAAGTTAGTTTTAAAATCACTAAAAATTAGTAGTATTGTATTCTTTATATATTAATTTAAATTAGAGTATATATCTAAGATTATTCCTAAAACAAAACCAGAGACATCTGATTTTTTTTCAGTATATTAAATAGCTCGGCACTTTTCCACATTTTAAAAATAAACAATAACATTCCTTAACGATATTAAAATGTTTAAGCCCCCGAAGGAAAAAAATCTTTAGAACAAATATTTATTAACATTTTTTATGTGTTTCCTGTCTTTGTCGCCAAAGACATCTGCTTGGCGAGATTTGCGCCGGCGTAGTGGAAAAGTACCCATAATTCCATAGTAACAGCTATACCATAATCAAAAGATAGGAAAGAAGATTATTTTAACTGAAGCATTTTTATAAAAGTTACAGTATAAATATTTTCACTATTAAATTATTTTTACTTTCAACATTTCTCAGTTTTAATACAGGTCTAGCTGACTAGGCCATGAACTATTTATTGACTGAAAATGTAGTTTTTTCATATCTTTCCACTCTCCCCCATAGTCCCAAATATGTATAGTCTTAAAATATTCTTAGATACCTTAAGAATTGAAAACTTTTACTACCACAGTAAATGGTAACAAATAGGCCACAAAAATGTATTCATACATAAGTATGACTGTACAGGGATACAGTAACGATTTCTCTTTATTTGTATTACAACGAACTAACCGAAACATTAAAATGACGCTCTGGAAAACAACTAACATCGAAACAGTTATGTAAATGTACATTAAAAGAATAATACATTGATTGCTTTTAATAAATCTAAAGTATTAGTCCCCCCAGTTCCATGCTAGCTACTAACATAACTTTTCATCGACATATCGGTTTCCACACAGCTAGCACAATTTCAATTACAAAAGTATTATACACTATACAATATTCTAAATAAAAGTAATTAATAAGAGTTATTTTTTATAAGTGTACCTCAGGTTTCTTAAAAATTTCCAATAAAAATTTTAAAAGGTACAAATTTTTTTATACTCAATTTTTAACAAAATAATAAATATAAAGTAATATTACATTTTAACATGATATATGCCTAAAACTTACAGTAAGTGCTTTGGGTTTGAATATTATTCATTTCTTCAATATAAATACAATTTTTAAAATTCATTGTTTTACATGTTTCAATAAAAATCGCATAATTTATAAAATTTAAACCTTCACGCAGTTTTCCAGATACACATTTTAACGGTTCAGAGAACATTGGGATATATTCAAGAAGGATCACAATAACTGTAGAAAACACAATAAAAAATATTGTATGCAGTAGCAATGATTTGGAATTAACAATTCATAACACCAGAGCACAACAAATGTACCATTTTTCAAGCAATAACACCTTTAACAACAGATTTAAACAATACACATTTTATACACACTATTTTTTTCCTCGGAGCTAAAATCAAATTGTCACCAAACATAATAATTCAATAGTATATAACCAATGACAAAAGCATAGCCTTGTTGATATGCCATGTACTAACTACTAATATTTTCCACATGCTTCTAACCAAGCAATACTGTGCCAAAACTGTTCTATTAACTATTCCTGTACATGCAACATTATCATACAGTTTAACAATGTACTATTTGTAAGCAACTGCCTTATCTCAAATATGCCTACTGACAAGTTCTGTGTAGTTTTCTTTTTTTAAGTGTATTGTTGGGGTTAATATTAATGTATATATTCAGTTTATTTTATGTCTGTTTATTTTATTTAATTTTAAATATGATGTAATATTGAAATGGGGATAAAAATGTTTGCTACCTCGCTCAATAAAAGAATGTAAAATTTAAAAATATTTCTGTTGGAGCTCATGATCGTTTGCTCTTTTTTTTTAAATGACAGATGTAACAAGAAATATAACTGTTTCTGATTGAATTTATTTGATTCAATTAATAAAATACATTAGTCCAATTAAATAAAAAGAAGATTTTTTTCATTTGAATTTTTAGATTTAATTCATTTTACACCATTTTCATGATTATTCCACGTAAGCAAAACAAGCAAAAAGAATTTCGCAAAAATATTCTAATTGTTGATAAAATGAACTAAAAAAAAAAATATTACATTCACTTGAAGATTTATGATTTTAAAAAATACTTTGGAAAAAAATTTCCCAATCTTGTTAATAATTTATAGCATAATTCGAAAAATTGATCATTATTTCTAATTTTTGAATAAGTTATTAACTGATTTTTTAATTAATTATTTTTTTCTTTAATAAGTAAAGATTAAATGGCATCACAAAATAACCACAGAAATTAAATAAAACCAAACCATCTAAGAATTCTCATAAATATTAAAGGAAGTGAATAAGCGATAGGTTGACATTTAGAACTTTCTTAAAAACTTAACTGCCTTGCTATAAAAAGTACGTTTTGGATTGGAGATAAGTAGAGTAGTTTAATTTACTTTTGAAATTTATCGTCTGAAGATATGCAAGTGTAGAACCGTATTATTTAATTATTAATATATAAATGCAGGATCCCTCACATTCTAAAGAAGTAGTTTTTGCACTTTTAAAAATGCTTGGTTCTGTTTTTAATAGGTTATTGTGTTTTTTTGAAACATTATAAAGATTTACGAGTAAGTTTATATATATCATGTAAAGGATACATAAAAAAAAAAGACTGAGAACTTTTTATAACAAATGCGATTATTACAATTTATCAAACTTTATATATGTAGATTTAATGTACAATATGTGTAATGAAATTCTTTCGCTATCTATAAATTACTGCAGCACTATAATATCTACTGTACTTCATAAAAAGCTCCAGAATATCGCTTACTTACAATGTAATTTAACAAATTCGCGAAAAGTTTGTTTGATTTTAGTCGCTAAGCCTAATTCTAGAGAAAGTTCTTACAAAACTAGAAATTGTAACAATTCAATAGTAATTTATTATTATTTAATCTTTTTTTTTTTTTTTTTTACATTTTGCCCTTTAGAACGATTTGTTTCAATGGTTCTTTTAAACTGACCAGTGGATGAAAATTATTTTCATGTTTATGAAAGATATTAAAAGATTTTAGCCATTTTTTTCTTCTTATGGGCAACTAACTTTTAAATGCATTACAACACAGTAACCAAACACAGCGCAAATGTTCATTATTAAAAATTCTTTCAAGGAAACATAAACTCTGTAAAATACGAAACATTTTCATCACAATTAATGCAAGCTTTCACAGATTTTTTTTATACATGTAAATTTTCAACATTATCACTTGAAGCAACACATTATATTCCAAATACACAAAAAGCTTAACATACAACCATGACCAACTACATTTGAAACGATTTAATAAAAATTTATCAAATATGCTCATATAGCGTAACACACATTTAACTTTAAAAAAAAAAGGTTTAGTTTTGCTAACATCAACAAATTACATCATATAAAACCGAAACATTTTTTGAGTGATGCTTTTCAACTCTAGAACCTACATGGGTATTCTAAACATTTTTTCTATACACAGCTAAGAAATCGTTACTTTTAAAACTTTGCAAAGAAATACTGATTTCAGTATTATTCAGTTTTTAGTAGAAAATTTTATCAAGTAAACTCACATTCTATTGACATCTATTTTTTTAAATGAAAAAAAAATAATAATAAACAAAGAAATATAAATAAATTTATTGTATCATTAATTCAGATATCGTACAAGCTTTTAAAAAAAATTCTAAACATGTTCTAAGAAAATTTTAGCATTATTTAAGTAAAACCCTTCCACGAGACAAACAAATTATATGACACTTCTTCCACAAAGAGATAAGAAACACTAAAATTAAAAATGAACAAAAACCTTAACTACACACCTTAAATATTCATGAAAGATGAATATGAACACACTATTTGGATATGGGGTAATGTGAATATTAAACAAAATCACTCCTCAACCCTCAACAACTTGTTACGATAACATATGCAGTCCGCTTAGTGCATGAATTTAACAATGAAACATTTTAAATATGCACATAAGCTACCTGCTACTTCAGCACTCTTCATATTTCCAGGTCTAACTATATGAGCATGTCGTGTCTAACAAGTGACAGTGAAAAAAAAAATGGAATTTGTTTAATAAATTTGCAGTGAAAAATGTTTTCGTAAAATTTAAGAATATTTTAATTCGGATGTAAAGTCAATAGAAAATGTTTTAAAAATCTTTTTTAAAAAAATTACTAAAGAAACTACTGAAATATTATGTCTTTAATTTTTAAGTCATATTAAATGACAGATGGTAAGAAAAAAATGTTATGCTTGGATTTTTTTTTAAATATTTGTTAAACTCTTTTCGATTAATAAAATTAAATGAAAAAAATACATACATCTTCAACAATTTGCACGCAAAACACACAAAAAAAATCAGTGGAGTGTTATAATAATACCAATTATGCTCTTATTTCCGATAAATTTTTTAATTATCAATTTGAATGAATATTGAGAACTTTTGATAAAAAATTAAGTTTTAGAAAAATCTGGAAATATGAAGCTCAATACAAATAACTTTACTTTCACTAACATAATTATCAATAGAACTTTCTTTTCGAACAGTTATTTCAACTCTGTGTATTGTGTAAAGCTGTTTGTAATTGATTGATTGCTTATTAACAACAAACTTCGAAGCTAAACATGTGCTGATGGCAACAGATCTCGCAATTTTGAACTTCGAACGAGCAGCTGTTTGTAAAATTACACTTGAGCAGTTGTTTGTAATATTACAATCGAAGAGCAGCAAAGTGCCATTCACTTCCACAAAATATTAACTATTTGTCTTTTTTTCTGAAGATTTAGTTTCACGAATTCGACGCTTTTATTTTTATATATCTAAATCAATCCATCATTTTAATAAAAATAAATAGATACATAAAATTACATTTCAAGCTAATAATTATGTTCAACAATTTTAACAGCTTTACACAATTTAAGAGCAGAATGTTTACACATCCAGAATTGCAAAGGACGCATCTGCGGCTCTAGCTTTCAACTCTTTAACACATCAAAACAAACAGATCACCATACATGTAATTCGAATGAATATGCTTAAACAAACACATAAACAATTAATGAGGTAGGCAACCCAAAACACTTAAATAAATAGATATTAGATTCATTCGTAAAAAACAATTCAACAAACTACAATAAACACGAGAAAAAGGTTATCCTAATCCATATCGTTATCGAAAAACTAATGTTTATGGGTTTAATGAGAGTTTGTGCAATTAAAATCGGAAGTTCTATCAATAATAAGGCTTAAAAAATATATGTACAAGAATTAGTTATTTTTACTTTAAATTGAGAGTTAACCGTTCATACATTTGTACATTTTAAATCCGCCAAAAACTGCTAATCATTTACTATCTGATTGAAATTTGATTTAAAAAAATTGTGATGATATTCATTGACAAATACGTATTTTCAACATTGTTAATTGCGTTTCGAGATGTTTTATTTTCTTCTATTGTTACAAAAATAAACCCATAATTAGCATGCGTGTATACGCTTTACTTTCATATACAATCGTTAGGTCTGTTAAGGCCACAAACACACACACACAGTTGACAACCTCAGACGCAACAATATCGGTACAATGTTAACAATTCAAACTAAATGCACAGTTCTCGATGCTAGTCTCAAAATCACGATTTTTAGTGAATGGCCTCAAATTGCTTATGCCAGGGGTGGGCAAATAGCGACCGGTGGGCCCCATGTTGCCCTCCAAGAGTTCTTTTGCGGGAACAGCGTTTTTTGCATGAAAACTAACAAGAGTAAAACTATATACAAGTTGGTCGACATTAATTTTCAGGTTCAACTACTAATCTCACTCCTGATTTTAAAGAAAATTGTATAAAAGTGTAATAGGGTACATTTGCCTCATTAAATTGATTTTAAAACTAAATGTGCTAGCAGCTATAAATATGAAATTAACACAGTAAATAAATTGAATAGAACTGTCACTGTTTTATTAAAGTTAGATTTATTGATCTTTATATGGTGCAATGTATACCTTATCTGAGATGCAAAGCTAACTAATGAAGGTATTCATTTTAAAAAGGTGAGGCCTAATGGTATTTTCCACTTCCACAATGCGGCTTTAGAGTCGAAAGATTTGCCCACCCCTGGGTCTTATGCTACTTGCTTTAAATACAACAATCATTGTAATACTGTGACCATTTACTGAAAATTCCGATGTTTGGACCTGTTCTCAGGTACAAAAATGCGGGGGGTTTCATCCAAAAAAAAAAGAACCCATGCGTTTTTTAATTAATGAAAGCGTAATGAAATGAACAACACTGAGCATTAAATGAAACAAAGAATATAAAATCGCGACAAAGAATGAGATGTTTTGTTCCATGCGTCCTTTGCAAATCTTTCACCACCCAACAAGCAATATTACAACGAATCGATCAGTTTTGACGATGGGTTTGGATAAGCACGGAATAACAATGATTCAAAATAAATACTAAATACAAAAAAACCATGGTCCCGATGTTCACGAGATTTTTGATAACAGATCAGGGGAAACAATTAAGCACACGTAATGACGGTTTTCAGGGCACATGCTTTGAAATGAACTATATTTTTCTTCTTTTTTCTTCGTCCATTCTATAACTCCCATTCATTTCAAAATTGCAAGTTTTTGTACAGGGTTATCTTTTTTCGATTTTGCTGGCTCACTGGTTTTTTTCTTCCTTTTTTTTCTTCCTTTCTTTTTTCTTCTCTCCTGATGGAACCAGTCTTGACACATTCGTTCGATTATGAGTCCAACAGCATTCTCTTGCACTTTTCGTAACAAAAGAAGAAAAAAAGAATCTGAAACAACCAAAACAGAAAACAAGTGTATTATATCAAGGTGTCAAACATATACACTGCAGTGAATAACATAGTTTGCAAACGTATCATTACTTTTTGATGGCAGTGATTTGAATAGCAGTTTACGATTATAATTAGAAGAGCATGGACTTTTAAAACATTTGCTCAATGAGTAGAATAAGACATGGATAGACATTTTAAATTAGATCAAGATGATTTAGAAACAAAATAGAAGCCGAAGGTATTAATACAATTGTTGTAAAACACAGATAATTTCTTATGCAGAAATAATTCTGTCGCTTAAATAATAACCTGTGCCTTAGAATGATCGAATTAAAACCTAAGGCTTTCAATTTGATGTTTCTTATGAAAAAAACCAAGCTTTTATCGTACCTTTTTTTCTGGATTGATACTACGGCTAAGCCTCATAAATTCTGCCCTTAGCTGCTGTGTAAAATATATTTAGTTAAAAATCTTACCCTTTAAAACGTTAAGCAAAAAAAATGAAAAATCCTTATAAATCAGTTAAAAGTAGTTCGAAATTTTTTAAATAAAAAGATAAGCAACCTGAATCGAGTAGCAATATGCAAAAAATGGAGCTGATATCGTTTTATGAAAATACCATAAAACTTTGAACAAGCTGTTTAGGACAAAACCGCTTTTCAACAAAAAGGAGTATATGAAACAATTTCGAAGAATCCTAAGTGTAAAATGAGTTCGCGCTGGCATTTTCCACCAGAGAAGCATTATAGAGCCAAAGAAGCAGGTCTAGAACAGACAAATGTTCCGTTACAATGAATTTAATCTGATACATTTCAGCATTTTTTGCATATTGCATTTTGTTAACAGTAATTAATTCAATCACTAATTTAGAGAAAAAATAACTCATATGGGAAGGGGGTTTATATTATCCTTATATACGAAGAATAAAATATTTTAATTTTAATACAACAATGGAAGATACAAAAGTTACCAATCAATTTTAACCAAAATAAATGTTAAGATATGAATGAGAATAAGTACAGTAATTCTGAAAAAGAGAGAGGGTGCGAGGTTTAATTACATTAAAAACCTGTAGCTGATATCCCAGTCGTAGATAATGTTACCCAAGAATATTCTTAACAAAATTTTTGACATTAACAGGAAGATATGTATACGCTCCCCATTCTAGGAAGTAACTCGCATCAAAGCTTAGTTATTATAAGATCTTATCTACAACATTGGAACTGAAGTTGTTGATTAAATATATGTGATTAAATCAGGATTTTAAAATACATTTTCAGGAGCTACTTTAAATTTTTTAGACGTATATCTTAACTTTTAAGGTCCATCTTCCTCTTGCTATTTATACTTTTCTTAATACTAGATGCATAAATAAATACTTACCACTGATTGCAAGATGTCCTTTCTATGCTAGTACAAGAAATGAAGTTAAAAAAGAAGATGAAAGTAAAGAAAAAATCGGATAAATATAAGCCTTTCAAAACGTAAAAAGAAATCTATACAAATCAGTTTATCCACTATTAAAGTCACTTATGAATTTCATGCTCTTTATTAAGACACGTCTTTCATGTACATCGACCATCAAAATTTGTATAAATTTATATTTCTGGTTTATGAACATCATATAGTTTCAATTTGTTTATAAATAAGCACTAAGAGGCGAATCCTTACTCGATCAATTTTCATGATTGTTCTTAGTGTAATTACTATTTACTGACAACCAGATAACGAAATCTGAACAAATAGATTGACTGATTTCTTATTAAAGTCTTTTTTAATGACACACGAGAACCTCGAAACTTTGAACCATAGTTAAGTGACGAAAACGACACCTGAGGATTTTGAGCCAGGACACCTTACTTTATTCATGGATGATCCATGGCTCGACAAAAACTATGCCGGCGACGAGTTCATGACCTTGACCAATCAGCTAACGCTACCCCACAACGAATAGATAACGAAATGATTGTTCCTACTGTACAGAAAACAGCTAATATTTCACAAACTGTGGGTGTAAGAAATATCCGAAACACTAATACTTCTTGTGTAAAACCAAAAACAAAATTCATAATTAATTCTAAATTTCTTTGCTTGTGTATCATTTTCTAGTGTTTTTAATACACTAAATTAAAGAAACTGAACTAAGGTAAACATTCGAATCCTTCCCAAAAAGGACAGTACAACTTTCGCCCACAATACGTCTACTGCTCATTGGAAGAGCATTTAACGAAAAACTACAAACAAGAAGTGGTAGTTTGCGTATGAGAATAGTTTCCTTAGATGAAAGGCCGTCAAAAATTTTTAAAAAATTGTTTACTAATTGTTGGGAACGAGATTAAATCCAAAGTTTAGTTGCACATTTCTGGCAACTGTAGTTGCAAAACGTTTGTCGATAAAAGGATTGATGTCGAGAATTCAGTCTAATTCAATGCTTACAAACTAAAATATTAATTCCGCTACAATCAGAAGCGATTTTAGGGTTTTCTATGAAAACTTTTAAAAACCTTTCAAATTTTATTAAATATAATGCCATCATTTTTTGCCTCACTTATCACACATAACGTAGGTTTACTAAATTTTTGAAACTCTCAACAACCGGATCGAGTTTAACTTACACTGTTTTGTGTAGTTTATTGCTCGTGCTCTCCGAATCTTGGGATGTCGAAGATCTCTGCAAAGAGCGCTGGCACCGAGAGTCTCGTCCAGTTGGCCCGGAACCAGTCCAGGTGCTCCGAGTGCTTGGCTCCCAGGGACCTGAGCTCCGGGAGCTTCATCATGAGCATGGGGAAGGTGTTAGGCTCACCGGGGTGGTGCTTTGTGATTTGCACCTTCAGAGCTTCGATCAGACGTTCCTGGATATGGTCAATTGCTTTGTGGTCATAGATGCCAACTCGTTCTGTTGGTGAAGATAAAAGTGTTAGTCAAGCGGGTAAATTTAATAAAGTATCATTTGCTCCCCACTTGATACATATATAACATAGACTCTGAAATAAATTCTTTTTTTATTTAAATCTTACGTATTTTTTAATTAAATATAGCTATAAAATTAAACAAATAGTTTTCCAACTTAAAAACTTAAATACAATTTAAATTTATAAAGTATATATATATGTATATAATATATATATATATATATATATATATATATATATATATATATATATATATATATATATATATACGTTACAACTGGTCCTATGGTCTTAAATTTTTAATCATTTCAGTTTACTAGAGAATAAGTATATAAATAATGGATTAATGTAAAGTAATTTTTTCAAGCAAAAAAGAAAATAATATTACAATTAATATATTTACATTTTGACGTACACTTTTCATCTGGAAGTCAAAAAGATTTTTCGCAATGAAAAAATTAATAAATTCTTTTCATAAAGGTGCATACATACACACACAATATAACACCTTTATTAGCATAGTACATCATATAACTTACCTGATGTAAGGAGAATGACGCTGGAGAAAAGTCCAATTTCAGAATCATTTAGATCCAAACTGTTGATGGAAGTTACGAAATTGAAGAGAGCCAATACAAATTCGTACTGGGAAAGATAAAAAAGAAAGAAAAATCATTGTAAACATAATTTTGTTACTTTGGAAATAAAAAGCATATTTTTATTACTTATTTAAAACCTTTTTTCTCAATATAATTAAATTCACAAAATTGTGTGCAATAATAATTTATTACTCACATTTATCGTTTGGCATTTTTACTTTTCTGTAAAATAAGTGAAAAATTTTAACTTCTTCGATTATTATCAATATCTGAAGATATTTTAGGAACTAATTTTTATCTCTTGTTAAAAGCTATAGAATAATGTATTAGCTTATATTTAGAGTTATAATTACTTGAACAATGTATTAAAAATCTCTTTTACTTGATCAAATAATTTATGGAGTGTTTTTTTAATTATAACTTTGTATTAAATTAATAGGAAAAAAAATTGAAACTTTTATTTCATTAGTGCTGGATTTATTACAGAATTAATGTAAACTATGTTAATTTTTACTTTATATTAAAACTAATAGAATGATGTTTTACGTTTGCTTCAAATTAGAATTTCCAATAGAATTACGCCATTATGAGTTGTTTATTGTCATTTGTTTAGCAGGGTTTTTCGTTAGACTCCTTACTTTCACAACTCCTTGTGTAGTTTTTATAAAGTTACTTCCAAAAAAAAAAAAAAAAAAAAAAAAAAAACAGTAACTCACACAGTTACTAAAACTTATATACTTTTCACTCTTACTCACTATCTAAATAAAACTAAATCATCCATAATGATCTCCAAATTTAAGTTTTGCACAACAATTACCCCCAAATTAGCTAGAAATATTTTTCTAGCAAATAAAAACTCACAACAAACCAATTATTAAAGCTCAAATGCTTTTCTTCTTCATTTATTCACACTCTAAAAACAATTAAGCATAGACAAGACGACAAAATAATAACTACCTTTAAAACTTTCATAAATTTAATTAAGTTTTAAATCAATACTAATTAATTCAATTTTAAGCTTCAAATTGCACTGACTTACACCAGCGTTCCTGCCATTTTGTTTAACAGCAGCACTGTTTTTTTAATTGGAGAACAGAATTTCTCTTTTTCCTTTCCCTTTTTTTTTATTAGACAGTTAAAAATCTATTATTTTTGTTCAAGTATAAAATTATCCTTGGAATCATTTTTAAAATAAAGTAGTTGTTAAAATATCTTTTGGCGGATTTATATTTTATACGTATTTTTTTTATAAATCGCGTTTGCTGTTTTAATTATATGATTAAAATATATTTATTTAATCGCGTTTGCTATTACATTGTCTAAATGATAACGGTTTCTGAAACTGATTTTTAAAATAGAGTTTGCAAAAAATAATAATTCCACAATTCTAGTTTTGTCTTGGAACCTGAAATAATATTTGTGTGATCTACATCTTGCTGCAATAGCGTTTCGTACAATAAAGAATGCTTTGATAAAGTTGATGCTGTAAGTTTTAATTGTTAAGTAGATCATAGAGTATTGTGAACACTTTTTGTGTGTGTGTGTGTGTCAGGTGAACTGTATTATTATTATTAAAAAAACACATTAAGATTGAAGTAGTTAAAACTGTTATTTGCAACGCATTACATATGATTTTGTTTTTCTTTTAATTTTAGAATATTCACAGCCTTTTATTTTTAGCATAATTTTAATTATTTTCTTACACACTTGGTTCAGTCAGTTTTTGATTAAGCTTCATTCACTGGCGCTCTTCACATATTTAATCAAATAGTAAAAGTGCCCCCTCCCCCAAAAAAAGACTCCCAAAGTAAACGCCGTGGAATATTTGAAAAAAAAATTATGTTTTATTTATAATTAATCATGCTTTGACTAAGGTAGGGCTTAGTACAAAATGGATACCGCGAATCGAAGAACTATGGAAGCCACTGGTTTAAAACATTTCCTATTCTATGAACCATTTCCAACAAGTATTCTTTCATCTCTTTTCCATACAAAAACATAACAAGTCTTTATATATATTTCTTTTTAGCATTACTTGTTTGTTTTAAAATTATATTTTCCACAATATGCACATAAAAAAACATGTGGGAAAGATCATTAAATTTTTAATTTTGAAAAGGATTTTGTTTTTAGCACGGATAAGTGGAATAATTTACATGTATATAAATCTGTAATTTGGCAAAACATGCAGTACAATTTAGCACTTGAAATTAGCTAATTTACTCGTAAAATTTGCCATGTTTTTCTGTATTATTATGTCAATTATACAGCTAATTTCATTCTTTTTAAAGAAAAATTCTGATAAAGTGTTCGAAAACTTCATGACAATAACAAAAATCTATTTAAAAATAATACAACTAACCATAGTTCATTTTTTTGTAGTCATTTATGAATAAAATTAATTCTGAAATTTTTAGTGATTATATTTCTTATATGAAAGAACTGGAATCGAACTCTAATTGGAGAACATTTCTTGATTTGTGTGCATATTTGAGTAGGATCTAATAATGCACGAAACTCTTAATAATTGTGATTTTTTATTCAAGAATAAGAATTTATTTTTGCTGTAGCAAAATATTCTAAAATATAATAAAACATATACTTGGAATCTTTAAAGCACCACCAATAAAGTAGACAAGATTGAAGTCTCAGACTCGGCACATGTTTAATGCCTAATATTTGTTTCTGGATATTTTCAGGGACGTTTTAAGACGTAGACAAATTGGACCCAAGGTCTTGACGAGCCTCTTTTAGTTTTCGACTCAGTCTCTATAAGATTATGGTTCAAATAATTTTAATCGTCAAATGTTAGTCCCGGACTTATCCTCCGAAAAAAATAGGAATTTCGAACTTTTTGAATTTTGGACCTAGCATCATACCAGGGGAGTCTTAAGGCATGGGCCAACTGGGCCCGTGCACAGGGCCTCAGCCACAATGGGGGCCTTATCTCGTTCTCGACTCAGCCTTAATAAGATCATGATTTCAATTATTTCAAAGGTCAAATGTTATTTCCGGCTGTATTCTCCGAAAAATTGGGACTTTCGGACAATATGTCAATTGGCTATATGTGAGGGCCGTCATTCATGTATAGGCCTAGGCCTACCTCCATACACCATCATTACTCATTCAGTCAAAAGGTGGTAGTCGGTCGAGCCGATTTTTGCGATTGCAAGTTATATACATTAATTTGTTTCTGGTTATTGTGTGAACGAATATTTGACAACGCGTACGGGTATGTACTGTCAATTGTTATGCGTCATAGTTAGGGCCTACATTTGTTTAGGGCTCCAGGGCCTCAAGAAGTCTTAAGACATCTCTGCATCATACACCAGCATTTAGGCAAAGGGCGGCAGTCAGTCGAGTTGGTTTGTATAGGTTTGTGAAATTGATAGTGACGTACATTTATTTGTCGTGGGGTGCATTTTGTAGAAGTATTTGACATTGTTTGCTATATACTATCTATTTAAAAGGGTCGCAGATGGGGCCTACTTTTGCAAAAGGGTCCAGGGCCTTAAGACGTCAGTGGATACTTTGACTACGTCCTTGGAACTACATGCTTTGATAATAAAATGCTGAGAGGCCGCAAAATTTGAGAAAATTTAGCCATTACCCGCAAATAATTTATACAACCAGAACGGTCACACGCTACTCTTATCACAATTTTGAAGGACCTTGAACTTTGTGACTAAGATTATTGTAATGCTCTTTAAGATTTTACAGTATGAAACAGAGGAAAGTAGTAAGCACACAAATGGAAGAAGACTCACATCGAACATGAGCTCTATCTGCTGCCTGGTGATGTAACTTCCGTCATAGAAGGTGATGGTGTTTTCTGCTGGGCCAGTGAGTTTTGCCGCGTGCATGATCCACACCTCGAAAAATCCGTTCTTGATGAGGCGCAGCTGGTCGTCCTGCGTCAGCTCCGAGAATCCCGGTATCTTCTTGGCGAACTCCACTATCCTCTGGATGGAGGGAGTCAAGAACGTCGCAAAGTGTTGCCACATCACGATCTTCTGGTGTTCCACACTATCGGGACCACCCCCTTCACTCTGGAAGTCATTCAGGCTCTAGAATGATAAAAATGTTTCAATTATGAAGTAAATAAAGCTATGATTTTATACTAAGTCAAGCATTGGTACCTACGTATTATACCATCGACCAATTTCGTCAGATCAAAAGACGTCGCTAAATGCCATAATATACAGCCAAATGTGACAGCATTTGGTGACATTTTTTAAATTGGCTATGCCTTACCGTTTGCTGAAACGGCATAATACGTAAATACGCAGTATATCTCTCTTCTCTCTGGACCATTATTAATTATATCAAAAGTTCTCAAGCTTTCTGACAAGAACCATCAATAAAGCAATAGGTTTATTCTAATGACACAATACAAGATGATTTAAATAATTCAAATAATAAAAATTAAATTTGTTTAATTTTAATAACATACAGTCGTTTTATTAAAGCACTAAATTACGTAATAGGAAAATACTTGGATTAACTAAATATTATGAAAAGCTCATCAAATTTTAAAATAGAAAGACTTTCAGTAAAAAGACACATTGTTTATTTGGAGTTAAAATGCGTTAATTATTAGAAGATTTTAAAAAAAATTCTCTTTTTTTGACAAACAACTTAAAAATCACTGATTTATTTATCTTATTTTAAGTCAGTGTTTTCTTTTTGACAAAGGAAAACCAACTTTTCGTTTAAAGTAGTTTTGAAATTCAGTTAATTGAAAAATGTATGTTATCCATCTTACATGAAAAGAAAGAAAAAAATCAAGTGATGCTTTTTTAAAGTTTACAAATTAGAATTAAATAGAAATTACAATCATAAATACATATCTTTGGCTACTACTTAGAATCAAGACAACGAGCTAGAACAAGTACTTTTTATGATGTCATTCAAGATTTTGAAGGAACTAATAAGATAACCATGAACATCAGTTAAAATAAAATAACATATTCATTAAATGTAACATAATAACATAATGTCTGTACAAAGTGTTAGAAAGCATTTTGAAATTTAAAAAAAAATGACTTTATTACAGTAACAAAGATTTGACTTTATTACAGTAACAAAAGCTTGACTTTATTACAGTAACAAAGGTTTGACTTTATTACAGTAACAAAGATTAGCTTTATTACAGTAACAAAGGTTTGGCTTTATTACAGTAACAAAGTTTGAGTTTATTACAGTTTCAAAAGTTTGAGTTTATTACAGTTTCAAAAGTTTGAGTTTATTAAAGTTTCAAAAGTTTGATTTTATTACAATAACAAAGGTTTGACTTTATTACAGTAACAAAGATTTAGCTTTATTACAGTAACAAAGGTTTGGCTTTATTACAGTAACAAAGGTTTGAGTTTATTACAGTTTCAAAAGTTTGAGTTTATTACAGTTTCAAAAGTTTGATTTTATTACAATAACAAAGGTTTGACTTCAGTTCAAATGTTTGACTTTATTACAGTTTCAAATGTTTGACTTTAAAGTTTTGATTACAGTAACAAAGGTTTGACTTTATTACAGTAACAAAGGTTTGACTTTATTACAGTAACAAAGGTTTGACTTTATTACAGTAACAAAGGTTTGACTTTTACAGTAAATCAAACTAAGAGCTTTTAGAGAGGGAAGAGGAACTCACGAATATTGCAGGCTTTTTGACGAGACCTCTCGTCCTCATGTCTGTGTAATCGCAGTTAACATGGTGCGCCTGGGTAACGGTCAGTGTGAGGTCATAAATCGCCAGTTCCTTACTCTCCATGTCCCTGATGGACTGGTCATTTTCAGATTGAGCGACTCGAGTCTCCTCCATGCGCTCACGAGTGCGTTTGGGTACGCGACCGTATCGCACAGCTAAGGGAGAAAAATAATTATTAGACATTTGTATTTTAGAGATTCTTAAATGATAGATCAATATTTCTTCAACCCCCTACAGAATATGACTGGTCAATCGATTAATAAAAATTATTACAAAAAAAAATGCTTTCACGTTCAAATAAAGCAATATTACTAATTAATTATTTTTTAAAAAGAACATCTATTTTCTTTTTAATTTGATTGTTTTGAAACAATATCTAATTGTATGCTATATTAATGTTTATAAAGAAACTTTTTCTTTATATATATATATATATATATATATATATATATAATCAAAATTTCTCTACAATATATATATATGTTTATACTAAAACTTCTTTGTTATTTATTTAGTAATGAGTATATTTATTTAAACTTTCCAAGGTAGATCTACTTTTTAATTAAATAAATTAAGTTTAAATAAATAATAAACCGTTAAAAAAAGATATCTATCGTTTTCATACTCCTAGTCCCAGAAATTCTATCGTCTGCATAAAAGCGAATTTCATGAATTCATGGGGGATATAAAGTGTGTACTCACAATCCCTGGACATGCCTACATCGAGGCATTTCTTGAATCTGCAAAACTGGCATCGGTTTCTATTTAACCTGATTACGAGACATTTCTCGTCCCTCAGACACCGGTATTCGATCTTCTTCTGGATGCTTCTCCGAAAGAAACCCTGAAACAATAAAAATCAATTAGCATCAAGCAGTTAGTCGCGTCAACAAACTGTACATTTGACAGCATGTAACAATTACATCAATCAATGTCAGACAGTAAAAAACAATTACTCAAGACGTTAAACACAAAGCATTCAACAACGCATTGCAAACACGCAAGTGACTGCTTACTTAATCTTACACAATAGATATTTAGTTAGTTAATGTAAAATATCCAAATATTTGTATTGTTATATTTATCAATAATGCTGTCAGATGTTGATCCTCTACCTGATTATCATCTTTGTTTTTGATGTATTTTAGAAACTTAAAATTGCTAATGGCAACACAACTGAGTTTTTGTTGTTCTAATTTCTGTGAGAATAAAAAAAATGGCTTTGAGTTGTTGTTCACGAGTTTTAGAGAAATAGTTACTAGAGAAATTTTAACAGGCAATTTATAATTATTAGAATTTTTACGCCTTTTATGCTTTTTGAGTGATATTTTTGAGATGCTAAAACAATAGATTAAACTGTCTATAATCATGATACTTCTGACATCGAATTCCATAGCGAACCAGATATGATATATTATACTTAAAATTAAATTAAATTTTTTTATCTTTTCAATAATTGTTCTTAAAGTTGTGAAAAAACATTTAATATTTAACATTTTGATTTAAATAAAATGCATATAACATGGATATAAAATCTATTATTTATATGCCATTAACAGAAGAGAACAATTTTATCTTGACAGAAAAAAAATTGTTAAACCTTAGGATATTACATGTATATAAATTTTTCTGGTAATCTGTAATATGGTTGGATGACTTATTTAAAAAAAATCGCCAAAAATTGCCCAGATTGAAAACTTGAACTTAATACTCCATTTTAATCAATACATTAAAAAATATATATAATACTCCACAGGCTGGCTAAAAAAACATTGCGTAATGTCTACGAGGTCTATTAGGATTGGACCACTTAATTTAGTAAAATAATGCTTAAATGGATATTTTAAAATATAAAATAACACTTTCTTGTATTAAATTCCATAATTAAAATAACTTCAACACAACTATATCAATAGTTTGAAATTTGTTTGAAAATTATAAATATTTACAATTTGTACATATAAAAAATGAAGAAAATAAAAAAAAATCATACAATATTTATAAACAATTAGAAGAAATTATTCTTTAAAATTTTTAAAACTGGCTCAATCAAGAATTAGTTGTATTATTGTTCATCGCAATTATTTAAGAATTTTATTTCATCAAATTTGTCTAAAATGAAAATTTCGTTATTAAATATAATTCGAATTAAATGTGTATTAAAAATGCATACATTTCAGTGGAAAATAATACATATATTTTTCCGCACAAAAATAAAAATTGCTGAATTTTAGTTTCGTTCAAAAATAAAAATGATAAAGTTACAGATTAAATAAAAAAAATACAAATAAATCAATTATTTCTAGTCAATTAGTAAGAAATTTATCAGTGCCGAGGTCATACTTTTTTAAGATTGTTGTAATTTGAATTGAAATAATTTAATATTATTCAATTTAGTCATTCAGTTATTCACCAGATGGCGACGCATTCGATCGAGTCCATATTTTTTAGGCGATATGATTGAATAGGCATGATCTGAATTTTTTAAACACGTTTTTTAAACCTCGAATTAATAATCAGTGCATATAATATTTAAACAATAAATTACTTTGAACATTTTTCTTTACAGAAAATAAGTTAATGACATCAATTAAAGCACTGGAAAAAACTTTAAAATAAATATTTTAGTCATACGTTACAGACTATTTTTATAATCTAATGAAAAAAAAATATACAAAGCTAACAAAATTGGTTTGCATTCAGAAAAAAAAGTTTAAAAGTTTCGTTAAGCGATAAAGATTTTCAAAATTACAATATAAAAAGCGCCTCCCTTTGCTTGTTTTCATAATCGAAATAAGTAGTTAAACTTCCTTAAAAAATATTCGATTTAAAAAAAATTCAAATATATTAATAGAAATTTGTATATATGTCAATGTTCAATTTGAATAAAATGTATTAAATATTCAGATTATTTAAAAAATAAAACTTGGATGCAATAAGTGGTAAGGAAATTGGATAAATTAAAAATTAATAAACTGTTAATTATTATTTTTTTCATTTTGTAGAATGCAAAAATTATTTAATGAAATTTCAGAGTTATTAATTAAATTTTGTGTATGCACTCACACAATTCATATTTAATTCTATTTTTTAAAAAAAAAATAATACGTAAAAAAATTATCTTTCTGTTTTAAAATTGACAGTTACGCTTCGAAAAAAATCGAATTTAGTCTTTTCAACTAGCAATTATTGAAAAAAAACAATTCGAAACGCAATCATAATTAATTATTCGTATTATAACTGCAGTTTATTCGTAATTTTTCACAATTAATTCATTCGTATCATACATATAATTGGAATAATTTTTATTTTACAAACACACATACATCCTTCTCTTCTACCCCCCCCCCCCCCTTCTAAAATAGCAATTCGAATTTAACGATTTATCATTCCCAAAGAAACATCAACAACTACAAAATTCTCGTAATTCTTCATGGCAACTTGCCAAAAAAAATTTCTAGGATATTCTAGCAATAAAAATTTCTTCATAATCCTTTCACAATTCTTTTTCTTGCCATCCATCCCTTTAGCAAAAAAAACATTCGAAACAACACACATCCCTCGAGTCAAGAACGAACAGGAGGAGGGAAGGAGAGTATACGAAAAGTAAATAAATAAAACATGTACAAAGTAAAAACTACCTTAAAAAAAAAACACTTTTTAAAAGTAAATAAAAGCAGAGATGAAGGAATACAAACTTAATAATAAAAAAAATATATACCTTCCAGTTGAATTGCAATCCTAGGCAAGCGTCTACACATAAAGTAAATAAATAAAAACGATAACAAAAAGGGCAGCGCCAAACGATTTAAGAAAAATATCACGGATTCTTCGTCATTCCTATCAACGTAACGTTTTGTAAGAGTTAAAGGATAACACCGCTCCGAGCAAAGAATTTATCTTTTGCTTTCAACGACTTCCAGCACCGGTTTAGTACGTGCTTCAAATAATAAAAATAGTTTATGTATATTTTTTTTATGATAAATTTGTAAAAATTCACTCTATGTGTATTTTTAATAAAAATGCGATCTGGTTTGTAATAGCAGAAAATTTTTTATTGTGGGTATAAATCTTACGAAATACCATAACATATTAAAGTGACAAGAAAGAAGATGAAAATAAATGCTTTTCCAGCTTTTTTTTTTTTTTTTTAAATACGTAAAATAATATTGCTGCGTGTGAGAAGTTTTAATCAGAGAAATTATAATATGCAGACGATCCCCGATTTTTATATATTTAATTATTGTGTAATTCGATGTTCTCTCTCTCAGCGATATTTTAATACTTGAACAATCATAAATATGAACAAATTCTTCTTTATATATTGGCAAATTTTTTGAGATTTTTTGACAAAACTACGGAAGAATTTTATTTTTAATGGGGATAAGAAAAAAAAAGCACAATTTAGCTAGTTAATGAATTTGCAAAGAAAACATTGAATACTGCACAATGTGTTATTTATTTATGCTTTAATACATTTCATTAAAGTTGTTTTAAAGCACTTTTATCCTTTTTTACATTTTGCTCTTTTTTCGTGCATATTTTGGATCCAAATTGGGTACAAAAATGTACCACTAAATATGCTTCAGAATTTTTAAAAGAATACTTTCCAGGATTTAAAAAAGAATTCACTGCAGTATTATTAAAAAATTATCAACAGAAAAGAAATTATTTTAAAAAATTGTACTAGAACAAATTATTTCCTATTAATAGATATGATAACAACTGGAAAAGAAAATCGGGAAAAATCGGGAAACACCAAAAGTAAACAAACAAAATTTTACCTGTAGAGCGTTGGACATTAAAAACTAAACCAAAAATGGTTAATTCGGGGTTGAATTCAATGAAGTCTCCTTTAGTGTAATTATTATTTATTAATTTAGATTAAATTTTCTTTGGCAGTAAATTTCGTTAATTAAAATTAATGGACGATTTTTAATAACGAACACAATCTTCTCTCTCTTGGCCTGTACTAAAAATGAGAGGTTACTAGAGAACGCTTTTGCTGCTTAGGACAGTATAACTTAAAATTTTTTTTATCACAAGGGGGGATAGAGATCGATACAAATAATATAAAATTTTCAACTGCTGTGGTATGAAAAGGAAATTTAGGAAACATCAACAAGAACAATTAAAAAACAATTAGAAAATGTTCATTAAAGTACAAGTTATTTAATTTTATATTTAAAATGTATTGTTCGCATTAAGTACAGGCAAAAAAAAAAAAAAAAACTATCAAATGTTTTTAACTCATAAATCTTCACTTATTTACACATTTCTTTTAATGCAACTGAAATTTCAAATTATTTTTTTTTTCTTAATGCATGTGCACGAATATTAAGAGGCAATAATGAAAAACCTAGATAAAAGAATTCTGAGAAATTTCAAGCATTTCTATCAAGTCATTAATTTACTCAACTCTACAAATAATCAAAATTAATGAGCATAATCTTCGAAATTTGAGCAGCTTATTGAATGAAATTCAAAACATTTTAAAGTTGAGGTTTAATCTAATAGATCAACTACGTTGTCCTGATACTATGAAGAAAAAAAAAATAAGTAAATACCTTCAAAAATTTTTCTTGAATTAATTTTTCAAATTTATAAAAAAGCATAAAACGGTTACTCCGAAGCTTCAGTTGTTAATTTCCAATAAATTCCGTTTTTGAGACAATTCTAAAGGAGCTAGAAGCGACTGTTGATATCGTAGGCATAACAAATTAATAACTCTCACTAATTAATTCAATAACTTATGTTTCGAAGACCTTAAGTACTTTAACTAAAATAATTAAAGATTATTTTATTTCTAAAGAGCAAGCAGATATATTCAAACTGATTAATAACCTCTTGTAAAAACTTTAATATAGTTGACAGCTGGATTCTCCTTCTTCAAACGAAACTTCAAGATATTGTTGCACAATCACGAATTATCGACTAAATGTCACAGCATTTCCACTACCAATAGCATTCATTCATTACTTCAGTTCACTTTACATAATAAATCTCATTAATATACCTCGTTTCTTCTAAAAGAAAATGCCAGCTAAGATTTCAAAAACATCAAAGAAAACCCCAAGTATAATTTCAAGAAGAAACCTTAGAAATAGAGTGAAATCTCAAGAGGAGAAAATTAAATGCCAAATTTAATCGGTTAATCCTAACTGTAAATTAAGTTTAATTTGGTTTGTAAGTAATTAAGTTTGATTATACTGTCGCCAATTTCGTCAAATCAAAAAACACGCCAAAAGTCGCAAAAAACAACCACTAGTGGAAACCGTTCCATCACACGTTCGAACGCAATAATAATATCGCTGACAACATTTGGCGACAATTCTTGAATTGGCGATGTCTTTTCTTTTAACGAAATTATTCGGTTTAATACGTAAGTACCTTTAATTTATATGCAGTGAGATTGTTATACTTTCTGTACTCTCTCCTCTCTCTAACAGTAAAAATTTCAAAATATAAAATTATTGATTGAATAAATGTTGGTGCGTTAAATAGAAACCTATTTATCATGTACCAGAATAGTATACCAAACCAATAACGAGTAGCTGATGATAAATTTAACAACTTTTTGGATTATGCAAATTGAATTTAAAAAATATTGAACGCATTTAATCAATGTTATACTTGAACAAAAATATGGTAACCATAGAAACTTTAAATCTATTTTCTCAATTAAGTCAATGAAATTTTTTAATGCATTTTTGTTAATTTAATAAATCACTATAACATTGAGTAGATAAAAAGTGTAGGAATTCCAAAAGCAGTGGGTAGTATAAACCTGAAACCTGATTGGAATTCCGAAAGAACTTGGCTTTAATCAACGGATGGAAGTTTACATTTGTAATTAATATTCTGCGCATGCTTCGCGAGCTTGAACTGTCATTTTTAATTTCAGCATTTGTACGAATGAGCTTTTGCTCATTATTTTTACTGCCTATTAAATTTCCAAGCAAGAATGATTTTGAGTTATGAAGGATCACACGAAATTGAAAATCCTCCTTTTGTGATTTAATTTGACATTTATTTAACGCGACTGTGACAAAGCGAAATAATCATTTCAAAACGAGAGTATAAATTTCTGAAAGAGCTCCAGAGAGCCAATTCAAAAAAAATATAAAATCGTTTGTAAAAAATAAAAATTGCGTGATTAAAATTCTTATTTTGTTTAATACAAACCATAAGTTTAATACAATAGTTTAATGAAAACGATTTTTAAACATTTGAAGATTAAAAACATGAAATAAAATCGTCATTAATTTGTAATTTGATGAAATACTTCATTCATTAAATAATAAAAAAGGTTAAATAAAAAAAATGTAATAAATTTTTAATCATTTTTTCGACGTGAATCTTATGGTATAGTTATTTTTTGTGTAGCTATAAAACCGAAATACTTATACAACAATCTTACACAACATTAACCAAAAAGAATGATTAAAATCTTTGCAATTATTTTGAAAGTTTTAAGGTGAAAATTTCAATAAAATAAACTTATTTAGATAAAAAAAATTCCATTAAATTTTTTTTATATTTTTTATAACATATTGTTTATTTTTTTTAACAGTGTTAATTTCATTTTTAGTATTAATGAAAATTCAATAATAAATCAACTTTTTGAGAGATGAATGTACTATTTCATCACATAAAACTTGAAAATAAATGGTACATATATAACACTCAAAATAAGAAAAAATTGAAGACTCGAATATTCAATTAACTTTTAAGAACGATTTTATTCATGTAAAGTATTTTTCAAAAAAATACGTGTTTTTGCAATAAAACTTAATTTGCTTAATAGTAATTATAAACCTTATAAATAAAAAGTTAATATGCATTTTTAATATTTACGCATACCTAAATTAAACATTATTAATCAAATTTCTTTGATGGAAATAAAAATATGAAGATCCAGCATTTCTATGTTATAACCAATATAAACAGATATATGTACATTACAAATAGAGAAAGAGGAGGGTTGGCGTTAGCCTTAAAACGGTTTAAACCCCACTTTTAAGTAAATTTAAAAGCTGTTCTCGAGTAGCCTTTATAATATTGTGCAGCATTCATCATTTAGAATTTTCAAAATCTCAATGATATTTTTATCTTTACCATTTAAGTCATTTCAATCTCTAAAGTAGAGTTTATTAAAAACTATGTATACTCATACATAAGGGCGTGGTAATGTGATATTACTTTATGAAATTGTTCTCATTTTTGCTGGTAAGTTGTGAAATAAGGCTCTAAAATAAAGAAATGCCGATTATGGTTACTTGCCCTTTCTAACTTTGCTATTGGGTATTTTTTATTCAGGTAACTTAATATGTAAGTAAAAATGTTGCCACATAAGCAATTACATTTTTCTAATTTTATGTTTAATACCATTAATTTGCATTTAAATAGTGATTTATAAGATGCACGCCCCACCCAAAACATAAAATTATGAGCCAATACATTGCGTAAAATTATGCAACCGTTTCTCATTGGCTGGATTTAACTGATTATAGAAGACATCCGTTTGAATAGAAAACGAAAAAATCAATAAATTTTATTCTATGAATAAAAGAAATCACAGTTAAAAACCAAAACTTCACAAAGTTCATTTAAAAAAAAAATTAATTTTTTTAGCTTGTAGTTTAATGTTGAGAAGAATAAGTTCTTTTGTTAGTTTCTTTTTTATGTTCTTTTAGCTTCATAAATAAATATTACATCCAAAAATATATAAGCTTAATTAAATCGAAAGTAATTAATATTGGAAATCATATGTCAGAAGATTTGCTTGGAATCGAATGATTTCAATGAAAACCGAATATCTGAAAGAAATTCTTAGGTTTGTTAATCAAATTCAAAAAATATTTACATTTGAATTCATCCGAAAATAGATGCCATCAACTTTTAATTAAAACGGATACTCGTTTAATCAAGAATCGGTGAATCAAAATAAGTTTTAAAAAAACTATCAAAAGCGCCTGCTACCATTTTGAAACTTCCTTTAAAATGTCTTTTTATACTTTTCTAATTTTTGTGAAACATCTTTCATCAACAGCAATTCTTATTCGAAATTCTATTCATCACCGATCATCAAAACCTTTTATCTAATTCGAGACTTTGAATCGCGCAAACACAAATGAAGCATGATTGGTAAGTTGCAATCACACATCCGGGGTATAATGACATTAACAATAAAAAAAAGAGCAAAATCCGTGTGTGTTGTCAAGCTATCAACAATATAAGATGTTCCTAATTGAAAATTGTTGATGGTCTGCTTACAACGGAAGAAAATAGTGTAATTAATTATTATTTCTCAATGACCACAGAGTTTTTTTAGTAAATCGGTTTTCAGGTCGACGAGATTGCTTCATTTTTACATAATGCAATTTTCAGGATGATGGACCTTTGAAAAACACGAGTTGCTAAAGCGTGTATTCATTTTCTTCTTTTTTTGCTCTTTCGAATCCTTTATGACATAGGTTCAAATTTTCCTTTTGTTTTGTCTGAGGCTCGAACGGTAGCTTTGTTTGGGAAGTAACTTTTCCCCTTGATGAGTTTAAAGCCTTTGATTTATGCAACACATTCAGAGATAAAGAATATTTAATCAGCCTCAAAAAATGAATAATAATAACTGTTTATTAGATAACGCATTCTTTTTCATCTAAAACAGAACAGAATTAAATAAAACAGAATTAAATAAAATTCGGATTCAGAAAATTTAAGCAAATCGTTTGCGTTTCTTAATAGTAAGCATTAAGAATGCCTAAATTAATATGGAAATGTTATTGCTTTATTGTTGTCTTTGTTTTTTAGATAAATAACTATTTAATTTTAATTATTAAACATCGACTTATTTTTTTTAGGATTGAAACTATCAAAATATAGAAATATCTGTTATTTATAAAATAAGAAATATTAAAATTTAATACTTTAGAATACGAATTTATTTCTTCAAATAACGGGTCATAACGTTTTGTTTATTCAAAATACAAACAAAAAACACTGCTTGAAATAATAATATTACGCATTAATTATTCTTTCATTTTTCTTTTTTGTACTAATTTATGCAGAAAACATTTAATTTTAAATATTTGTGATTATATAACAAAAACTCTGGTCTATTTATGCAATTAAGCTACATAACCCACTACTGCATTACCACTTTCTATTTCACCATTTATTAACAAACAAGCTGTTTATTTATTTGTGTTTGCGTTGGAAAAAAAAAGTATTACGTTACTCTCGTTTGTTTTAAAATCATTTAGAAAGCTAAACACGATATACTAATTTATCACAAAGCTATTTCGACCTAGTTTCTTTATTGCGTTAATATTTAAGAATTTCTTTTTTATATACAAGTTTTTTTTTTTCATAAAAAAATTTTCCGCATAAAAAAAGATAGCAGATGTGTTTTTCTTATCAAAATACATTACTCTTTAATTAATATTATCATTATCTAACAGTAAATAAATATAATGGATAAGAATGTGAGACCTGAATTTTTCAATCTTAAAACACTTGAGATATTTTTAATTCTCGCACGTATCTTATAAAATATGTAAAATAACTCTCTTTTCCTGCGTAAATTTTTACAAATAATTTTACATTTATTAATGCATAGCTAAATTTTTAATACAATACATCAAGTGAATTATATATATAACATTATGAATAAGATATTTGGTGTACACAATTTTCCATTTTTAAAAGATTGTGCATTAATTTAGAAATTATCATAATCGCATTCTATTAATTTTCCAAAATTCATACATAACTGATAAACTTTGGAAATATTTTGCTAATGCATATTTACGTATGTAATTTGTTTTCAATAATAACTTTAGCTCTGTTAAACGATTTAAATAAATTTAAAATCCGAGAAAGGCAAATTTCTTGCGTATATTAATAACTATTTTAATCTACTATCTTCTCATTCTTTTTATTTTCAAATTGAAGCTCTCATTGATTATTCTCATCGATAGATCTTGTTTACAGATCTAAAACACGCTATTGGCAACGGACTTTTCAGTGTGGATTTCTTTAAGCACCTGTAAATACTCATCAAGTTAATGTTCTTATCCCATGCTTAAGGATCGGCGAATTAGTTGAACAGCCTTGCACCAAACCTTCTTACAGTTATTTACTCACGCTTTAACAAAGCATTACCCAAGCTAGAGGGAGGGGCGCATAATGGTGTGGGCTGTTTTTACATGGCGTGTAATGGGTCCTCTGGTCAAACAGAACCAATTTTTGACTGGAAATTTCAATATCCCGCTACTTGGAGGTCATTTGAACACTGGCATAGCTAGTCCTAAATGGGTCCGATATCAAAATTTCTTGAAAACCCTTTTTGGGGTCCCCTTAATATGTTACACTTTTTTTATTTTCATATGTTGGGGCCCCTGTAACTCGAGGAGCCCCGTATCATTGATACGGCTGATACGGTGGTAGCTACGCCCCTGCATTTGAAACCATTCATGGATTTTATGTCCCATAACAGCGATGAGAATTTTCTAGGATCCTGTCACCGAGCCGACTCATTTGAACTTGCTTTTTTGAGAAACATCCTGGAAAATTCCAGGGAAATATTTGGCCATTTAAATCGCCAAATTTTAATCCATCCCATTGATGATCGAAAGGTCAGTTTGTGACCAAAATTCTGCCACGGCAAACATTTTCGCAATTATGAGCGGCTGTGAAGGAAGAATGGTAGAACATTTCTTGAAGGTACTTCTCGACTATTTGTTGTATCAATGCCACGTCTAATTGGTGCAATTCGCCGGGCAAAAGGAGGTTCCACACGATAATAGGAAGTCATCATCGTTGGCTCAACAGCTATGGGTGGACCTTGGCCTTCTGAAGAACATTTTTCCAAGCAGTTCTTCTTGTCGAAAGTTCCTGCCAGTTCTATAATACCCTTATAGGTTTGAAATCAGTGTCAATGGAGGATAGCTATCGAAGTCTTGGTCGTCCCCTAGTTCTACTACCCATAGGTTTATGTTTGAAAATCTTATATGATAAAAGGAAGTCCCCATGACTTTTGGCATTTTAGCGCATATTTACTTTCTTTTAAGCTGCCGGTATTTTGAGGAAAGACCCTACTTCTTACATATATATTCGGTGTGAATTGTTCTTTTGTTAGAGAAAAAATTTAAAACATTTTAGAGGAGAGGTATGTTTCTAATTTTAGCACCTACTTTTACGAATTTTTTTAGCCACAAATTTGGATGATTAAATGTATTCCTTTAATTCTCGACAAATCCAATACGCGATTACCTCAAAACCCCGTTTTAATTATGAAACTTTTTCAGACACAATAAGAGAGATGAGTTTAAGAGAATTTTGTCAGCGCAACCACTTTTACGAAGCAAATTGGGTGAAATTCAGATGTAAGCCAATGCAAATAATTACTTTACAGTTGTGAGAAAAAAGACCCACACCATTAAGATTCAGAAACACTCGGAATCTCGCTGGAGGAGCCGTCAATCAAGTTCAAAATGACCAGAGGCCAGTTATAATTGGGTCGAAAGTTCAAGAAAGCTCCTCTATTCCTTTTGGAAACAGACGTTTGATTTTGACTCCATTTATCGGTGAGTTATTTCGTATGGAAAATTAGCACAGCCGTGCGATTTTCAATCAAGTCTAATTGATCTTTCAAATGCTTGAAGATATATTATTTACTTGACTTTTAATAAGAAAGTTTTTACTGCAATGTATGTTTTCTTGTGTATGCGTAAGGTTCCGAAAGACACCGATATATAAATGTCTAAAAGTGGCGAAATTTGTTTTGGTAACTTAATTATAGAAAACTTTTTATTTTTAATTTATTTAATACATTTTTATAACAATTATAATTAGAGTATTTAATAATTACGTATTACAGTTTATTTTCTTTCTTCTGCATATAAGACAGCTTATGATTCATATGTTGTAGTTGGAAAGTTATGTAAGGTTTAGCCTTATAACCTAAGCTAACTTAAGTGCGTATGAAATCAGATAATTACGCAAGATAAGTTGAAAACTTCACAGTTTTTTCATTATTATTTAATTGAATAATTTACAAATTTTGAGTTGAAAAGTATAACAAAAAGTATGCTTTTTTAGTTTGAGGTAAAAAAAAGAAACAACTGAACAGATATGGGAAGCAAATACGAATTACAACTACAGTAGAGCGTCGTTTATCCGAATTAATTGGGACCGGACACCCTGCGGATACGCGATTGCTCGGATAACCGAGCACCGAATACGATCCATGGAGTATATGATACTGGACACTATACAAATGCTGAAAATCATCACATGCGGGAAACGTGCTTGAAGAAAAAGCCAAATAGGTGCAAAATGTAGTAATTTTACCTTGATTGTAGATTTTTCGCTGTACCATTGTACACCTTCGTTTTTTCACTGCAAGGTCTATGATTCTCTTCAGCAGCAGTAGAGTAGGACAGCACTCTGATTGTTGTTCGTACCACTCCATAACTGTCCCTAACACAGAAAATTCGTCAGCATTTCATAGACCCTTGCTACTTTCGTTGTTGATGTCCTCGGTTCCATCCGTTTCATCGTCGACAGGGTCGGATTCTTCTTGCACGGAAGTCATCATTTAGCATTTGAAATCCAAAGTCTACTGCATCGCATGCCCCATCCAGGTCTCTACACCAACAAAACTCAACAAAACAGCACGTATACACCCCTCACTTGGAAACAAACTGTCCTAATTTTCCGCGCAGATTTTTACCAAATCACACAATTGAAATTCCCCAAATATCCCTCCCATTGGGGTTTCCCGTCACTTTTGGCCTCACAGAAAATAAATGTTGAGCATTGCACTGGTCGAAAACGTATCCGTACTTTGGTTCGGATACTTGAAGCTCCGGATAATAAACGTTCGGATAAACGACGCTCTACTGCAAGTAAATTCGCCAATTGGAAAATCCATATTCAACATATTTTATTGTCTTCCATATCAAAGATCATCAGTGACGTAACGTACACCCCAGCAACCCTGCAAACAAATTCACATAACTTTTCTTCATAACAGTTTCTCTTTTTTGGCTCACAAAATTAATCCCTTCTCTCGACTGCTTCCAAAAATACCGTTGCATATTAAACTAGACAGTGCATTTCACTTCAATTCGTAATAAATTTGCATAAACTTCCAATAACTAATGTGGACTCTTTAAAAGGAAAAGAATCAACAGAACAGAATGAATTCGTTCCAAATGAAGCTACAAAAACAGAAGCAATCCTTACAAGTAATCAAAACAGGTACTAAAATGTTTTTAGATCCGAATCTAAAACCTTAAGCTGTATGATTTATTGCAGATCAATACATCATTTCAATCACAAACATTTACACTGGTGACATAATGATCAACAAATAGCTAGCTCGGATATTTTCATTATTAAAATGTAGCTCAAAATAACAATATTCCTACTACTTTCGAAGTTGCTATTGGGCATAAACTGAATGAAATGAAGCCAACCAAAAACAACATGTAAGAATTATATAATACAAAACATCAAGAATTTAAATAATCAATTACCGTTTGTATATCAATATATAATGGAAGTTAATTCAATCCCATTACAGCATGAAATGAAGTACATTACATTATTATTTAACACAATACACATAAATTAAATTCCAAAAGGGAAAGAAAAGAAAAGCCCTTCTTAAATCATCGTTCTTAAACTAGTTGCAACATCAATCCCACCACTTCTGAATGGAACTTGAAATCCCATCACCAGTGGATCTCCTGGCCCCAGCCCTTCTTTGAAAAAAAGCTATCTTTTCAGTTGGCGCCTTGTTGAATATATGCTGTCACATTCTCCATCTCTGGGTCACGTGCGTAGGTCACCCTCAAACTATGAATTAACATTCACTTTTCTTTTGAGCTACCTCGGGCGATCAGTTGACCTCCATTTGACCATTTTTAGAATTACCTCACCATCTACCACTTTATCATACCTTTTTCTTGAAAAAAAAAAGTTTTTGTCCGTGCTTCATGCAAAACGTGGTTGAATAATTTAAATTCTCTTTTTATACAAGGGATTTTCAACTGTCGTGCCAGGATCGTGTTACATTTTCACTTTTAGACGGCCTGGAGAGTTATTGCAAAAGCGTAAAAGTTCGATGTTGTTGTTACTTAACGTTTATCATGGTGATTCAAGCTTCAGAAATGATTTGCTACATTTATACATTGTTTAAAATATAAAAGGCCCCTGCAGTGCGCTATAGTTTTTGTCTGTTAATGTTATTTATGGTTCCCATGACACTTGAAGATCCAAAAAGGATTTAAAATGCTTTCTAATACATTATATTTATAGCACACTTATACATTACACTTATAATTATTAGCTATATCTTTATGTTATTTAAAATATAAAAGGCACCTTTAGTAATCTATAGTTTTTGTCTATTAACATTATTTATTGACATTATGAGACCTCAAGATCCAAAAAAGGATTTATATTTTGCTTAAGATATATGTTAAAGATTGCTCAATACCGAGAAGGATTTATTTTCTGCTTTACCATCCCCCTTTTCAATTAGTCTTTTACATAAGACCAAGTTTTCGTACCCACTTTGCCACGTGATGTATCTGAATGTATGAAAGAATAACATATGCTATCAACAACATTGATAGTACCATATTCATTTGAGTGTGGCAGGTATTGGTCTATAGCAGGGTGGTGGGCAGACTTTTCCAGGGTACGGGGTGCTTCTAACTTTTTCAAGGTTGTGCGGTCCACCCAGTCTCCAGTCTAGCTGGTATCGGTGTTCCACAAATATGTTTCTTTTAGTATATACAGTAGAACGTCGTTTATCTGAATCAATTGGGACCGGACACCGTTCGGATACGCGATTGTTCGGATAACCGAAAACCGAATGCGATCCTTCAGTATATACTTCAGTATATGATACTAGAAACTTTACAAATGTTGAAAATCATCGCATATGGGGAACGAGCTTGAAGAGAAAGCAAAATAGGTGCAAAATGTCGCAATTTTACTTTGATTGTGGAAAATAATCACTTATTTTTCGCTGTGCCATTGTACTTCTTCGTTTTTTCAATGCAAGGTCTCTGATTCTCTTCAGCAGCAGTAGTTAGTAGGACAGCACTCTGATTGCTGTTAGTACCACTCCATAGCTGTCTCTAACGCAGAAATGCGTCAGCATTTGCTACTTTCGTTGTTGTTGTCCTCGTCTTCATCCGTTTCACCATCGACAGGGTCGGATTGTTCTTGGAAGGAAGTTACAATCTCGTCATCGTTTAGCATTTGAAATCCACAGTCTTCTGCATCGTATGCCATCCAGGTTTCTACATCAATAAAACTCAACAAAAGAGCACGTATACACCCCCTCACTTGGAAACAAACTGACCTAATAATCCGCGCAGATGTTTACCAAATCATACACAGCTGAAATCTCCCAAACGTCCCTCACCTTGGGGTTTCCCGTCACTTTTGGCCTCACAGGAAACAACTGTTGAGCATTGCACTATTCGAAAAGGTATCCGGACTTTGGTTCGGATATTTGACACTCCGGATAATAAATGTTCGGATAAATGACGTTCTACTATATATTGATGTATTACTTATTTAGTTATTCAAATGTCAAAATATCATCAGTTTAAATGGTGCTTACGATTATAGAATTAAAAGCATAAGTTAAAAATTATGTATAATTCAAAGTAGAGAAAAGTATTGTTTCAGTTTAATTTGAATTACATACTTCTTAAACAACATAATAAACAATTAACGACGGTCTGGGTCATTCGAAAAGAAAACCCCTGAGGACAAGGGGAGGGGTACTTTCAAAGGGAACTGGTCCATATTTGGATACAGTTAACGAATAACCTTTTTTGAATTTGCATAGTTTTTCAGTTAGTCAGCCGCTGTTCAACTTTCAAACATTCACAATAGCCATGGTATATTATTCGGATGTTTCGCTAATACTTTTTGGTATCAGCAACTGAAATTTCACATTGGTGTCCTTTTTTTATTAATTCATGTCATTTTAGAACTATTTTACAGCTCTCTGTTTATAACATAAAAGAAAACTCAAGAAATAATTAAATAAAATATATCGGCAATTTGTAAACTTTACAAGGAAATGTTTACTAATTAATAAATTATCATTACATATCTAATGTATAAGCTTTAACACATTCCCGTATATCTGGGTAAAAAAACAAGCTAAAATACCTTACACTGTATTTATTACTTAAATTTTATTAATTATAAGCTTTAAAAATATTATTGTTTTAATAAGCAAATCAATTATTAAAATTTTTCTAACAATTCAAATTTCAAAATATTCATTGATTATAAAAGTAAGTATGAAACTTTCCTCCACACACAATCCACTTAATATTTAGCAATGTGCTACGAAAAAATCTAAGTTTGCACTAAATAATACAAAAATATAAATAAAGTAAGATAAATCTCTCTCTCTAAAAATGTTTAAACATCTTATGTTTAAAAGCAAGAAGTTTTACGTATTGAATGAAAATTATCGTTTGCACTAATTCAAAAATATATTTACTTTTATCAAATATGTAAATGAAGAAAAAGAAATCAAAGAAAAATAAAATAAATGTTTTGTTATTAAATTAGAGCCACTTACGAACTAGCGGACACCGAGCAAATAAAACAAAAATCATAATTAAACACAGACAGCTTTATGAAAGCAAATATTGAATCACATGAATTATAAAACTAAACAAAAACTTTTGCTGGAAGAGAACTTTCCGAAACACTGGTATAATTTTATCATTGATTCACAGTTTTGTGGATCTCCAGAAAAAGTTCTGAATATATTTCTGGGATCAATTTTAAAGAAAATGACGGCAATAAAACTGAAAAGAACGATGTAAAAATAAAAAAATAAAGTAGGAGAATATTAAGCAAAATCATGTATAAGCAAAAGAAGGACCAGGAGTTTTTTTTAAAAAAAAGTCGATTAAATACTACCGAAATTCAAATGCTTTAGTTATAATTATATTGACTATAGGATAAAAATTATTAATTGATAAAAAATTCAACATGTTTCAACAATTAAAGCAAAGATAGGAAACTTAGAAGAATAAAAGGACATATATATAAAGAAAAATTCTACGATACATTTTATTGCCCATGTGATTCTTACAAGCCCATCAAGTTTAAATGCACTTTATCAAATGAATTATTTTATTATAATTTTAATAGCATCTTTAATCAATTATTCAATAATAATTCAGTGCTTAAATTTCACATTTAAAATCTCACAACTTCTCCAACAATTAAAACAAAAATAGAAAACATGAACGCGCGCGAATTAACGGACATATCAAAAGAAGAAACCACTCTACGATAAATTTAATTACCTATACATAATTGATTCTTACAGTCCCAAAAAATTTAAATCCAAATAACCGGATGTATTACTATTATTTAAATAACACCTTTCAGCTATAATTTAATAATAATAATTCGGTGCTTGAATTCCACAGATAAAAAATCCCGCAATTTCTCCAACAACAACAATTAGGAAACTTGACAAATTAAGGGACACATCAAAAGAAGAAGCTATTCCACTATCAATTAATTCAATTGCTTATACCTGCAGATTTGTACAATCCCAACAAATTTAAATACAATTAGTCGAATGTGAATTATGAATATTTCAATAACATCTTTCAGATATTATATAGTTACAGTAATTTATAGATCTTAAATTCCTCATATAAAATCCAACAACAATTAGGAAACTTGACAAATTAGGGGCACACATCGAAAGAAGAAGCTATTCTACAATTGCCTATACCTGCAGATTTGTATAATCCCAACAAATTTAAATACAATTAGTCGAATGCGAATTATTAGTATTTCAATAACATCTTTCAGATATTATATAGTAACAGTAATTTAGATCTTAAATTCCTCATATAAAATCCAACAACTTCTCCAACAACAATTAGGAAACTTGACGAATTAAGGGACACACATCGAAAGAAGAAGCTATTCGACGATAAATTCAATCGCCTACGTGATTGATCCGTATAATCCTTTACAATCTCTTAAAAGAACACTTTTAATAGTCTTCGTCAAAAATCACTTTTTCGTGCTCCAAGCCAAATCGGGGGGATCTATATTTTATTCATCGTTCGGAACACAACAGATTATATCATCAATGGGTCTATTCGGAAAAGCGTTACGACAGGAACCATCAAAACTACAGTAATTTTGTCCCAACACACACAACAACATTTTTCTTTTCATGCTTTTTTATTCCGCTTTTCTCTTGACTTATGCTCGTTAAAAAAAGCAAAAAAAAAAAAAAAAAGAGAGAGAGAGAGAGAAAGTAACATTTTTTTGTTATTATTATTATTTTCATTTTTTTCCCTGTTGTGTTTTCACTTTCACTTTTCTCTAATGGCATAAAAGTCGGTTTGGCCTCGTTTCTGTGTGCCCAATTCCATGACGTCACACCGGCGAAAATGGAACGGACGCATTAAGGCTGTGCGGTTCACGTGACGGATTCAGGCCATGTCGCCAAAAGCCAGGAGAAAGTGATCGAGGAAAAATAAAAGTAAAAAAAAAGTGAAAGTGAGATCACGTGAATTGAAACGTTTCAACTAAAAGGGATAAAAAATGAAATACAGAAAGACAGATCGAGATGGTTATTTAAAATCCCAAAGAAAAGGATTGTAAACAAAACCTTAGGGAAATCTTAGCATCCACAGTGAAAACGAATCTAGGGTATCGTTTTAAAGAGGTCGAGTTTTGATTGCACGTCGAAATCCAACCCTATTTTTTCAAAGAGAATACAGACTGGAATCAAGTGCATGAGAACCTCAATTAACCGAGACAGTGGAGGAGAGAGGGCCTAATTAATCGCAAAATCACGGTTAATTGAGTTCTAGGCAGCTGGAACGAAACACCAGAAAGGGGGCACATAAACGAATAATCTTAATAAATGAGCATCATCAGTGTCGAAGTTAAGTTTTTATTTTTTAACTTTTACGTTCATACTCATAGAAAACTTTAAAAAAAATTTAAACTTTCTAACACATTGTAAATGATTTGAAATTAAAATTGAATGAAGATTATATAATTTCTTGTCTATTAAGACAAGTATCCCAAAATTGCGAAAAGTGATAATAAAGAAATCGAAGAGATGTTTGTGTACATTATACTGCACCAACTTATCTTAAGTCAGTCGTCTGCAGGGACGTCTTAAGACTTTTTAAGGCCCTGAGAAATCTTTTTTGAGGCCCTGGGCCTCTATGCAAAAGCAGGCCCTACCTGTGATCTTTAAAAGAAGACAGCATATAGCATGAATTGTCAAATACTCGTACAAACGGTAATTTGAAACAAATAAATGCACGCGATTCACTATCTCACAAACCGACTCGACCGATGGCCACATTTTGACTAAATGAGTTGAATGATTGTTTATGGTATTAGGCTTAGGCCTACACATGGACAATGGTCATCACATAATAATACACTCTTGCTACTTTTATCCATTGACATGCAGTTTGAAATTCCTTGTTTTTCGGTGAATGAGTACGGGAATAATATTTGATCATTAAAATTATCCGGATCAAGATCTTATTAAGACTGAGTCGAGAACGAAACGAAGCCACTCCGAGGGCGAAGTCTTAGGCCAAGTTGGCCCATGCATTAAGCGTCTCTGGTCGTCGGTATTTGCCTTCATTCTATGATGAGTAATCAGTATAGTCGTGGTGAAGGTTCAGTGGCGTAACGGAGAATATTTGGGCCCCCTGCAAAGTTAGGTTTTGGGCCCCAAGCTGGAACTTACAAAGGATTGCAAAACCATAACATAACATAGGCTTTAGGCCTCTAAGAATCCTGCCCTCACCCCGCACCGCGGAGGTTGCGGGGGTGTACGTTATGCCATTGTGAAGGTTATATTATTTCTGAACACGTTGTTGTTCTTGTAAACTATGTTTTCGAAAGTACCTATAAGATTTGCCCAAGGACGTATGTGTGTAAATCAGTGGCGCACACAAGGGGGAGGGAGTGTCCTAGGGGTCCGGACACCCCCCCAAAGCCCTTGGGTCTTTTTCGATTAATGATAATGCTATATATATATATATATATATATATATATATATAACGTAAAATTTAATTAAATACTTGTAATTAACAATTTTTTTATTAATTAATGTTAATTATTAATTCAATAATTTATTTTTTACTGTTTTTTGTTAACAAAATCAACAAAATTAGAAGAATCAATTGTTGTTGTCTTGAGGTATGATACGAGTTGGGGGACTTTCGACAATGGACCCCCCCCCCCATTGAAAAATTTTTGTGCGCGCTACTGGTGTATATATATATATATATATATATATTATATATATATATAT